>VXBC01001093.1:146326-198247 GCA_013399945.1 Ploceus nigricollis
GGCCGGGCCGGGCTGTCAGCGCGGGGGGCGGCGGGGCCGGCCTTTGTCTCGGGTGGGGACGGCGTGGGATGGGGGTGGTGTGTGTGTGGATGTGTGTGCGGGTGTGTGTCTCTGTGTGTGTAGGAGTGCCACGGGCCGGACGAGTCCCCAGCCCAGCGGCCCCGTTCGCACCGGGAGCCGCACCGGGCTCATGAAACTTTCACGGGTGTTAGAGCCCCGGGTCCCGCCTGCCACTGAGCCGCCCTCCGGTTTAGCCCTCCGCCAGCAGCGGCTGCCCCTGCCTCCTCCGCAGCCCTGACAGCGGCCTCTTCCCCCATCCCCTGCCTTCCCCGCGCTGCTCTGCTCCTGCCATCCCTGCCTTCCCATGGGATTCCAGTGTGATGCAGTCTCTGCATCCCCTCCCGGAGACACCAGCCGGGCTTGAGCAGCCCTTGGCAGATGTTTTCCCTTGTACACTGTTGTTTTGCAGAATTACCAATATTTAGTAATGGCAATGTACATGATAAATAATCCCCTGCAGCAGGGGATTGAAACTAGATGGTCATCAAGGTCCCTTCCAACCCAAGCCTCGGTGTAACTGGGGTTTCATGCTTCACTATTAAGTGGCAATCTCAAACCTCTTCCCTAGTTTGAAAGCTGCAGAGCATCTCCTCCCAGTCTCCAGAGGTCCCTGGGAATTGCACCGCTAGCAAAAGGTTTGTAAGGAGTGAATGGGGGAAGTGGGTCCTATGGTGCCTCTCCTTGACTTTGAAGCTTATCCGTAGCACATGACACTGGGATTTGACATCCTTCCCCAGGGCTTTTTTGGATGTCTTGGAGCCTTCCAGGTTTCCTGATTCCTGGAGAAATGTGCTATAGTGAGGTTGAGTTTGCACACTGAAATACACTCTTTGCTCCATAAGTCCTTCTCCTTTGCTCACTTTATTCACCTCTTCTACTGCTTTGCAAGTCTCAACCTCCCTGTTTTCATTGGATCCCAAGCTTGGGTTTGCAGTCCTTTGCACAAGAATGATGGAGTAAGGACAAAGGTCTTTATTTTCAGCTTTCCTCACAGGCTAGTTTACATAATTTCCTTTAATATCCTTTTTTTGTTTGTTATCTGTGATCAGAACTATCCAGTGTTAAGTCAAAAGTTTAAATTTATGTTATTTAAAAATCACTTCTGTCGATAAGATACTTATTCTCTAGAATCTGGGTCAAAACTTGCTTTATTCTGAGAAAGTGTAGCTTTGTGTATGACAAGTTTAAGATGCAGTTCTGTGGAGAAATACTTAGGTAGAGACTTGTGCCCTCGTGATTGCAAAGCCAGTAAAACAGTGTCTTATAAGACTCAGAGGTGAACACAAATCCTTCTGAAAATGCAAGGTTTCATCCAAGTAAAGGATATTTTGGGATGCTGCAGATACATGGGATTTGTCTTGCCTTTTAAAACAGATGCAGAGAGGTGTTCCAGAGTGGGAAGGAGAAGGTCAAGAGTGATTGGCAGGCTCATTTTTCTCTGTACAAAACTCAATCATGCCAGGTTATGGAATGAAGTGTCTTCCTTGCAGAAGGATTTGTGTGCCAGAAATTTTGGGAGCTGCATGGTGCCTTGCTCTCTCCCAGCTGGTACAACTTTTCCCACCCAAAGGAACGGGAACTTTCAGGTCCATGCCTTTGCCAACTACAGTAATCTGTGTTATTTCCAAAGTCCTTATCAAGTGCTGGGGATGTGGAGTGTGTGGACGATGTGGGCTTCCAGGGATTTCATGCCCAGCTGTGATTCCTTGAGGGACGTCGTTGCAAATTATCACATAGCCTTCTGTGGACCTTCATATTTGTGGTTTAATTTAAGAACAAGTTTAAGTTCAGCCACAGCAAGCCACTTTTAAGCCAAGTAAATCTCTGCAGAGTGTTTTGCAGTAGATTAACCAAAGCAGCACCTCTGGGGCATGTCTGGAGGAATGGCTGAGCTAAAGCTCAAAGACCACTGTGTCCCTGTGCTCCACTCCAAGTGATTTCTCCTGGCCCAGGAGTTGTTCCCTATTCCAGCAGCCTGGCCAGAAGGGTTGAGCTTTCTTTGGTTTGACTGTGATGCTTGACAGACTTCTAAACTGAATCATCAATAACGACAGCAGCCTTAAATCAGGCCCCTTTTGGGAAGGCATCAGGTGGCTTTTCTCTCTCCCTCTGCCTTGCCCGTGGTCCTCTTCTCTGCCTGCACCTCTGCTCCCAGTTCTTCCCCGTTGTCCTGGAATCCTGCCACCCCCTCAGTCTCCCTGGCCTGCTGCTGGCTTTGGCAGCATTGTTGCAGCCCAAGTGGAGTGTGGCAGGACTCACCTTGCCTGTGGATGCTCCTTGCCAAGCAGGAACTGGTGCCCTGCTAGTTCTGTTGACACATTTTTTTTTTCCCCCCTCCCTTACATACACCATGCACCAGTTCACATAAATTTGGGGTTTAAATAAAAAACATTAAAAGAATGACACATTAAGTGTTTGTGAAGTCTCTGTATTGTAGCAACTTGAAAATATTTTGGTTTAACAGTGTAAATCCAGTATCCCTGACAGTAGTGAACACAAATGTTCTAGTAATTCTGTGCTGTCAGTTTTCATGCATCTCACCAGAGCTTGATTATTGCTGTTGTAGGTTGCTGTGTTGAGTGCTCCAAGTCCCCACTTCCTTTCTGAAGAGCTTAGAAAGAAAGTGCTGGCTGGGAGCACAATTTCATCTTACAATTTGGATATAGTTCTTTATTCTATCTTTGGGCGGTTTTTGCTTCACATCATAATTAAGGATTGCCCCTGTTTCAAATAATCCTTCTTGGAACTGTTGTACTGAAATATTTACTGAAGACTTCTATTATTTAAATTGCTCATGGTAGGGAGTTATCTCACTTTTCAGGTCTGTGTCTCTTGGGCCACCTGTTTGCCCCTGCCTTTCTTCCTCGAGAGAAGACTGAGTTCTTCAAATGTGACATCTGTTGAGAAATCAGCAGCGATTGCTGCCTATTAGCTCTACAAAAACCCCACCCAACCAAAAAAAAACCCTCTGCTAATGTACTTCAGAACCTTCTGTTGAGGCTCATGATGATGGCTGGCTTTGGATTAGTGGTGCACCTGACAGGTTGAAAAGATGTCCCCCTGCGTGAGCTGGGTGTGGTTTCAAAGGTCATGCTTGTACCAGCTCTGTTATTGGGGTTCCTGGGGTAAGGGGATGCTTGCTGTCTCTCACCATGCTGCTTAAAGCACCTCTGAGGAGCAGCTCTGCCCACACCCCAGGCTTTGGGCAGCTGTGATTTTTGTCACAGAAGATGTTGATGCACACAAGTCTTACAAAGTTTGTCCATGGGGGAAATGTACTTGACAAAGTATTTTTTGTGCTTTTGATTGTAGCTTTCATCATGGGGGACATGAAAACCCCCGACTTTGATGACCTCTTGGCTGCTTTTGACATCCCTGATCCAACTAGTCTCGATGCTAAGGAGACCATTCCATCAGCTGGGGAGGAGAGTGAGAATCACCTGAAGTCATCGGGAATGTGCATCGATGAGAATGTGTCCTTATCCCATGCTCTGCCTCCCTCTGATGCACCTGTTGTGAGTGTGATAGTGAAGAACACAAGTCGCCAGGAGTCTTTTGAGGCAGAAAAGGAGGGGAATCACCTTGGAACTGGTCTGTTACACAATGGGTTTCGTGGCTCTGATCTGCCAGCTGAGGCTCATGCTTTAGTCCATAATTATGGCAAGTTTGAGTCAACTTTTATTAATGGTGACAGCTCGAGAGGTTACTCTGATAAACTGGATGAGTCCAAGTCAGAGCCTTTGCCAACATTTAGTCAGTTTAGCCCCATTTCCAGCCCTGAACCGGAGGATACATTCAAAGAGAACAGTATTGGGGATAAACCCAAACATGCCCAAACTCCCTATTTTCCACCACCTTCGATATATGTACCAACAGGGGCTTCAGTCCTAGATCATCTTAGGAAGGTGCCAGAACCCGAATTAAGCATGTTTGATCAGTACTGCAAAAAGGAACAGAAGACAGAAATCCACTGCCAGCCAGAGAATAGGCTGGAAATGAGCAGGAGAGAGCAAGACAGAGCAATGGAGAGGTTTGCGGAGTCAAGCAAGGACTTGTTAGATACCAACAGCTTTCTTGGGGAAGGCTTGGTGTTTGGAGACCTCCCTCACAACAATTTAGGAGACGGCAAGGGGTCTGTGCCCGAGCTAAACATGTCTTCCTCAATACCACCTCGGCAGAGGCTAAAGCCAACTCATTCCAAGCTGTCATCCTGTGTGGCAGCGTTAGTAGCTCTTCAGGCCAAAAAGGTTGTGTGTATTCCAAAAAGCGATCAGCCAAATTTTACCAAGGAACCTGGTCCTTTTAAAGACGGGACAAAGGGAAGTCCAAAAATGCCCAAGTCACCAAAGAGTCCCCGAAGCCCCTTGGAGGTGGTGAGGAAGGCTAGCAAGCAGCCTGAGAGTCCTCGGAGTGTGTGCAGCGACAGCAGTGGGAAAGGCTCTCCTTCCATGGCAGCTGGCTCTCCGCCAGCTATTCCCAAAGTTAGAATAAAGACTATCAAGACATCTTCTGGTGAAATTAAAAGGACTGTAACTAGAATTTTGCCAGAGAATGATGAGTTGGGCAAATCTTCAGAAGAGTCACCTGCAGAAACCTCTTCTGCTGAAGAGTTTATCAAATCTTTCCCATCCCCTGACACTAGTGCAGTTACAGAAGGTGAGGCTGGCAGGAATTCAGCCAAAAACGGGGCTGCTGTGGCTATCCAGCTGTCAAATGTAATGAGTCCTTACTCAGACAGTATGAAAATGGATATTGCAAACAGCACTTGCACCGTGTCCTTATCTCCACTGCCAAACTGCAGCGGCGGTGCCATAAAAGTGGGGGTCAAGAGGCAGCAGCAGGGTGCTGTGACACAGCCATCCAACACGACCACCTCCAGCCTTCTTCCCAAAGCTGTGCACTTGGCAAATCTCAACTTGGTCCCCCACAGCGTTGCTGCTTCTGTTACAGCGAAGACATCGGCACAGAGGCGGAACCAGCCTCAAGTGACACAGATGTCAGTGCCACTGGTGCACCAAGTCAAGAAAGCTGCTCCCGTTGTCATGGAGGCATTCCATAAAGTGCTACACAGTGCCAATCCAGTGCCGATATATACTCCGAACCTTAGCCCCCCGCCTGACAGTAGTATTAATTTACCTGCCTCTGGGTATTGTTGCCTGGAATGTGGGGACTCATTTGCCTTAGAGAAAAGCCTGACTCAACACTATAGTAGGCGAAGTGTTCACATTGAAGTCATGTGCACTCAGTGTTCAACTATGCTCCTTTTTTTTAATAAGTGTAGCTTGCTTAAACATGCACGAGATCATAAGAGCAAAGGATTTATCATGCAGTGTTCTCAGCTGCTCATGAAACCGATTTCCATAGACCAAATGTTTTCACCTTCTCCTACAAGCTCTTCAGTCTCTCCAGCTTCTCAGACTTTTCTCTCGTCCTCTCCTCCACCTAAGTCCACTGCTGCTTCAGGAGGCGGGGTAGGGGTTTCTGCGAGCACTCAGCCAGCCTTGCCTCTCTACACAGACCCACAGAGGCTAATCCGTCATGGACTTAAGTGTTTGGAGTGTAACAAGCAGGAGCAGGATTACACTTCTTTAGCAGCTCATTACCAGAGAACCTCAGAAGATAATGAGAGACTGGTAAGTCATCATTTTAATATTATTAGTTAAATATCTCCGAGTTTAAAGAGATTGTCCTCAAGGGGAAAAGTAGGCATCGTGGTGGCAAATGAGTTGCTTTGCCTAAAGAAGAGCTTATGGGGAGAATTTGGAATGCACATGAGCCCAGACGTGTGTGAAGAGATGTTTAGTGTTTGCTTGCCTTCTTTCCACCCTCTGCCAGTAAAAAGAGCATAGTAAGGAGACTGTGGAGATGCTCAAGTGTCAGAGAAAGGTGATGGAGATGAAAGATGGCTTGGATGAGGCGTGCAAAAAGCTGTAGGGGAAGATCAGTGGAGTGTTACCTGAAACAGGTTTTTGTGCTGTAAGCGTGGCTGGAGGAGATCTGGAACAGTTGAATGTTGCCTTTCCTGGAACTGGTGCCAGAACCTTCTGTGTGATGTGTTGCACATCGGGTGTTATTGTTGCTGTTGGTGTGGTTAGCTGTGTATTGGACAGGCCTGCTGTGGTATGTGGGGGGGAAGGCTGGTTCTGGTTGCTTTTGCCCTTTGGGTGGTACAGGGCGAGTGGGTGCATAGCAGGGTTCTTGTTAGTGGCTTCCTGCCTTCCTCCTGTGCTGCCCTGCTCAGGTCTCCACCACTTTTATGGACCTGGCTGGAATCCCCTTAAATTAAACTCCAGCTTAGGTTTCCCCTGATGAAGAGAAGATGATTATTTTTGTGTACCAGGACCATAGACTTTGCTTATGGCTTTTATTTTAGAAGACATGGTCAGTCTTGTTTAAGTGTTAACCAGTCTGCAGTTGAAGAGGAGGAGGACTCCCTTCTCCTTATGTCTTTGGATGAGGTGAAAGCTTTCCAGGTCAGTGTGGCTGCCAGCAGAGCTGGCTCCCAAAGCAAGGGCTGCAAAAAGCCAGGACTCCATGCCATCATTTGGGAGGATGACCACATCTCTGCCATGGCTGTCAGAACACCTGCACTCTCCAGAGCCTCCCTGTGCTGCTTGAATGGCTTGCAGGAGTATTGAGGTTGCTGTGGTCCCATTTAGGTAGTTTGTTATCTTAAATTCATCAGCCACCAAAAAAAAATAGATTATGGCTGAATGGTTTTGATGTTGTAAAAAATGGTGAGGCCAGAAGGGATCAGTGTGGCCACGTAATCAGGTTTCTTGCCTGAGGCAGGTCAGTGAGCACTGCACTCTGTCAACACACCAACTTATTTTTCAACTATAATGCTTTTTTAGGAAATGTCAGCAGTCTGGCATTAAAACTTCCAGGAGAAGGGATACAGTGAATGCTCTGAAGTGATCTAAAATGTTAATCAGTGGCATTAAAAATGTACTTCCTTATTTCTGTTGTGGGATTATCAATTCAAGAGCTCCTTAAAGAGGAAAAGAATGTGTGGTAATAAGTATTTTTAGCTTGTAATCAAATAATTTATTCTGTAACTTAACCAAGAATAGAGTTTGCACCTCTCACGTCAAGTACTTCTGCTAGATGTGAGATTATTTTTGCAGTATTTTTTCTGAAGAGAAGCACTGGAAAAAGAGGCTACTTTTGAGCTCCTGAAACCAGTTCCTGCCTGTTAGATCTTCCCATGCTTACACTCCATAGGATGCATGCACTGCTCTGGGAGTCCTTTTCCACTGCTGTCCTCCAGGCTGCCCGGTGGTGCTCCGTGCTGTTCCCAGAACATCTGTTTCAGTAAAGTTGTTACATTTCTAAAGGAAATAACCATTTGTGCCCCATGCCTGTAATGGTGTGTCTGGATTTAGCAGTAGCTGATGGAAACCATCCCACTGCCTTTTACCAGAGCCCAGGTGTTTGGTGTCACTGGGCTGAGAGGTAGAAGGATGGGTGAAATTCAGTAGTCTCATAGGGATCCCTGATTCTCTGAGCTGTCCAAGGGAAAAGGTATGGGTGACCTTCACATCATGTGTGCCACGTGGATAACACAGTGTAGCTCCCAGCAGTATCAAGGCCTGAGAAGCTGAAGGTTTTGCTTATAGGGTATTAATAAATGTAATACTATTAATCATGGTGTGAGGAGGTCGTAGATGAAAATATTGGAATGTGTGTCATAATCTCCTGGAATAGGAGAACATGGCCACCACTTTCTGAAAGATACCCTGACTCTGCATTAGGTTAATTCCTTGGGTTGTTCTTTCTGGTTTGGTCAGAAAAAGAAGTGTTGGTATAAGCAGGAGAGGATCAAGTGACTGATTTTGCAAACACTTTCTAGAAGTGGTTAAAATCTCTGGTTTCCATCTGCAGAGTTGAGCCAGGACACTTGTTTTTTGGTGCAGTGGTAGAAATTGGGTGTAGAGAAATTCTTCCCTGTGATGGGGTGAGGCCCTGGCATGGGCTGCCTAGAGAAGCTGTGGCTGCCCCATCCCCATAAATGTTCAAGGTAAGGTTGGATGGGGCTTGGGGCAACCTGGTCTAGTGGGAGATGTCCCTGCCCATGGCAGGGGGGTGGAACAAGATGGTCTTCAAGGTCCCTTCCAACCCAAACCAGTCTGGGATTCTCTGATTCTCTGAAATTGAGTTGCTGAGGAAGGCACTGATGTAACACCCTAACAATTGTAGTGCCCTGGTAGTGGTTCAAAACCACTATGTCCACAGGGCAGAAGATGTTGATTTACATACTGGTACATCTAATTGAAACCACAGTCCACACCAGTTGTCGTTCTTGATCCGCAGCAAGCTGCAGTGGTGGGACAATCTGTCAGGATGCAGAAATAGTATTAATTGTTGTGGGCAAACCTGGCTATGAACCACATCCCTAGATCTCAAAGGACTAATTATCTGGAGTTTTATCATAATTTTGTGCATTTTGAACAAAAACTGTGTATTTCTTCCTCCATACCTGATGTCTATCTCACTGTGTTGAAATGCTGGTTTTAGAAGTGGTGGTATGGGGTGTGATTGTCATAGTTTCTTAAAGACAGCAAAAAACTTCACTCTGATAATTTGGAAAATTTTTGTATTTTAAAATTTCTTATTCTATCTCAGAATTCAGGCACAAACTCTTTGCCATGCCTCACTGAGAAACTAGGAAGTACTGATGCTTTCCACATAAAGACTTGGCTTGATTTATGCCTTCTAAGGAGCTTCCAGAAGCAGCAGGGCAGGTCCCCTTTGTATTATGGCCAAAAGCTTTTAATCTGTGACTATTCAGATGCTTGGTACCAGATTGTCCCTAAAAAACAAGGATGCTTGGAAAGGGTAGATGAATGTGTAATGGAAAGAGCAACTTCAGCTGAAGGGAAAGGATGAAAGCAATTTATCCACACCATCTGGGTTTGTACTAGAAGGTGGAGACTTGTGGAAGATGAGCCAGGTGATTTTTGATCCGTGTTCTTGAAAGCTTTTCTGTTAAATGACACCAAATCTGGATGCACATCCATTGTGACTGTAACTTGTGAAACCAAGTGGGCTTTGAAGTGCCCAGTTATGGTGCTTTTAACTCAAAAACTGTTTTGGACATGGCTTTAGTGTGGCACCTTGCTAAGGAGGAAGGGCTGATCCAACGGGGTTGATGGAGAAAAGAAATAGCAGGAAAGAGACTTATTTTTCAGTATGATGTTTTCAGTTACCCAGAAGCTGAAGGACAAGCACCCTGTGAAAAGAAGCAGGAATGATTGGATTGGAGAGGGGGCAGAGCCTAAGCTGTCTCTGCTCCATGAGAAAACTTACCCTGTGCTCATACTGAAGACTTTTCACTTTAATTGGAGTTTCTTACCATGACTTTGTGAATTACTCTGACATTTTCAGGTTTCCCAGAGTTGCTTGAAAGGGGATTGTTGGTTTTTCTCTTTCTTCCAGATGATGGCTTGGGAAATACCTGGTGTTACACTCCTACATGGCTGTGGGTAAATCCTGCATAAATAGGACAGATAATTGTAAATTACTTTCCTAGGTGTGGCCAAAGCGTGAGTGACATGGCTGGGTCACAGTTCTATTGCAGGAAGGAAGAAAGATAGTGATGTGGTCTAGACAGCAGGGAAAGGAGGAGATTTGGAGCAAGTGGGAGGAAGAGAGGGGGATGGTGATGTGGTTGAGAAGGTGTTGTGGTTTTCTAAAGGAAAGACCTTTAAAAAAATGATGGAGAGCTTGACCTTTATGTTGTATTTTTAAACATGTACATGATTGCAGCTGCTCAGAGTACAGCAGGGTTTATTTTGGTACAGAATATGTGTAGGATGAAGGCAATTCCTCCCAGCTGAATACTGTGGTGGGATGGGATCTCCGTGGCTTGCAGGGAGGATACAGGCTTGAATAATCCACTTCAGAAACATAAATAACTGGATTTATTAGATGTATGTTTTGAATGGATCATCTTAATGGATCAGAGTGACTTTGCCTTTTTTTTGCAACTAGTGAGGCCAATTCTGCAATTTTTTCAAGCTTGTGAATCAAGTTGCTCAGTGGGACCTGTGTACTGCTTTTCCATCGCTGAGCTGCAAGAAGGAAGCAGTATGGGAATTTGAATAGCTGGTAGGTTGGATTTGTTCAAACCAGAAGCTGTGCTCTGTGTAGGCATGATACTTGACAGATGTTGAAGAGGTGGTACCAGATGTTCCATGTAACTTCAGGTCTGTTTGGTCTGATACAGTGGTGTGTTCTAGAGCAAGATTTTTGGGGGATGAGGGGGGGGAGGATATTTAAGTAGGCATAGTTTATGCCCAGTTAATCTTTATTTTTGGAATAGAGAAATGAGTTTATCCTCATCTCCTTGATGTTCAATGAGATAGTTGTTAGAGTACTGCATGAAGAATGGATATACTGGAGAAGTTGGATTGTGAGGTTGGAGCAGAACCAAGTAAACTGGAAATATTTGCAGCTGGGATCAGGTTTTTATGAGATCTCCTGAGGGATGGTGTTAGGTATCTGTGGAGTTAATATTTGTGTTAAGGAGATTTTGGAGGGTTACTGTGTTAAAAAATTTGCTGAACCAAACTAACAAAGTAAGAAGTCGTGGAAAATGGGGAGTATTTTACAGGAGGTTCTAGATGATCTTGGAAACTGAGTAGGAGAGGTATGAAAAGCAACCAAAGGCAGGATTTTTGGTCTTGAGAGCTCTTTGAATGACTGAGGTGACACAGCTGTGCAGGAGACTTATGTCAATCTGCAGCACCAGTCAGGGCTGTGGTAATGCTCCCTCAAGCTGGAAATAACCGAGTTGGAGAGGAGTGTATTGTTTTGTTTACCAGGATAGACTGGAAGAACTGAGGGAAGAATGACCAGAAATGGAAGTAGGATCTCTTAAGCGGAAATTAAAACCCCTTTATGAGTTCAGCTTGGCAAAGGCCTGGTAAATGAGGGTGGGTCTCCTTCAGCACTGAAGCAGACAAAGGATTAAGGTGAGTATAGTGGCACTTTTTTCCCCCACCAGAAACAAAATCTGCCCTCCAGAAGTACTTCCTGTACTCACAGGAATTGCTCTGGGCAATTCATCAGCATCAGACAGTTTTCAGGGCTCAAATTACAGGAGAGGAACAAAGCCCATGCAGCTCCTGGTGCCTGCATTTTGGATGTGCTTTTCATTAGAGTGTTCTCTGTAGCCACTCTCAACCTGTATCTGGTGTGATCTTTGTAGAAAGGAGCTTTTTAATTTAGGGGCAATAATGATGCAAGAACAGACTGAAATAGATTTACATAGAAAATCAGAGGACAGTCTGTAATCATCACAGGAATGAATTCTGGAAGAGCTTTGCAGCAGAAATAACGGAACAAAGGACACAGACTAGTTTTGAGACAGAGCTTATTTGTTTTCTTGGCAAGGAGAGACCAGTGCACAATAACATGTGCAAGAATTAAAAGTACTTCCTGACCCTCTTGGGCATAATTGTCTATCTGCTGGTAACCAGAGATGTTTAATCCTTTTTTCTTTTCCTTTCTTATTTGACTTGACCACCCAAAATCCACCAAGGTAGCTAGCAACTCAAATAAAGTACAAAACATAAACTCGGGACCTCTGAATTTTCTTGAACCTTTTGTTCTCCTTACATTTTTCCTTCTTCTTTTCTCCTTTTTTTTTTCCAATAAAATTTTTTCAATGAGTTGTGATGTGTCCTGTTTATGTACCATCTACACAAGTAATTTAAAAGCAATTTTATTGCTGCCTTTTCTTTTTCTTCTTCCTTCCCCCTCTTAAATCAATGCTTTATAATTTATTGGATAAAACTTGCCAGGAGCTAGTAGAACCACATGCTGTCCTGATAATTTCCCAGCAGCAAAAAAATAAAGGCAGCAGCTGTATTTTTCCTATTTTTCTCTTCCTTCCTCCTTTAAGTTCATGTTTTAATTTAGAGAACAAGAGGGTTGAAAATCAGCAAAAAATTCCCTTGGCCCAATAAAGCACTGTTTTCTCCCTGTCCCAAACCAAGAGTGATTAATGCAGTCCTTAGGTACTAGTGAGGATGGATTTTTTTTTTTTTAATGGAAATTTTCCATGTGGATTTTGTAGAAGCAAAGGGATGGAAGATGTTATGATGAAAGCATGTTGGGAAATGGAGCTCCAGGCAGGGGTCTCAGGGATCACTGGAAGTGAAGACAAAGTGGTAGGATGGCAGAGCCTGCACCCAAGGCCAAACCAGAGCATCAGGATGAGGAGGAGAGGCTGCTGAGGAAGAAAAGCCAGGGTGTGGCACCATGGTCTGCTTAAATCAGTTTGTGATCTGTTGCCATGAGGGACCAATCCCACCCTCTCCTCCTTCCCCACCCATACCTGGTCCTGGTGGTCCTGCAGGCCCTGGAGGACTGAGAACAGCTGGAGGGAAGAGGATAAGGAGCAGGGCTGTGAACTGGAGGCCAGGACATGGCTGAGAGTGAAGAGAAGGGGATAGCTGGAGACAGGATGGAGATGGGGCTGGAAGCTGGTGTTTGCTGGCACTAAAGGGAAGAGTCTTGCTCCTGATTCTTCTTCCAGCTGGACACCTATGATGGTGCCCCAGGCAACCTGGAGTTGTGACTGGAGAGCTCTGTGGGTGACAGGCAGGGGAATGAGAGCCCAGGTGGTGGTGGTGTTCTGCTCTATCCTGCTGTGAGGAGAAGGTGCCCTCTGAGGTGTCTAATGCTGCTGCAAACACCACGGGCAATAAACACAATCTCCAATCCAGAGAAGCCCTGGCTGCTGCATCCCTGAAAGTGTTCAAGGCCAGATTGGACAGGGCTTGGAGCAACCTGGTCTAGTGGAAAGTGCCCCTGCAGGGTGGAGGAAAGAGCAGAGGCCTTTAACGTCACCACTGTAAGAAAAGAGAGGGAATGCGTCCCATGTAGCATATGGGCTCACACTGGTGACTTGAAAGTGTGGATGTGAAAAGTCATTTAATCCACTACGTGATCATTTTAGTGAGTGGAAGTTCAGATTTCTAGTTGGAACTAAGTGCCCACCCAGCCTTCCTCCTCACACTCTTCCCTGCTCCATCATGGAGTCCTTCCCATGGGAGACAGTCCATCATGGACAGCTTCGTCATGAGTCCTTTCCACAGTGCGGTTCTTGGGGATCTGCTCTGGGGTGAATCCTTTCTGTGGGGTGCAGTCCTTCAGGAACAGGCTGGAAGAGCATGGGCCTCCCAAGGTGTCACAGGTGCTGCCAGGAAACCTGTTCCAGCAAGGGCTCTCTCCATGGGCTGCAGCGTCCTTCAGGACACATCCACTGCAGTCCTCCATGGCTTAGAGGGGGACAGCCTGTGTCGCCATGGATTCATGATGGTGTGCAGGGAACCTGCTTTGGCATCCGGGCTCTTACTCTCACGTCTTCTCACTCTTCTTTCCCAGCTGCTGCACAGCATCTTTTACCTTTTCCTAATCTGTTATCCCAGAGGTGCTGCTCAAGGGCTCAGTCTTGGCCAGTGATGGGTCCATCACAGAGCTCTGTCTGACGTGGGGGCAGCTTCTGGTGTCTTCTCACAGAGGTCACCCCTGCAGCCCCTCCCAACCAAAACCTTGCCACGTAAACCTGGTACAGTGTCAAAAGAAAATACGTCGAAACTGAAATTCTTGAAATTACAGCTGAGATCATAAAGAGAAGAGCTACAGATTTTGCAAATCCAGAAGTAAGCTGATTTGATGCAATATTGTCTAAGATCTGTGATGCTAGTGGATTTTTTCCATTGCAATTCCACTTTGTTTCTCTAAGCTGTCAAGTTTCTAGATTTACACCGATGCTTTAACCAGGGATTTTTCCATGTATTAAAAATGCATTTTGTGTTTATTTAATGGCCTTAGTTTCCAGAGATAAGTTTTTATTGGAGTGCCTTACTGAAGGTTAAGCATCCTGGTGTGTTGGGGTGATTGAGATGTGTGTGTAGGAGTTGGTCTTGGTGCAGGTCTGAGGAGGACACTGGATTTGGGAGTGTTGAAGAGTTAGTGAGGTTCAAGGATACAAATACAAAAGGTCAGTGGGAGGAGGAGGGATGCAACAATGAGGCTGAGGATGAATTGATGTGAGGTGGGAGTGAGCTGAAGGTCAGGCAGGCTCCCTCAGTGTCATTGGCTCCTCAGGCTGACAAAATAGGCAGCTATAATCTAAGGAAATAACAGTAGCTGTTGTGCTTGGATATGGTTAATTAGAATAAAATCTCTACATTAGGGTTCTAGGTTTTTCTTCTTCAAATGAATACTCTTGGGTTTCTGTTGAAGGGGTATTTTTCATCCATTAATTGAACATGATGTGTGTTGGTTTAGAGAGAACCTTGGCAGGAATATAATTCAGTTATCACAGCAACAGCAGATTCAGTTCTCTGCCTGCTGCTTCTCCTCAGATTGGTAAAATGTTGTGTAGCAGTGCTGTCACCTGGATGGTTGAAATAAGTCAAAAATAGCCCTCCAAGCATCTGGAGCATGGCTGTAGTGTGGCCCACAGCCAGTCATCCTGGAGGGGTGTGGAGAGGGGAGCACTGGGGCAGAGGTGGAGGTGTGCCAGCTGTGCTGCCAGAGCCAGCACATGGCACCACTGCAGTCCAGGCATCCCTGCTGAGGGATGCAGCTGCTGGCATTGATCCCAGCCAGGCACGAAGGGAGAGCTACTGACAAGTTAAAGGTTAACTTTAATTAGTAATTGGTCACTACTTTTTAATAGCAAGAGGATCCTGTTAATCTCTGTGATCCCTTGGCTGCCCCAGCAGCTCTGCCTGAAGCAGAAAAATTATAGCTTGCAGAAGGCTGGATTTGGGAAGAACTGGGGCTTTAGGGCACCACTGGTAGGGGATTTTTGGTTTGAATATGTTAGGGGCAAGCATTCTTTGAAACATTAACAGTCTGCAAATACAGTTTCTGTTCCCCTATGACTGTTTAACTTTGAGTCCTTCGTATTTTTTTTTTAAAGATAATTTGGCTTGTGAATCTTTTTCCTAGCCCTGGTTCCATGCCGTAGGGTTGCTGCCTAAGTGTTTTTTACTGAAGCTCCATGGTGATCATGTCAAGGTGGACCCTTGTAGTCTGAGGGCAGCTCTTAAGTAGATGTGGACTCCATCACCATCACTGAACTCTGGAACAGCAAAGAGACTAAAACTGCTGGAATGTTTCTTTGCTCATGCCAGTTCCCTTACCACGGGCACTGTCTGGGGCAAAACTGTGTGATGCTATAAATGCCCTGATTTGCAAACACCTCTGTGGCCACAGGGTTGGGTTTAACAACCAAGACAAACTTTTTTTGAGTAGTATATTTTTTTCAATCTGCACTGTATCTCAGTGAATATTTAATTTTTTTCCCCTTTTGAAGAAGCTAATAAGTAAAAATGGGAATCAGCTCAAGTATTCCAAAATGGCTGAGCTTCTGAGCATTTGTCTGTGTGTGAATATGACTTGTGGAAGAAAAGCCCAAATGAAATGTGGCAGGCAAACCAGAATTAAAGAAAATTTGTAATAAATAACTCTTGATTAAAGCGTAGGCTATGGGAGTATGAAAAACACAGACATTACACAACTGAATCCTGTCCTGGTAACATATTTTAGAAATAACTGACTAATGAATGTCTCATATTGCTGCCAGACTTCTTTGAAAAGTCATGGAAAACTAGGAGAGAGATAAAAATGTGACATCTGGAACCAAGTTATAATTTCTCATATGAAGCACAAGAGTTGCAAAAGGAAGAACCACTCCATGTCCAAGACTAAGTGTTTGGTGGGGAGCCCAGCACAGCCACACATTGGCTCCTGACAAGTGCAGCAGCTCCTGGTGCAAAAGGGATGAGCAGAACCTCCTGTAAACCTCCTGGCAGGATGTCTGGTCTCGTGTCTTCTGCAGGTGTTGAGAAAAGGATGAGTGTGAGCAGGGAGATACCAGTTATGGAATTTTTTCTCTTACTGGAACCTTCCTCAGCTCTAGTATGTTCCTTGCTTGGTTCATTTTATTACCCTCAGCCCTGCACATTCTTTTTGCAGCCAGCCCTCGTGGTCAGCCTTTATCTACAACATGTTGAGTTACTAGGTTATGATCATCAATCTTTGCTGTTTAGCTTTCCCAGATACCTTGAGGTTATTTTGAAGAGCCAAAATGCCAGCAGAACTTCCTGGGGACCTTGCTCTGTCTTGCTCTGTCTTTTCTTCTAACCCCTTACTTATCCAAGCAAACTCCTTCTCTTATGTGGTGGTACCTTAGTGTCCTCAAAATCCTGTAGTGAAGGATGTTGCAAAGCTGTTTGGGAAATCCAGGTAGGCTGACCCATTGCAGCTCAGATCTTCCTTACCCATGTGGTTGTTGACTCCTCTGGAGAGCCTGCATTGTTCCATGGGCCCAGAAGGGAGAAGCTGCATTGACTTTTTGTTGCTCTGATTTTTAGAAATCTTTTAGCTTTCTGATGTTTTCATTCTTATTGCAGACTTTCTTATACTCTTCCTGTAAATAACTTAATTGTTTTGCATTCTTTCATAGAAGTAGAGAAAGTTGACTGATTGTTAGTTTGTTCAGTGGCATTGGAGAGGTGGCTTTTCCACCCTCCAATCCACTGTCACTTTTGTAAACTTATAAATATTAGAGTTAGAAAATAAAAGTCTTTCTTTTTTTCACTTTCAACTGTGTGTGCACGCGTGTGTGTTCTCGTGTCCAACAGTGACAACTTTTCCCAAGTCCAGGAGTAATGCTGCTTAAGGATGAGAGTTTCCTCATTCTTACTCATTTATCCTTGTGTCTCATCTCTCTTCTTTGTCTATTTACTGCCCAGTGTCTTGACTCTTCCACAAGACAATCTGAATTTGGAGGCTTGGGCTGGTTTATGTCCCCCCTGTGGTGTGTGGTGTCAGTGTGGGAATCCTTCTAGCTCCTTCTGTGGTGTCTGCAGGAGCAATGAATTAATTTAGCCTTATCTTGTTTTTTATTCCTGTATCATGTGTCCACACTTTCTGGCAGGCTTTCTGCCAGGCCTGAAGTAGATAACCACAATTTTGGTGCCTCTTACTCACAGTCCCCAAACTTTTCTGGCCTGTGTTGGCATGGTTTTGTTCCCTGTGGAGCCTTTCACATAAGGCAGGAGGTGATGGGAGCTGGCTGCTCCTCTGACATCCCCAGGCAGCAGTGCCCAGGCGTGGAGCTCATCAAATACTGAGTGGTTTTGGCATATTAAAATCCAGCACAAGAACACACAGGGTGGTGAAAATTCAGGTTTTCAACGTGTGCTGATTGATTTTGGGAGCAGTGGGTATGACACGCGGGGGAGGAAGAGGTGAGCCTCAAACTGACTTAAAATCAAAACTAAATTGGCTTTGACAAGGCAGGATCTGGAGAGAGTGTTTCTCACTGAGGTACTAGGGCAAAGGTGCTTTCAGCTTGTGGTTGTGGTGGCTCTGCCTTACATACTGGTTGAGATCACAGCAAGAAGAGTCCCATTTTAACAAAGCCAGGGAGATAAATCCTCCATTCTCAAGCCAATTAGAAAAAAATACCTTAAACACAATAAAACTGCTTTTACTTATTACTTACTGCTCTTATTTACTATGAATTTATTGCTTGTTACTTACTTTTGTAGCTCTTACTTGGGGATTTGAGAGTGCATTGGAGAATTAAAGGTCCCGCTCAGCTCCTTGCAGAGAGATCCTGGGGGATTTTCTATTTCTCATTTTCCCATTCCCATGGCCCATTTGCACTGTTTTTCTTTGCTGAAATTAGGGGACTTCTGCAGCATTTGAAATGCTCTTGAGCTTCCTTTAATTTCCTATGGGTGTGTACATGGGAGTCCTACCATGTGGTTTTTCCACTAATTTCTCTCCTTCCTGGAGGAACCGTTTCTCCTCTAAACTTGAGTTGCGACATAGATCACGTCTGAAGCTTTTCGGGTATTTGGCAATTTCTGCAGTTTTCATTTTTGAGTGCCTAATTTTTTATTCCCTTCCACCCCATGAACCTTTCAGGTTTGTCACAGCTCTGCATTTTATTGTAAGTGATGCTTTCTCTTACCTGCAGGGGTTTTGACATTTCCCTGATGGGTGTTATGTAGTGGAGCATCACAGAGGTGCTGCATGAAATAGCAATGATACAGAAAAGGGAGTTGGCCATTAATTTTATTCTATTTTTTGTCAGATTTAGGGGCTTCTGTCTCGTGTTTCTACCCTGGCTGCCAGCAGCAAAGTCCACGGAAATTATTTAGTTAAATTACTTGGTTTGATAATCCATAATTAGCTGTGTGCTGTTGTTCATTCTTAAGTTAGAGGAGTGGTTTTGCATGGGATGATAAATGTTGGAAGACAGTTTTTGCTCCTGGAAGGCTCAGAGTGGGCTGGGATCTGCTCCAGCTCTACTCCTGCTCAGACATCCAGTATTGTGCTTCCTACAGAGGAGGAGTAGCTGCTCCTGGACTTTGAAGGAGTACAGAGAGTTGAGACGCCTGTGAAAGGGAGCAAAGGTTTGACAGCTGTTGAAAATGGGATGATACATCCACATAAAAACTTTACATGTCAAGTAAATGATGCTTCTGCAAACAGGTTTTGATAGTAAGCATGTGTGTAAGAATGGATTTCATTAAGGATGAAACAGGGAGAGAAAGAGGCTTTGCGTTATTTCTGGTCATCAGGAAGTTTCTATGAGGCAAACATACAGTTTGTGGTCTTGGAACGTTCAAATTTCATTTGATACAAAGAAATTTTGCAAGAGACACAGCAGTTGTTTTGATGGGGAAGGTGCACGTCAGGACTGCACTGCCTTCAGCATCAGGTGTTTGGAGTCAGGCTATAATTTTCCTCCTTTTTTGTGATGTTTTGGTGTGGGGTGAGCTCTTGTTGAGAAAAGTGCTCTCCTAAAGTCAGGAAATGAAAGTGCTGAGCATTCAGAACATCATCAGAGCTAAGAGGTGAAAGAGTTTGCTTTCATTTTTTATGGGGGAAAAAAGGAAATAAACCATAGAAGATGTTGTTTAAATATGGAACTTTTATTTGGGAGTGGTTAACTGTGGAAGATGTTGGGAAAAGATGATAAGGAGACTAGTTAAAGAGCTTTGTGGAGTTGATGCTGTTCTTCCTTTAAACCTGGGAGTTTTCTAGGGTGAATTTGGGGGGAAAAAAACCCAAGTAGAGAATAACTAACTAATGTAACCTTTCTTCCATCAGACGTGTCAAGTGTGCCAGATGATGCTGCCCAACCAGTGCAGTTACTGTGCCCACCAGAGGATCCACGCTCACAAGTCCCCGTACTGCTGCCCCGAGTGCGGGGCCGTGTGCCGCTCCGCCTACTTCCAGACCCACGTCAAGGAGAACTGCCTGCACTACTCCCGCAAAGTTGGCTTCAGGTGTGTGCAGCTCAGGCTCCCTGGGAAGCTGGGATTGACACCTCTGCAGTTTGCTTGTGCTTGTGAGGTTGTGGCTGTCCCTGTCCTGGCTGTCCCTGTCCTGGTTTCAGGTGCGTGCAGCTCAGGCTCCCTGGGAAGCTGGGATTTACACCTCTGCAGTTTGCTTGTGCTTGTGAGGTTGTTGCTGTGTCTGTCCTGGCTGTGTTCCCTCCCAGTTTGTTTTGTATGTCTTCTCACTGGCAGAGCAGGACACACACACACACGCACACACAAAAATGGTCCTTGACTTAGGATAAACACAACTTAGCAAAAAACCAAAACATCAGCGTGCTATCAATGTTATTCTCCTTCTGAATCCAAAACACAGCACTGTAGCAGCTACTGAGAAGAAATTAACTCTGTCCCATCTGAAACCAGGACACCTATCTCTGGAAGTGTTGAGGCCAGGTTGCACAGGGCTTGGAGCCACCTGGTATAATGGAAGGTGTCCCTGCCCATGGCAGGGAGTGGATGGGATGAGTTTAAAAGTCCCTTTCAACCCAAAACATTCTGTGACTGTGAACTGTGTCTTACAGCAGAAACGAAAGTGGATGTAGCTGGAGCCTGGCATGGTTTTCTGCATGACAAAACACATTTGAAATGGGAAATAATTACTAACTGGATTTAAGAGAGGTTTCTGAGAGCAGACATTTTTTGTGGCATCTTTGAGCTGAAAATCTCTTGTATTGAATTCATGTTGCAGCTGGATGTCTCAGGATTGATACTTACAGCAAAAAGATTGCAGATCTTAATCCTGTAAATCTCCTTAAGGCTTGAATTTATATTTATGTCAGTTGTAATGGGCTGAGGATATGTGCCTTTATGAAAAGGGCATAGATTATTTCCTTCTATGCCCCTGCAAATCTCCAAACATTTCTCATGAGCTGAGACAGGTGGAGAAGGCTCCCAAGGTTCTGGATGTGGTACAATATATTTTGTCCAACTAAACTGCTTGCTCTAACAAGATGTTACTTTTCCCTACGAGCCTTCCCTCCTTGGCATGTTTAGATCACCTGAGCTGCAGCACAGCTCTTAACACATGATGATTTGCTTGGGAGATGAGACTGGGTGATCTTTTGAGTTTCCTTAAAGTTCTGTTTTTTCTCTTGGGTGCCATTAAATACTCTGAGAATTCAAACAAACAAGGCAATTTCTGCTCTTGGAGATGTTCTTTTAAGATGTCTGCAACTTCAGGAAGCTCTGCTGTGTGGTTTGGTCTGAATCACACTGAGGTTTTCAAGAGCTTTTTCTTTCAACTGTGAAGACAAGAGGCACATAACAAACTAATTCTGAGTTTAATTATATACAGATAAGGTTTTTTAATGTGGGATCTGATTTGAGGAGACCCAGCCCACAGCAAAGAATTCATTCCATCACATATTAAATGGCTGTGACACTGGGGCTGTTTGAAAATGAGTTAATCTGGGAAGGAGGAAAGCTGGAGAAAAAAATGTTTTCCTTGAGATGGAAAAAGGGGTATGGAGGAGATGTCAGAAAATTAACTTGGGTTTGGTGCAGTTCTTGGGACTTCAGTGGCACCTGGGAATCCAGCAAGGAGAGCTTCCATCTGTCTACAGATGTTGTTAGCAGATACCTACTCTCTGTGCCAGGGACATTGTTGAAGATCTAAATGAAGGCAAAACTCACAAATTATACTTAAGGATTTTTTGAGCTTTACCCAGCTTCTCTAAAAGCTGAATTTCTTTAACTTCTCCTCTAATTCACATCTACTGAAGCTCATCTGTGAAAGTTGAGTCCACTAGACAGGTCAATGTCTGGCTGAGCCATCCTTGTTATCCTGCCTGTCTCTGCTGCAGGGCTGATGTCACTGACATTGTTGAAAACAGAAGAGATAAATTCTGGTTGCAGAACCATATCTAGATAATCTGTGGCATCTGCCCTGTAGTCACAGAGTGACTTCATTCTTTTCTTTCACATTTCTTACTTGCAGAGCTGAAAAACTGAGGAATTATTTAAATCTCTCCTAGGATCAGCTTGATTTTAGCTGCTTCTCTTTATGTCCCTATTTTTCTTGAATTTCTGGAGCACAGGTTTGGTTTTGTGATAAGTCCTTATTCTGTCTCCCTTTCTGCTCATAACCCTATGCTTTCAATTAAAAATGGGGTATGGTTGTTTTATTTGGAGTTGAGTCATGGCTAGTGATTGCACTGAAAATGAGAATGGTCTTCTACAGTTAAAATTCAACAAGATTGTCCTTAATGGTCCTTTCTTCTTGGCTCCAAGTGTCACCTTCCCCATTTTTTCCAAGCCCCTTCCAGCTGTCCCCACCAGTTTGGGACTCATTTTTCTGCTTGGTGCCATTTGGAGAATTGAGGGGCTGGAAGGTGATGGCATAGGAAGCGTTCGAGGGTTAGGACAACATCTTGTAGCTGTTATCTCCTCTCACAGGATGCTTTCCAAGACTTCCAGCCAACCCTCCTTGCCCTAAGGGATCCAACAACACTGGGGATGATAGCAGGATTTGCAATTTGAGGGAATTATACGGCAAGCCCCTTGACATTCTCCATCCACTTTGTTCAGCTAATTAGTTTATGAGACCTTGTCCTTCTGGCACTGAGATTCTTAATTACAACGTGGCTGTTGTTTAGACTTCCATTTACTGTAAATTGAATTAACCTGTGATCATTTGACCCTGAGTTAGTGCTTGTTTCATTCCTCATTCTTAATGAAGTACTTCCCAAAATCAAGCGTCAGGCAGAACCATCTCTTTTTAATTCAGGGAGTGTTTGTGGAGGAAGCTCGTTGGATATTCCTGGATGTACCAGCCATTCCTTACTGCCAGGATTAGTATTTGTTCTTCCATTTATACTTGGGGAATTTACTCTTCCATAATAACCTGGTTCCTGGTGTTACTATACAAAAAATCTCTCTCCCCCTGTCTCATATGGTTGAGGATCAGGCTTGAAGGCAGAACTACCCCAGCAGATTGTCTTCATGCTTCCCCAAAGGTCACACCAGCTTCTGTCACTGCTTCCCTCTTGAAATTTAAGAAAACAGCAATTCTGTGTTTTCTTAAAAGTGTGGGGGAGAGGGTTTGGCTCCTTCAGGCTGGCTTCTGCCTAATGATCTTTTGAAGTGCAACTTCAAAGCCTGGGCTTGTTTCCTAAACGCTGCTGGGAGGCTGGTTCGGAGGGAAGGATATTCCAGCAGCTTGTTTGTTTATGATACGGGCTTGGAGCTGTTCCAGTGCGCGATAGCTGGGCTCCATCTGTGCCAGCAGTGCTGTGGCAGCGCTCAGCACACGTCCCCCAGCAGTGCTGTGGGCAGACACAGCCCTCAGGGAAAGGAGGGAAATGAAGGGAAAACCTCTTTGTAAGGTGAGGAGGTTATCCCTTGTGCATCTCTCACATCCCACCAGTGCAAGGTTGGCCCTTGCATTACCAGGCTGGAGTCCCTTGCTCTAACATCTGTACATGCAGTGTTAGCTTAAGCAGAGTTCCACTGGTGTCATTTTGATAGAATATCCTTGGGAGAGGCTGTTCTGGTTCCAGATCAGCAGAGGTGCACTTATGGGATGGCAAACCCTGTGGCTGGTGTGCTCGAGGCAGGTGAGGACAGGTGGCTGCATCCTTGTAAGTTGGAGTGTGGCGTCTCTCAGAGCACAGCAGGCAGATCTGGGGAGTGTTAAAGTTAAATGAAGTGAGGCTGCTGGTTGTTGCCATCTTGTGGGAATATTAGGCAGGACCTGTCACAGGTATGTGTCTGGAGGAGAGGCAAGCTGGGAACAGCAGGGTGGCCCTGCTCTCCTCTTGGCCTTGTTTCCAGCTGCTGAGAAGAATCCTTTTCTGCTTCTCCCTCTCTCTTCCCTGAGCACCCAGACAGTCCTTCCAGACAAGCAGTTTCTAGGCAGCACCTGTATCTTAATGATTTTAATGAGCTTTATCAGTTCCTTGGGTGTTTCTATTGCTGTTCTCAGTATCTTTGCTGTTGCTGTTGTGATTTTCTGGAGCTCGGTGGAGTAGCAATTGCTGAAGATTTCCAACTGGATAATCTTTGTCTTTGTTTTGTACTGGGGACTAACTGGTATTTGTGCTGCTTTTTGCCACAGGGAGGTCTCATCAGGTACTTTTACTTCAGTCTTTCACTTGTGCCCTGTGCTGAAATTGGCTTTCACAGGTACAGGGCTGGCATTCTGTTGAACCACATCTTCATTCTTTTTTGGGTTGTTTTAGTCTCTGAAGGTTTCTTTTATAGATCTTGTTTGCGTGTTGCTAACATTTAGCTGTGAGTTCTGCCCAGAATTCCTGTATCATATTCCTCCTTGACTCTTCCACATTAATATGGAAGAGATTGAACTGATTGAATCAAGGACCTGCCACAGCCTGGTCCTTCCACCTGTGCCATTCCATGGGTGTGATGGAAGCGGTGCTGTGGCTGTAACTCAGCTCTTTGTCGTGCCTCCCCCAGGTGCATCCACTGTGGAGTTGTCTTCATGACCCTCGCCATGCTCAAAGTGCACATCCACGAGAAGCACTGCGAAGTCTTCCACAAGTGTTCTTTTTGTCCGAAGGCCTTCAAGTCTGCTGACACCACCATGGCTCACGTGGCCAGCCAGCACCCAGCAGAGCCTCACAAGACAACTCAGTAAGTGTTTTGGTTTTATCTCTTCCCCTTTGCTGGATGGTTCCAGGATTCCCCCTTTCCCTCACAGTTTTTTTTCTATTTTTGGTTTCTGTCCTTGTATAAGATGATCTGCTGCTTTGTCTGCCAGCAGGGGTCTGTTCCAAACCAGAGCATGCCTGGTTCAGAGCATTCAGAGCTTACCAAACACAGTCTCCTGGGTAGGAGGAGAGGGCTTTGGTCAGACAAGAGCTAAACATCCATAAGAGGAACTTAATTGTCACCTCTTTGTCCAGCAGGACCCTCAGTGGCTCCTCTTGGTAGATGGCTCCAGGGGATCTGGCACTTGAAAGGAAGAGGAGAGTTATCCCAGGCAGTGTTGCCCCCAAAAATCACCAGAGAGAAGCCTCCTGATTTTTCCACCCTGTAGCTGTTCCCTCCAAGGCTTGAGCTAGTGCCAAAAATCTGTGCTTTAAGTGAGGAGCTCTGGAAAGGTGGGATTGAAAGCAGTGTGTAGCTGGCTGGTATGCTTTGTGTTTGCTCCCATCTGTCTATGCTCATACACACGGGGTTATGCATATGCACAGAAGTAAACTTATTTTTAGCAAGCTGTGGTATGTGCCTGAGGCATTTTGATGTTCTTCCCAGTTGAGTTACTGGTTCAGTTGCCCACGTGGGTGTGTGTTGACAATACATGGAGAGCACAGCCCTCCTCAGAAGTCCATCCCTTTCTGGAGTTGTTGAGATAACTTTTTACATTGTCTTCTTGAGGCAGAGAGACTGAATTTACTTTTTTTAATTGTTTTTAATTTGTAGGGTGATCTACAAATGCTCTTGCGAGATGGTCTTTAACAAGAAGAAGCTGCTCCAAGAGCACTTCCTGCAGAACACCAGCAAGTTGTTAGTGGGAGTGTTTAAGTGCCCACAGTGTCAGCTGGTGTATATGCAGAAGCAGCAGCTAATGCAGCATGTCAAGGTAGGTAACTCTCTCCCTTACTGGTGCAAGATTTTATTTTTTGAGTTCACAGAGAATTTATATCAACCATGTGAGAGGCAAGTGGTTCAAGAAATGGAAGGCTCTTGAGGAATATCTTGGTGGAAAATATAGACTACAGTGATTTACAGGATCTGGAAATGTCAGTGGAGTGGTTTGTGTTAGTTGGTCTTAATGCAGGCCTCTCATCTAGATGCATTTTAGCTGTGTGACAAAAACTTGTTTATATAGGTAAATCTCTGATTTTTAACTCTTCTGTTTTCATAGAAGCACATAATCACAGACTGGTTTGGGTTGGAAGGAACCTTAGAGCCCATCTCATTCTACCCCCTGCAGGGACACCTTCCACTATCCCAGGTTGCTCCAGGTGCTATCCAATGTGTCCTTGAGCACTTCAGGGATGGGGAGTCCCCAGCCTCTTAAATTCAAAGAGAGTAATTCATGTGGCAGCTTTTTCTTCAGTTGGGAGACAGGAGCAATTATTCTCTGCCCACAGTGTTACTGAATTTATCTAGTGAAAGCTGAATCTGCCATTTTGGGTGCTCCCCTGGAGAGCTCTGGCCCCTTTGCAGCTGCCTCAGAAGGAGGTGGCATTTAACAGCCTGATTCCCTGCTGCTCTGAACCAGACTGCAAGAGGGGATGAGAGAGGCAGAAGTGATTGCCCTGGAGGTACTGGCCTTACAGGTCTGATTTTCCCATAAATGTAAAAGGGCTACATTTTTCTGTTGTCTTACTCAGGATGTTTTTATGTTCAGTGTCTAACAACACTCCACGAAAATCATCTCAGAAGATTTCTCAGTGGCATTCTGAAGAAAGAGCTTGCAGTCTTCTTGCCCTTTGATGAGGGGAAAAAAAGGACACTTTTTTTTAATCAGTGACTTTATTTTGTTTATACTAACACTGAGAAAGCCAGAAGATTTGTTAGCTCATTCCTGAAAGCAAAACCCATTCAAAACTCCTTCCATACTCTCTCCCCCATGTCTTTGACTTGCTAATCTGGAAGTGCTTTGCATGCAATAATGAATTACAATTTGAAGCCCTCCTGTGAAGTTGGTGATTGCTAATCTTGGTGCATTATAGCTAGGAAAATAGAGTTAGATTAAGGCTAGAACCTTCAAAGAGGTGTTCATCCCCAGTGCTAAAAAACTGGAGCTGAGATACTCACCTTGTGGTTCACTGTCAGATCCCAGCCCAGGGACCTGCCTGCAGCAGTTTGTGCATCAGCACCCCGAGATCTTCACCACAAAACTTTGTCTCTTAACCTCTGAGGTAACTGAAGGCTTTTTGGCTGTGGCAGGGTAGTAATTGCACTCCCCCATCTCCTCTGAGATCACCTTCATGCAGTAGAGTTTTTAGGAGGTGCTGTCTACTGTGTGCCTACGTGCAAAATAAAGAATCCATGTGCCTCCTCATCTTCCTCAGGTTTAGAGCGTCACAGAGCAGGAGTTAGCTCTGCTTCCTGGTATTGATTCTGCAGAGAAATCACTTCATTTTTCCATGCTCCTCATTTGTTTTACCCCAGTGGTGTAACAGTGGAGTAATGAGCACTGAAACACTCCAGAGATTTCCAGCTGGGGAGAAAGGTGATGTGTCTGTGTTCTTGAGGAGCTGGCAGTGCTGTGGCTTCTGTGGTCATCAGCTGGGCCAGGTGCAAAGTACACAGACTGCTCAGCTGAGACCTTGTGTTTGGAGGTTTGTTTGGTGTCTAACCCACAGAAAGACTTCCAAGTGCCTGGGGCTTTCATGTGTTGAAACTTTACCCATTATTAATTACTGTGTACAATTAAACCTCTAAATTAGCCTTTTGTGTGGATGAACTGTTGTTGTTGTTCCTGGGGGAGTTTCTTGAGGTTTCTTTGGTATGTTGCTCTTTTACTTGCTTTTGCTTTCCCACAGCTCTTCATTCTTAGATTATTTTCCTTATGTTTAATTTTCTTTGTTAAAATAACTTTTTGGGGGACTTTTGGATTTTTGCCTGTTGAATAACCAAAGAGCCTAGAGCCATATTCCTTACAAGGCTGGTTCCTGGCTTTATGCTTGGTCTTATATGTCAGAAGTGAAGTTTTGAACCATGAAAAATGTAAATATCAATAGATGGAGTGGAATTGAAAGAAATAGACTTGGAGAAACTGACACATTTTCTCTTCCCATCCCTTAAGCAAAGATGAAGCAGCTGGAGCCCCCAGGATACCAGCAAACATTTAATTCAGAGCTTACCAAAGCTCTGTGTTTTTAGAGCTTAGGCTCTTGAAATAATGACAATTGAAATTTCTCTTCCATTACATCTTCCCTATTTAACCAGAGTTCCCAGGGGTCATCCAAAATGCTAAGCAGGCAGCACCAAGGAGTGGCTGTTGTCATGCAGGAAACAGAAATACAAGCTTAATGTTTCTTGGGAAGATCTCTTGTCAGGGAAAGCACTGCAGCAGCTTCTAGGAGAAATGGGAAAACATACAGGAGCAAGGCAACAACACATTGTTTGGCCAGTGGGGATTTAAATAATGTATTTAAATAGCAAATGGTATTTATTTATAAATAAAAGTGTGAAATATGAATTACATGTAAATGTTACCTGCGTTTCCACTGTTACTGTTATACAGGGTGTTCATGGAGTCCCCCGTAATCCTGAAGAGCTCTCAAACTTCCGGCAGAAGTCTGAGAAGGCTTCAAGGAACCAAATTCATACCTCACCAAAGGAGCTTTTGGTAGCCAACGGGACTTCCCCCTCTCCTCTGACGAGGAAAGACATGAGGGTGGAAGGACATAATCCCGAATCCAAGTCCAGACTGAGAAGAACTGGTTGGACTTGCAAGGAATGTTCACAGTGGATCCCTGATCGGGAAACTTATGTGTCTCACATGAAGAGAAATCATGGAAGGGTAAGGACTGGGATGAAATACTTGAACTAACAAGCTGGGGAAGAACACCAGTCTCCTGCATTCCAGGCCCCTTTGCAGGGCTGTTCTTACAAGAACTGCAAATCTCAATTTTTTGTGTGTTTCATCCAGCTCAAACCTTGCGTTGCCTTGACCTACTTTTGTCAAGCTAATCCTTGTTGCTGGCATAACATGGGCCAGGATGCTGTGTGCAGCCAGATTTTTCAGTACTTTTGCATCAGGACTTCTTGTTTGATATCCTGAGTCACCCAGCCATGAATAGGAATCTGGATCATGGTGTTTGAGTCCTTCTAGCTTGATTTGGAGAGGGCTGGGTTGTCCCACTTGATGATGTCCTCACTTCAAGAGAAGAAGATGAGGGCAGGCTGAGTGCTGGATTTTCCCATTTGAATGTTACAGAAGTAGGAAATTGGTCAAATATTTCAGTTTAATACATATATGTATTCATTAAACAAGTCTAAGAAGATTTTAACTGGAATGTACATGCAGGTTATATAAAGGGCTGTAGGAAAATTTTGGAGGAGGCTGGTTACAGGACAGACTTTCTTAGGGGGATGTGGATATCATACATGGATAACAGATAACAGGGCCCATGTGATGCTTTTTAGCATCTTGCCCTTTTCTTGTGCTGAATTACGAGGAGTGAGAAGGGTAAGTGGACTTGTATTTAACTGGGGTCCTGCTGCCTTCTGAGGCAGAAGGGACCTTCCACTGAGGGAATTCTGCATGGGGTCCAGTGGTGAAATGAACCCACAGGAAAAGCATATGTGTAATTCCTAATAAAAACATGAATAAAATCAAGCATGTGCTTTAAGTAGTCTTGGTTTTATAAGATCAGTGCTGGTATTACCCAGCTGTAGAGCTGAATCTAAGCGGGATCTCAAAGTCCTAGTGATCTCTATCACTATATTATCTAAGGCATTTTTTCTGCATGTGAGAGGTAATGTGCAGGTGAAGAGCATGGGAGTTAGAATCCAGTCAGTGCCTTCCATGTCCCTGCTGTTGAAAGCTGTTTCTCTTTTCCTGCCAGTCCATGAAGAGATACCCCTGTCGCCAGTGCGAGCGCTCGTTCAACGCCTCCAACAGCCTGCGCAGACACATCCGCAACAACCACGACACAGCAAAGAAGGTCTACACCTGCTGGTACGTACCCAGTGCCACTTGGCAGCCTGCTCTTCAGCAGCACTCTCATCTCCGAGTTTGGAAGTTGTAATAACTCATGTCTGCTGCTCCTGCCTACTCCAGACTGTAAGTTACTGGAGGAAAGTGAGGAGAAGAATGTGTTAAACACAAGAGACTTAGTGGCTAAAATAAGACCTTGCTTTCGACTGCACGGTGAATGTTTGTTGGAAACTTAAGGGGAGGTGTGGTTTGATATCTGCAGGTGGTAAATGAGATTAACGTTTTGCATTGTTGTGAAACAGCCAATAAAATATTGGGCAGGTCTTTCACTCCTTTGTGGTTGGTGTGGTCATGCATCACTCTTGCACCTTCTCCTTGGGTGCAGAAGGTATGTAAAAACCAGATCTTGCCACTGCTTTAGAAGGGCAGAACTGATTGCACAGGCTGCAGGGCAATGGAGAATTATTCTTGCTGGAATTGCTTAGGAAGTCACACCTCAGAGTTGGAAAATGGATCTGGAGAATTCAGACAAGTTATGGAAATCAGTGGTGAATGAAAATTATTGCTGGTCAACATATTTTAACTGTGGATACAATCTCAGTTCAGGACAAAGCCCAGTGCTTATGAATCTGCCTTTATAACTGCAGCAGGTAAAGTTGTATGCTGAGTGACCCTGCAAAATTCCTTCCCGTGTCATTCCGAGACATCCTTTTGAAATAGGATGAAAGCACATTTGGGTTGGAAAAGAAGTTTGCAGTGATGCAGGTTGGGGGCTTTTTCTAATTTATTGAAAATTTTGGTTTAATGCAAGCATTTCTGACTTGTGTTGTCACTTCACTGCAGTCAAGTTGCTAAAACCTCATCTGAAGAGTACAAGTACATTCCTCAAGTAGTGTATTTCTTTGAACTATCTAGTGAGCCACAACAGCTTTTAGTAAATTGATACAGCATAGGCATTACCACTGGGAATAAATTCCTGAGGCTTTTTTTTGTCTAGGACTTCTAAACTTTCCATTTCTTGTAACTGCTCTGACTCAGAACCTCTGGAGGAGATGAAATGTTGGCTCCTATTGTGTTTCATTCAGCTTTAAGTTTGTGGGTGATGGTCTTGGGTGTTACACTCACCTGATCTCTGTAAATCTGTTCTCTCTGGATCAGTTGTTTTTAAAGTGGAAGGTTTCAGGATTAAAATGAGCATAAGATGTTAGTGGGAAGTAGGATTTGTGTGGAAATTCCTGACAGCCCAGGATATGCCAGCCTGCTGTACATTACCTTGTTACTTTTCAGAACAGCACACAGCTGCAGATCCACTGGTTCCCCCAAGGGGCAATGATCATGCCAGCAGAGAAAACACAGCTAGCAATCCAAGGGAATTGTGGTTGCATTTAATTCTGCAGCTCGTAGTTGCTCCTTCTCAAAATTTGTTGATGAAGTCTTAATTGGACAGCGGTTGTGCTCTCTTCAGTCATTGTAGGGCAGACTCACTGAAATCAGAGCACTCTGCAGATGAAACCTCTTCCTTGAAATACTCTCCCAGCATCTCCAAGAGCTGCTCCTTGTTTGGGTCTGAGGTCTCTTGTCCTGTCTTCCGTTTGATCCCTCTTAGCCTGTAGAGCACTGCTCTAAAAATCTTACCCCCCAGTCTCTGAATTCCTCCTTGGCTCTTTTCTGCACTCTGTGAGGCCTTACGTGTCCACTGCTCCTCCTTTCTTCTGGTTTTGGTGTCTCTTTTCCTTCTTCCTGTTTGACATTTTGTATCACTCGCACCTGTTACTCTTGAGGGGTTTTGATGCCTTAACTTCATGTCAACCCTCTTCTCCTGGGTTTCCACGTGAAACATGAATAAATTCTGTCATGGATCTGATTATTGACAGTTTTTGTGACTCCAGTATGCTCCTCTGGTTTCTAACATTTCCAGCTGTGATTTCCCCTTTCTCCCCCTGCCCTGCTTAGGTCTCTGGCTTTGGATAAATTTGTAGGGAGCAACCTGTGATGGAGGACTTACTTGAACACCCTCCTGCCATGCTTGTCACTGGAGTAATTCAGGTTAGGCAAGCATCTTTCCCTGCTCACATGAAAAGAATTCTAAATTAGGGCAAATTGCAACATATTGTGATGTATTGTGTATTTTCTTTCATAATTCACTTGGTTATTATCTTACTCTTATTTTCCAAGTCTTAAGTACAAAGTGTCTGAAACACTTGATTTTCAACATGTTTATTTTTGATAAATACCACTTAATAACCTCTCAGCTTTCCTCCATGAAGAAGAAAAATTCCATCATCATTAAATATTGATTTAGCCTCTGAGCAATTCCTGTTAAAACCCAGAAGTATTCAATGAGCATGTCTGCATTTTCACATAATTTTATTTCCCTCTAGTTACTGGAAGATCAGTAGGAATCTTCTTCTGGCCTTTTAGAAGATGTCTGTTTTACCCAGAGACACTTCAGCTCCTCTCTGTTGCCTTTAATCCTCTGTCTCAGATGCAATTAGGACATTTCAGGGGACTCTGCTGTCACTTGTCCTTGCTCAAGTCTGTGTGTAGCTGATGGACCTTCACCGTGTTGTGCTGGCAAGAACAGCAGAGATACTCAATTTTGGCTTTCCCAATTGCTAACAGAGCCCTCTGTGCACTTGAGGGGGGCTGGTTTATGTCTGCAAGGCCTGGCACTTATTCCAGGAGATCTCAGTCATCCAGGAGCGAAGGTGCAGACAGCACATCCCCTTCCCAGCCCCTTTTTGAGATGTCAGCCAGCTCTGTAGCAGCCCTGGAGTCTGCCAGGTTTGAACATGTTCATGAGTGACATGGTCATGAGTGTTTCTGCCTAGAGTGTTGGTATAAAAGTTGGAATTTCAGCAGTTTGGTAAGCATTTTAACTGTGTTGTGGTACATCTGGTGGATGTAATGCTGGTTCTCCCTGGTACTTGGGAGTGCTGGGTGCAGGACTGGGTTGTGCCACACGCCTCGTAGGTGTCACACGAGTCACCAGCTCTCTCTGTGTAGTTCTCTCATCTCAGAGTCCGTTTTTGTTGTTCTCCCATATGTTTTTCATCCTGATCATTTATCCTCTTTCGTACCTGTCACAGGGTGCCCCATTAGTCCCTATATTTATTTAGCACTGTAAAGAAGACATGCCCTACTCTTATTCATGAGCACTGTGGCAAACTCCAAACTGTTCTAGATTTCTCTCAGGGTAATGTTTTATTATTAAAACGACGCTTTGCTGTGTATTTTGGTAATCTGATGGTACATTACTCACCAGAGTCTGTCTCCAATTACACCTCTTGGTCTGGTACAATACAAAGAGCATATCCTCTAATAAATTGTCTTCCTTTTTTTATTTCCAAGGTACTGCACAGATGAAAATCAGACATTTCCTCAGCCATTCATGCTGGAGAACCACATCAGCCTCATGCACGGCATCAAAAACCCAGACTTATCCCAGATGGCCAAAGCGAAAGCTCCAGAGAGAGACAGAGCAGAAGTAACTGATACCTATTTTCCTGGAAAATTAAATGTACATTTAAATGTTCTTGGCGAGTAGCTGTTCATTTGGGGTGTTATGTTGAGCTGTGGCCTTGTGCCAGTCAAACCCTCCCAGCCATAGGGTAGATCTCCTTCCTTCACTCAATTCCATCCAGCCTGGTTCCCTCTGGTAGGGTCAGGGTCAGCAGTGTAAGCACAGCTGAGCTGCACCAGCACTAGAAAAACACACATTTGCATCTTGCATTTCTCAAGATTTTCTCACTGTGTTTTACTGGAATTTATTCAGTCTATTTTGTAATTTAAGTTTGTTATTACCCTCGTTTTCCCCTGGTACCCCATTCATGAGCATGGCACGTTTTTCTTCTTTCTTCCTTATTTTTTCTGCTACTTATAAAGGATTTCTTTTCTGTTAAAATACTTGCTAGATCCATTACCTATGAGAACTGCATTTTTCTTAAGTAGGAATGTGTAATTTTGTATAGCAAATATAACTGTTCTACTGATTTTTGGTTTGGATCGGAGTGGAGGGTTGGCTGCTTGGGCTTCTTTGCTCCATTTATTTTAAAAATACACATTTTGCATATCACTGCAGGGACATATTTAAGTAAGTCATCCTCACGGGAGAAGAAGCTGCAGGATTTTAAGACAGGGGGGATGAGTTACTGAGAGATGCCACTAAGACAAAATCTGAGTGGAGGGGAGAATGTTCAGAGTTTAATCTGAGAAGCGTTGTCTGAGCTATTGACCACCCCTGTGTGCCTCAGCTGTCCCTCTTCTGTGGACTCCTCCTTCCCACACCAAACCAAATTTTTAGCCAGAGAGGTCATGGCTACCCCATCCCTGGAACTGTCCCAGGCTGGACAGGGCTTGGAGCAACCTGGGATAATGGAAGGTGTCCCTGCCAATGGCAGGGGGTAGAACTGGATGAGCTTTAAAGTCCCTTCCCACCCAAACCATTTCATGATTCCTTGATTCTAAACTATTTCCCCATCATGTTTCTGCCCAGGCAGCCTCTCACAGCGTTCCCATGTCACATCACAGGACAGCAGTTGAAATCCTGTGCACCGTGAGGTGTTTGGGTGTGGGGAGGGAAGGGAATTCCCCAGGAATCCCTAGGCATGACTTCGCCCTCAGGCATCTTCAGACACGCGTGTGGATTTTAGCACTTACTCTTCCGTGGGTTCAAATGATAAAGTAACTTTTTAATCTTATTTTTTTAAGGCAAAATCTCCAAAGAGGATGGCACTGGATGAGCTGGGTCAGGCAGAGAGCACTGCGGGTTTGGACGCGCCGCCAGCCAAAAAACTGAGAGCGCCTTGGAAATGCGCTAAGTGCGGCTTTGCGACGGACGCCCGGACTGAGTTCCAGGAACACATACCTCGGCACAAGACCGACAGCTCCACCTTCCAGTGCTTGTTCTGCGGCCTCTGCTACACCTCCCACATCTCTCTGAACAGACACCTCTTCATCGTTCATAAAGTCAAAGATGAGGAGGATGAGGAGGAGGAGGAAGAGGAGGAGGAGGAGGAAGATGAAAGGCAGAAGTTACAAATAGAGATGGGTAAGAATGGACACGAGGACTACAATGGCGAGTTGAACACTACGGTGGAAGAGGAAAACAAATACAAAGAGTGCAAAAGGGACTCAGCTCTTTGTGAGCACAGTCAGACGTGTGGCGCAGAAGGCCCCAACAGCACCTCACAGAACAATCATTCAAAGTCTCTTAAGACTTAAAAGCAAAAAAAAAAGCCCTTTTGGTTGATTGGGGGTTTTTTGTTGGGGGGTTTCTACTCAAAATACAGGGTGGGGATGGGGCAAATCTTTGAAATATTCTGTTGATTTCTTGGGATGGACGTTGCAACTCCTGTTTGTAAGGGAAATTTAAAACAGAAAAAAACAAAACCAACCCTGCCATTGCATCCTAAGCACTAACTCTCTGCCAGCCCAGAGAGGTGAAAAGGGAAAGCAGGGCCAGAATCCTCAGTGGGGTTTGGCCAGCTCCTGAGGATCCAGGAGCACTTTGCAGCTGCAGTTTCCTTCAGACGAGCTCTCCTCCTTTGAGTGTGCACCGCCTCAGCCTCTGCCCAGAGCCCCAGCCTCGCCTTCCCAATCTCCCTTTCTTTCTCCTTCTATTTATGGCTTCTTTTTTCTCTCCCCATCCTGCCTTTGTGTTACTCATTTTAACTCATAACGCTGGCTCAGCCAAACGCGCTTGTCAGGACCGTGTTGGCCGATCTGGGATCTGCGTTACACGGGATGGGTTCGAGCTGTAAGTTGTGCTGATTATTCTTTAGTTGCCCAAATAACAACATTCTTTTCCAAAACGCAGTTTATTTGAAATGTCTTGGACCCGAGTCATCCTTGAAAGAGGATTGTGTAGCCCCAGTCCCGCGGTGAGTACGGTGTTGAGGAGGGCCAGGTCCCCTGGGTGTGTCTGGGGAGCTGTGCTGCTGGAAGCCAGCCCGGGCTGGGCGCTGCCAGGCCCGGTGCTCGTGGCTCATCCCAGTGGGGAGCTCGGAGTGGCACCGTCGCCACAAGGGGATAACGTCCCCCATCCCGTCACTGGGGTCAGCTGGAGTGAAACTGTTCCGGAGCTCCTGATGTGTCAGTGCCAGGGCTCCCTGACAGCTCGTTCTGAGAGGAGAGGAGCAGAGCTCAGCTCACAGAGGTGTTGGAACAGCGGGAGCCACCGTCCTGCAGCGCGGCAGGGGCTGGCACTCCCTCGGTAGCTCCATGACTCCTCTCCTGCTGTGGCTCAGCACGACCCATCCTTTAGGAGATGTTTCTTTCCATGTAGTCACATTGACTCTCTTTCCTCCCTCATTCCTTGTCACACCCATGCTTTGTGTAATACAATTACCTTCTATACCATTATTTTTTTTCATTCTGTTGAGCCAGAACTTCGCTTGTTATTGTTTACTCTGACAATGTTTAAATAATTTAAGAACTATTTATCTCCTTGCTTGGGCTCATCACCATCTGGTCTCGTGATGCTTGGATATGGCCTGCTGGAACTGTCTGGGTGTTGAGTGTGTGTTGGTTGGATGAGTAAAGGCTGGACGTGGGGTGTTGGTTGGATGTGGGGTCGGTAGGATGGGGGGTGCTTGGGAGGGGTGTCACAGGGGTGTAGGTTAGATGAGATGCTGGCCGAATGGGGTGTGAGGTGTAAGGGCTGTCGGGTGTTTGCTGAATAGGGGTTTGNGACCCCCTTCCTCCCCAGCTGTACTACCAGGTGCTGAACTTCGGCATGATCGTGTCCTCCGCCCTCATGATCTGGAAGGGGCTCATGGTGGTGACGGGCAGCGAGAGTCCCATCGTGGTGGTGCTGAGGTCAGTCCCGGGAGGCGGGGATTAAACTCCCGGCGGGTTTAACCGGGCTGGGGAACCGCCAGGCCCCCCGAGGGGATCCCCAGAGGGGTGGCTCAGGCGGAGCCACAGCCGCAGCCCCAGCGGGCGAGAAGCTCCTTAGGAATCCAGGCTCAGGAGTAGCGAGGGAAGAGGGAGTGGGTAGAAAGAGCATCTCACCTCGCTCTGTCAGCCAGCTGGGAGAAAAGAGCGAGAGGGACTTTATACCCGGGCAGGCAGTGACGGGACAGTGGGGTGTGACAGGGACAGCAGTGCCAGAGGGCAGGGTTAGAGGGGTCAGGGTGAAGAAATCCTTCCCTGTGAGGGCAACGAGGCCCGGGCACAGGCTGCCCAGAGAAGCTGTGGCTGCCCCCTCCCTGGCAGTGTTCCAGGCCAGGCTGAACAGGGCTTGGAGCACCCTGGTCTAGTGGAAGGTGTCCCTGCCTATGGCAGGGGTGGAACAGGATGATCTTTAAGGTCCCTTCCCATCTGCAATGATTCAATGACTGTCCATTACAGAAGTGGTCCTGAGCTTAAGGGTTGTCACTCTGTCACTGTATGTTTTGGGTGTCACACATTGTCCTTACAGCAGTGCCCTGCAGTGGGTACCACCAGTGTTTCTCCCACCTTCCTGCTGCCTGGGACAAATTCCCTAGGCTGCCATTAGATGCTGGCATGGATATTGCACCTGCTCTGTGGCCACATTGGCCTTTTCTTTGTGTTTCTGATGTAGAAATGCTGTAATGCCATGACCAGGTGCTGCTTACCAAAGCTCCCTCCTGATGAGGCACAGGGCAGATGTTTCCCCCTGCTCCTCCCAGTGAGTGAGGCAGGGGCGGTGAGGTCACATCCCCTCTCCAGTGATTGATCTGCTGTTCTGAGCTGCATCTGCTGTGCTCTGAAGATAAAACACAAATGCACGCGGTACTTAAAGTTCATTGTTCTGTTTTGCATTATTTATGTGGAATTAGGAAGGATAAGTAGTTGGTAACAATTGCCATTTACGAGACAGAAGAAAAATAACTTGAGTCGTGTTGCCTGAAATGAGATAATTAAGCAAAGCAATGAATCACAGTAAAAAATTTTTGGCAAGTCCTTTTGTCTGTTTCAGATGGGAATGCTTTCAGTGCTTTGTTTCTGAGGATAATCTGTCTATCTCTAAAAAATAAATCAAAAAAAAGAAAGCTTCCCATCATTACAGAGCTGCCAGCATTGCCCTGCCAATGGTGAGCTCAGAAATCAAAAGACAGTGTTCATCTTCAGCTTTTTGCTTATTAAAAAAGCTTTTCCCTTTGGATGTGCTTGTAACACCGGGTTCTGGCAGTGCTCTTTTCCCAACAAATCCTCACTGCTGGGAATATGATGATTGAAAACCTGATTGCAATAGAGGTTACACAGTTGCCCAGTCTCCAAGGTGGTTTTCTCAGAAGCTCTTCATGAAGGTTTCAGCATGCTCTTGAACACTTCTAGGAATGGGGTATCCACAGCTACTCTTTCTCATGAGGTTCTTGTGAGGTTCTTCTTAAAGGTCCATGAACTCCAAAACCTGGTGCTGAGTGTTTAAATGTTGTTGAGTTGTTCCTCTGCTCTTTTTCAGTGGGAGTATGGAGCCTGCTTTCCACAGAGGAGACCTCCTGTTCCTCACGAACCGAATCGAAGATCCAATCAGAGTGGGAGAAATAGTCGTCTTTAGGATAGAAGGAAGGGAAATCCCTATAGTCCATCGTGTCCTGAAAATCCATGAGAAGTATGTTAAGGATCTGGGGGTTCTGCTGCTGGTGTCTCCCTAACTGGTGTTCTTCATCTGCTTGGGTAAACAAGTGGGGGGATGTCAGTCATAGAAATCCAGGTGCTGTAGGAAGTGACACAGACGTTTCAGACAAGATCTGCCCTGCTTTGTTTACTTGTAAAGGTCATCCAGCAGAAGGCACAAGCTGTGCCAGTGCCCTGGACACTCCAAACTGTAGAATCATGGAATGGTTAGGGTTGGAAGGGACCTTAAAGCCAGTCTCATTCCACCTCTGCCATGGGCTGGGACACCTTCCACTATCCCAGGGTGCTCCAAGCCCCATTCAGTCTGGCCTTGGACTCTTCCAGGGATTCAGGGGCAGCCACAGCTGCTCTGGGCACCCTGTGCCAGGGCCTCCCCACCCTCACAGGGAACAATTTAATCTTTATATCCCATGTAACCCTGGCAGTGGGAAGCCATTGCCCCTGTTACTTTAGGGCCCTTGTTTGCAGTCCCTCTCCGTCTCTCTTGGAGCCCCTTTAGGCCCTGGAAGCTGACACCACTGACTGTCTCCTGTGCCATCCTCTCTGTCCCGAGCTGCTGTGCTGTCTGCTGTAGCATGGCTGTGTTTGTGTGTGAAGTGAGTCTTGTTTGTGGGACACAGCTGTGCCAGAAGGGTGTTTTGTGTGTAGTGTGTGTTATTTTAGAGCTTGTCTCCACGGTCCTGGGCTTTGCTGTCATACAGACTCAGGGCCTTTCATTTCTCTAGAAAGTTGTGTTGTTGTCCTCAGAGTCTTTGTGTACTGTTCACTCTCAGCACTGGGGAGGTTGTGTGTCTGAAGGAAAGGAGCAGGCATTGTTTTCATGGCTGATCAGGGCTTAGTTTTCCAGCCAAGGCTTCCACTGCAGTCATGAGCTTTCCTGTTTTGCTGGGTGGAGCTGTGGCCTCTCCAGGCCAGTCTGTGGGGATATGAGCCAGCTGTGTGAGTTGAGTGAAAACTGAATCTTGAACTGAGTCCCTGATTCTTCAAGGCATCTCAGAGAGGCAACAGCTGGCTGGGGTCCCAGCATCTGTTTCTGCTGAGTGAATGTTTTCTGGCATGAGCTGGGGCTGACCCAGGTGGCACCTGAGGATTCCTCTAGTGGAGATGTCCATGGGATGGACAGGGTCCCTTTCCCAAAGCTGTTGGAATATCCAGACCAGGTGTCTGGTCCAGCTGAAGGATGACCAGCCTTGTGCACATAAATACCCAGCTGGAATCCTGGCTCTGGGGTAACGAAATGATGCCTCTCCCAGCAGGCAAAGCACATCCTTTGCTGTTCAGATTTATTCTGTACCCAGAACTTTGAACAATGTCAGTTTTCAAAGTGCTGTTCTTTGATACCACTGATTTAAAAATAAGGTTGGTTTATGGGCTGGATTTGACATCTAATGTTGCATTTTTTGTGATGTTGTGGGAACTCTTTCAAGTGAAATGCAGTTTTTCTCCTCCCCTGTTCTGGGCAGCATTTTCTCTTCAGATGTTGCCCACCCTTCTTTTTTTGCCTGGCTCTATCTCTAGATATTTGGGTATCAAGCACTATTTTTTGTTTAAATGTAGCAGTGCCAATCCTGGGAGGGTGAAACCATTCTGCAGTATTTTAGGTTTCATTTAACTGAAACAACCAAACACAAACCTAATCTTTTTATTAGGAGAGATAAACTGAAAAATCCATATTGCAACCTCAACCTGGGAGCAGTTGCTTCTTTCACTACTTAAAGAATAATTTTCTAGTGCCAGTTTGGAAGTGAAAAGTCTTTGCAGAAGCTGACAGGAGTGTCAAAATACAGCAAGACAGAAACAGTGTTCTCTGTGATTTTGGGGCAACTCAGGCCCCAGTTCACATCAATATTGTGTCAGTGAGAAAATGTCTGTTACTCGCTGGCCTTTTCTTCTTGTTTCAGCCCAAAATTGAATTCATTCTTTATTACTAACACAGAGTCTGCATTCAAAATTTACTTAGTGGTTTTGGAGCAGGGTCACTCACCTCAGACAGCAGAGAAGTGCACCACAGGCTTCTCATGCTGCGTCGTGGCAGAGCCTTGACTCTGCTCAATAAGGTGCTGCACTCCTACACCATCACTCATCAGAGCTAAACTACATTATCTGCACCTCTGGGGATCTTTATCTTTTCCCAGACAGTGTTTGTTGTTCCCACACAACAAGCCAGATGTGCTTTGGAGAAAGAGATGTGGGTTTTTTCCCTTTTTCCTTTCCAGGCTTCTCCTGTCAAGGAACCTGTTGGTGGTCAGGCATGATGAAAACAGCCTGAGCTCCAGAGAAGTGCCTGCTTTGCTGTTCTGCATTCCATCTGTCATTTCTGTGAGAGCTGAGATTCAAGCACTGAGGACACTCCTGCTCAGCACCTGCCTGCAGGTGCCACAGGAAGGTGACAGTGGCGAGTCCCTGAGTAGTGCCATGGGCTGCTGTCCAGTGTCTGAACAGGAATGGCTGGGAAAGAGTCTATAAACCTTTTTCCTGGTCAAAGCAAAGATTCATCTGCTCCACGATCCCAGTTCTGGCAAGCTAATTCATCTCAGGATTAATTAAAGACTAGAGAGAGTATGTAGTGATAATTTCCCTGCTTTCTGCAGGTTACAGTTTCAAGCACAAAGTCCTAGTTCTTTATGAATAGTCTAATTTCCTCTTTTACATGGACTATCGGGTCAATTTTTCAGCCAATATAATTTTTACCAACCAAAATACCTTTGCAGAGAGACATGGTTTAGTTTGCACTGTGGCTATTTCTGCATAGCACCTTCTCTGCCTGGTACTAACCCATTACTTCTGAGCTCCTTTGGTACCCTCTGGCTCTTGCATTGGAAGAGACAGTGAAAAGCTATTTGACTGTTGCTGTCATTTGTGGTGGACTGTGTCATATCTCCCATCAGTTCTGTCTTCTCCAGGCTGGAGAGTCCTGGTCTGTAGTTTTTTTGTTTGGAAGTGGTTGCAGACCTTGTTAATAATTTCTCAACCTTTGCCAGTTCTTCTCTCCGTTGCAGAAAAGGATCTGGGGGGCTCAGCACTGCCCAGGGCATTCCAGATGTAGGCACATTGTGAGTTCATGCAGTGTCATCGTGGTATTGTTTGGTTTTTGTTGACCCCCTTTCCTAATCAGTTCTAAATTTCAGCTTGCTTCTGCCCACTGCTGAGTAGAGCTGTGTGCTTCAATCCCAACCTCTCCTTTTGTGTTGTAGTAGGGAGACCAGAATCAAACATTTGTGTGATGCAAGAGAAACATCAACACAAGACAGGTCAAAAGCCAAGAGACAATAGCTGCACCTGCACTAGAAACTGCTCTGAAACTCTGCTGGAGAGCTTGGCTGGGGCCAGAATTCATTCTGCCCATGGCAGTTTTTTCCAAACCATCTGCTTTCTGCTGCATTTGACAGTTTCCCTCTTTTATCCTCCTTGAATTGTAGGACATGGTTGCTTCTAGTGCCCTTGTGTTGGTCTCTCCATGCTTGTTGTAGAACAGCTTTTAACAAGTTTCTGTCCTGCCTTACCTGGCTGTCTTGTCTTTACCAGGCAAAATGGAGACATCAAATTTCTGACAAAGGGAGACAACAATGCTGTGGATGACAGAGGGCTCTACAAGCAGGGGCAGCACTGGCTGGAGAAGAAGGATGTAGTGGGACGAGCAAGAGGGTAAGTGAAGGTGAAAATAATGTGACTTTTCACACTGCTGTCCCCAAAAGCCATCTGGTAAATCCCCCCTTGTGTTGAGCTGTCCCTGCTGGGTTTTGTAACCTGCCTGAGAGTGTGGAGAGCTCAGTTCTTAGTTGGGCTTAAGCAAAGGCATCGAGCTGTGAGCTGTGTCCTGAGATGTTGGTGCTGATGGACACAGATGTAAGGGTAGCCTGGGCTCAGACTTGATCAGAATTGTCATCAGATCTGTCCTGGGAGGCTCAGCATTTGCAGGCAAGTGAAATCTGAACCTGGCATAGGCTGAAACACCCTCTGGGCTGGTTGTCACTCAGGCCCACTGCCATGGGGAGGAAGAAGTCACCAGCCCACTGACTGCAGCCCTTGGGATGCTTGAGTGACTCTCCCTCTGCACCCTGGAATAGTGTTTGTTTTAAGAAAACCTTTATTCTTGTAGATTTGTGCCCTATATTGGAATAGTGACTATCTTAATGAACGATTATCCAAAATTTAAGGTAAGAGCTCTTCTATTTCCTCCTGCTTTTCCCACCCCAGCTACAATTCCTTCATAAGAACAGGGGCAGAGCCCTGTTCCCTGCACGTTTGCTGCTGTAGATGTCAGTGTGCACTCCTGTGTCTCCTCTTCTCTCTCTTCCAGTATGCAGTCCTCTTTTTACTGGGTTTATTTGTGCTGGTCCATCGAGAGTAGTCCCTTGCACTGAACTACAAGATGAAGGTGCCATGGATTTTTCTAGATGAACATTTGAAGTAGCTGATGGTCTGATGTACCAGGAGAAAGAAGAAAGCATGCATTTCAAAGCTTCGTGCCAGTTTGGGTTTGTTTTGGTTTTTACTGCGTAAGGGCGAATGTTTGTCACAGTATTTCCAATGGTTTGTCACATTTTAGCCTTTTTAGTGAATTTTTATATTAAAAACTTGAGCCAAAGTGTTTAGTGCTTGTACTTTGAAGCTGAGCTTCCTCTCCAAGTGCCTGTGGGGCCGTGTCCTCAGTCTGTGCCTGGCCGGGCCAGGTGCCCCCTCCCTTGTGCTCACTGGACTGTCCCATGGTGAGTTGTGGCCATGACAGTTTTTTTCCAATTCAGAACTGGAATAAAGATTTTGCCTCTTGCCCCGTTTTTTGTTATTGCCCTGATGAGAGCAGCCTCCTGGGGGATACCTGGGCTTTGCTGTTACACACTCACTCCTAGAGCCACCATCTAACTTGTTCTCTCTTCACAGAGCAGTAACAGCTGCTCCTCTCACCTCTTTTTGGACAATAATCTGTCCTGAGCTGTAGATCATTCAATATTTCTGTATTTCTGTAAATCACACTGAAATAATCTGCCTAAACACTGCAGAGTGTTTGGGGTAGAAGATGGCAGAGGATTACTTCGTGCATTGTGGCATTAGGTAACAGAAGGATTGAGATGGATTACCCACAGCTCCTCGACAGGGATGATTTAGCAGGATGCAATAATAAAAATTGCTTAGTTTTGGAAAAGGGTTTCAGGTGTCCTGTGAGCTGGCCAAGTGTCACAGCTCACCTGAAAGCTACAAGACTGCCCTGGGGTCTGAAATAAAAAACCCACTTGTCACCATGTGCAACAGCTGTTTTTTCTGAGCTTCTCATTCAGGCTTGTGATCCTGCTGTGGAGGTGTTGCCAGAAAGAGCCCAGGGAGGAGGTGCAAGGCAGTGATGCTGCAGTTTGTCAGCTCTTCTCCATGACTGCTCCAGGATTCCAGAGCAGCAGGAATCATTGCAGATGGTCACTGCAGCCACACACACAGCTTGTATACAGCAAAAGCAGTCAGGAAAAGCAAGGACAAAACTCAACGGGGTGTTTATGGCTGTTTGCAGTTTCTTGCATATGTCTGTCATTGGGTTTGTCAGGCCTCTCCCATCTCTGGAGGTGAATTGTGCCATTTTGCTGGTTTTGATGTTACCAGGTGCTTTGTTCCTGTGTAGGATAAAGCAAACATCACCTGTAGGGCACTGCAAGGAGTCTACAAACAGGTCCAACCTCCAGCACTGAGCCTTGGGCCTGTGGCTCTGAGTAATCATAACTTCATAATAAAAATGGTAATAAAATCTGTATCTCTTGCCCCGTGTTAGAGCCCTTGAGAGGAACATGTGGATAAAGCTTCTCTTTAATTATTGAGTTAAGGATGGGATGTTCTGTCAAAAGTCAAACGCAGGCAGCACTGAGAGAGCAGAGGATCTCTGAGAGCTGCTGTCACTATGGAGCACCTTCCTGAGGCATTTCTGCCTTTGCAGCTCATGTGGAGCCTGACTCTGTCCCTGCTTTGCCTTGAGCCTAAACAGCTTTTGTGCATAAATGAGTTTTAGACTTGGGCTCACACAAAGGGCTGAGTTGAGCTTGTCTGAAAGCTGCTAATCAACACCTCCCCTAGACACTTGCTGGGAGTGCTGCTGCTGCTGCTCTCCAAGTCCTCTCCCTTTCAGACCTTCTCCAAAATTCTAAGCATGTGAAAGCAGTTGTATTCCTGTCACTGAGGTAATTTAACCAAGAAAGAGGCTGAAACAAAGGATTATGGAGCAAGGTTTAGCTCTCAAAGTGCTGAGCCTGCAGTTCTTTGGCAGGCTGACGTGTCCAGAGGGTGGCAGCTGCTGTCAGGAGTCCCTGGGCTGGGGGACACGGGGCCAATGTGAGCTCTTGCAGGAGGATGTGCCCTGCTCTTGCCTGGTGCTGTGTGAAGGAATTGAACAAGAAGTGCTTGAAAAATGCAGGGTGGTTGGGGTGAGGGGTGATGGGAGCCCCCACTGCAGCCCAGCTTCAGAGGCTTCTCTGCAGGGTCTGCAGGTGCTTGAAGAACAGGAACAATTGCCCTAAACCAGGGGCTGCCATGTGGCATTTGGGAATTCATCTCTGCAGGCCCTGTTCTGCCTGTTTTCAGCTCTGTGCAGCTGAGAATGGGTTCTGTTCCCTGCAGTTGTGAAATGGGGAGTTGACTCCAATTAGGCTGAGAATAATTTGGCAGTCAACCCCATCACAGCTCTAACACCCAGCACCTCCTGTGCCACCTCCCACATGGCCTCCTGCCTTCCAGCAGCACCTTTCTTGCCATAGTGGGATGAGGGAGTGTTGGGGATGAGCCTGCACAGGCTGGAAACTGGGGATATGGGGGCAGGATGACACAGAGTTGTTGCTGACTCCATCCCTGCCAGATTTATTCTGCTTTGCTGAGCAGAAAAGCCACGGAGTGAGCAGGGTGTCTGGCTGGCTGGGTGCTGATACTGAGGTGTTAGGGAGCACTGCTGAGCTCCCACAGAGCCAGAGTGGTTGGTGATAGAACTTGATGTGTTTATGTTTTATTTCAGTTTTATGCTACTTTTTTTTAAATGTGAAACTGTCTGGGCAGCTCCAGCAAAGCTGGTGACACTGGAGGCTCTGGAAATGTTTGGAGATCTTCATGTCACCACAGGAATGGGATTTACTTGTGAAGTACGTGGGTGTTGAAAGGTCTGGTTTATAAAGGAGAAAAAAATGAAGGAAAAAATCTGCCAGGGCTCATTGCTCCTGTGTCTGTTGTGGTTGGTTACAGCCAAACAGGGCAGGTTTTCTGGTAGCAATTCCAGTGCTTAATTACAGCTCAGTCACATCCACGGTTCAGGGCACAGATTCCTTCATGGGCAGGAGCTGTTTCATGAAGCAAAGCCATGCTGGGCTGTGTCTGATGGCTGCTGGAATTCCAGGGGGTGCTGTTTTTTGTATCAAAGCTAAATGCATAAGCAGGAGCGTGCTGGTTGGGAAGTGAGCTCTGAGGGTGACGTGCTGCAGGCTGGAGCTCCGTGGGACAGAGCCTGGCTTGGTGTATTTGTGATGCTTTAGTGCACAGTTGTTGGTTGAACAGCAGTGAGCATCACGGTGCTTTGTCCAGATCTGTTGGTGCTTATTGCTCTGCAGGGGTTCACAGGGCTCAGGTTTTGTCAGATGGTCAGTTCCCCACTGTCTTTGATGAGATTGGGTAATTTCATGGTGATTTTCGTGCCCTTAAAATCAGAACAAGATCAACTGTATTTTTTTCCAAGGAGTATCTTCAAGATGAAACCTGGTCCTTGCATGAAGACCACTCGGCTGGAGAAATGCACAACACAAACAAAGTGTGCAGCTCCCAGGACAGCCCAGAAGTTGTCCAGGAGAAGGAGGGGAGACAGAGGAGAGAGAGGGAAGAGAGGAGGTTCTTAGAGCACATGCCTTGGGGATGGCTGCTGTGCCAGAGCAGGGGCAGTGCAGAGCAGCTGTTTGTGTGACCCACACGGTGCCAGTGACTCAGTGGCTGAATCAGATGAGGAATGTCCTAGTTCCATCCTCCAGGAAGGTGCACTGGGGTGATGCCAGAAGGGCCCAGCCTGTGCCATTCCCACTGTGTCAGCAGCTCAGGGTGGGAGTTGATGTGTGGTGGGTGACTGATCTGACTCTCTCATCTCTGGGAGAAGAGAACCAGCACCCACGCTGTGCTTTGAGCCAGCTGAACAGCCTCCTGCCCCTTTTAGCTCTCCCCAGCCTCATAACACTTTGGTCCCTTTGTCCATCTGCACCCAGATTCTCACCTGCCAGGGGCCACAGGTCTCTGCCAGAGTAGATCCACCAGCCAGAGCATGTTGGATTCATGTGGGACACGGGGGCTTTCCTGAGACATCTGCCTTGGTGGCTCTATTTTCCCCTAATTGGGTGGCTTTGCTGTGGGTTCCTAGTCTGCCCAGCTCTGAGAGTCCCTCTTCACACTTGCTTATCCCTCAGTTTTTGTGAAACCCCACCAGCTCCATCACACACAGTCCTGCTCTACACTTCCCCATGGAGCAGGACCTGCCTGCTGGTTGGGCACACTGTGTGTCAAACCTACCCCAGCTCATGAGGAAATTCCTAGACTTGTTCAGTTCCAGCAGGTCCTGATCCAGCAGGGTTCCCTCAGCCTCGGGGGAAATAAACATCTTCACAGAGAACATCTAAATAGGGGTGGACTAGGAGTTCAACCTTTGTGGTTCAGAACCTCTGTGATCCAGGATGGAGCAGTCTCAGTCTCTCAGTCTCTTGCTCCTTCCCCCCAGCTCCACATCTTTTGACTATTTGTGCTCCTTCTGTTTAGCAATTCAAAAACCCTTCCTGCATCTCTCTCTCTGCTGAATATCTTGGTATCATCTTTGTTTTCCAACCTCCCCTTTCCCCATAGAAACAGTCCTGAAGGAAAAATAATATGGAGGAAATGAACTTCTCTGAGCCTTGATTCACTCAAAGTGGGATGTCAGATTTCTGCTGTGTAATTCTGGCTGGGACTCTTCTGAGCTGGGCCTGTGTTTGCCTGGAAGAAAACACGATTTTCTTCTCTAAGTCTTCTTGCAGAGCAGTTATTTGTATATGTCCAGCAGTGTGGAGTGAAAGGGAGACCTCAGGGAAAACCACAACTCATTTACAGCTTAAATGAAAATTGAAAATGAGTTGAAAACAAGATGTGCAAGATTTCAAATTTTATCTTTTATAAACAACAGCTATCGCCTGTGGACGAATGGATGTAACAGAGGGATTTAATCTTTGTAAACAAGAGAAAAATGCATCAAAATAGACCCTCAGGCATGTGGCAGGACCTGGCTTTGGAAAATGGTGCAGAGGAGGCTGAAGCAACCTAACTGCTGCTAAGAGTTTTATTGGCACAGGAGCTCTGTGAAGGAGACAAATAGGGACATTCAAGGCCTTTGCTCTTTGTATTTGTTTTTTATTAGAGCCATCAGTTTGAGCACATATTTGCCTGCCCAGGTGGATATTTGCAGGGCCTGGGAAGCCTCAACTCCACAGCCTGGAGTCCCTCCCTTGCCAGCCTGGCCACCTCTCTCAGGGGTGCAGAGTCAGTGCCAAAGGTACTAAAACATGGAATCTGAGAATGATTTGGGCTGAAAGGCACCTTAAAGCCCAGCCAGTCCCACCTCCTGCTGTGGGCAGTGACTAGACCAGGTTGCTCCAAGCCCTGTCCAGCCTGGCCTAGGACATTTCCTGGGATGGGGCAGCCACAGCCTCTCTGGGCAATCTGTGCCAGGGCCTCACCACCATCACAGGGAAGAGTATCTTCTCAATATCCCATCTAACCCTGCCCTCTGGCAGTTGGAAGTTATTTCTCCTTGTCCTGTCACTCCAGGCCCTTGTTTGAAGTCTCTCTCCAGCTCTCCTGGGGCCCTTCCAGGCCCTGGCAGGGGCTCTGAGGTCTCCCTGGATCCTTCCCTTCTCCAGGTGAGCACCCCCAGCTCTCCCAGCCTGGCTCCAGAACAGAGGGGCTCCACCCTCAGAGCATCTCTGTGGCCTCCTCTGGACTTGCTCCAAGTGGTCCATGTCTTTCTTGTGCTGAGGACTCCAGACCTGGATGCAAAGAAGAGAAAAAACAAAATGGGCCTTGCTTTAAAGCCCTTGAACCAAGGTATTTTCAGGTTGGTCTGTTACATTTGTTAGCAAGGCCCTTTTGGCTGTGCAGTTTTTACATCCATTTTTTTTTTTGCCTAGTTGTGGTTTCCTTTCTTTACCTGATGAAATCCTGCTTTATCTTTAGGTGCATTTAGAGGATTTGCTACTAGTTCCTGTTTCACAGGTCTGTTATTGCTCTTCTTATCCCTACTTGGACAGGAGTTTGGTTAGGAGCAGAACACCCTAAGAGTAGACTTGGAACTTGTTGAAGGAATTTGGAGGCTTATGGGCAAGGTGAACCCACAGGGATCATCCACCTGGATTTCCCAAAGGTATTTGGCAAGGTCCCTCAGCAAAGGCTCCTGAAGGAAAGAAGCAGCCCTGGAACAGGTGGTGAGATCCTTAGAGGGGAAATTGTTTGCTAAAAGGTAAAGAACAAAAGGAAGAAGGGAAGAGGGAAGAGACTGGGTAATAAAAGAGATGAAGTTTAAGTGTACATAAATATAAAATGGTGCACAGGGAGAAAAACCAATTTGAACTCTATTTATGAAACAACGGGTTCCAAGTTAAGTGTTACCATCTGAAACATCAGGGTTGTTACAGACTGTGCTGTAAAAATGTCAGTTCTGTGGTCAGCAGCCATCCAGAATAAACTGAGTGTGTCAGCTGCTGGGGGAAAACAGAACAAAACAACCCCTGCTCCCTCCGGCTGCAGGCATCTGGGGAAGCTGAGGATTCCTGGAGCTTTGAGGTGTTTTGGGTGGGAAGGGACATTCCTGGAGGGTGTGGGGCTGTGCAGGGCTGCTCCCACCCAGCCCCGGAGGGTAAATCTTACAGAGAGGGGAGGGGGAGCTCTGTGCAGACCCTCCTCTGCCTCCAGGACATGACCATCAGCAGCCTGCCATGTTCCAAGGAGTCACCTCTGGGGCTGCCAACAGCCCCATCTCCTGCATCACCTGGGAAACTCGGTGGGCTGACCTCTGCCAGCAAAACTGATTTATAAAGTAGAATTTCTACAGCTTTTTTTAATATATAAGATGGGAAGATTCCCTTGGAGGCTGGTAGCTGTTGGGAAGGTGAATCTCTGCTGAGCTGGACACAGCAAGTGGCAGAGAAGCACTGCAGTGTCAGCTCCTGCCTGGAATGCTGGAAGTCCCAGCAGGCTCCAGGCTGGGGGTCTTGCTCTGACCCACCAAAGTGGGATGAAGGGAGAGGCAGAAAATCTATCACAAACCCCACCAGGCTGGTGACCAGGTTCTGGAGCTCAGGTCCTGGTGCCCTTCCCAAGCAGGTCTGGGTGCCAGTTATTTTCCCTAAAATTAGGAGCAACTTCTTTGTGAAGACTGGAAAACCCAGAAAAAAATCTGGTCTCTCTGTTGCTGTCTGGGGCTGGTATTTACCAAGGCTGCTGTGGAGGAAGGAATTGCTGTTTCTGCCTGGGTCACAGCTCTGCTGCTGCTGCTGCTGCTGCTGCTGCTCAGTGAGTGCTGAGCTCAGGGTCCTTTCACCAGCTGTTTTCCAACAAAGCCCCACTGGCTGCCCTGAATTGTGCTCCCACTTGCAGCCTCCAACACGTCTCTGAGTGGCTGTTCTGGTGCTCTTCCCACACTTGAAATCAGGGTTATGGGCTCACATCTCCCACATACACATCATGAGGTCAAGCCTTGGTATTCAACAATTAATCTGACATCCCCTCTGTTTTTGAGGGTTTATGGTGGCACTGCAAAAGGGCAGGAGCTCCCTTATTTCCTTTTCTCAGCCTTTCCCAAGCTTCCTTAGCAGTGCCACTGGGATGGATACTGCTGTTTCCTGTTCCTCTGCTCCCACCTTGGCTGAGGTAACACCAGCTGAAAAAGAAGGAACATCTGGGTGCATTTGGTTGTGCATCTAATTAGAGCAGTGCACAAGCCTTCATCCTGTTTGAAACCCTGCAGCTTCCCCCTGCTCATCCCTTGTCCCCTGGGGCTGCCTGTGAGGAGCACTGGAGGAGTGGGACTTAACCCTGTCACGCTTCAGTTGGTGCCAAAATTGCCCGGGGCTCTTTCATCAGCCCTCTGTAATTGGGATCACTTTATCCCTGGCTTCATCCTCCCTGATCCTACAGGTAACCCTTTAGCTTGCTGTTCCCTACAGTGGAGGATTGCTGCTCAACTTTCCAAAAAACACCCCTTCCCCGGGGTAAGGAGAAGCCAGACTCAGCTGTGCCAGTGCTGGGCAGCACCAGGATCTTCCTTCACAATCAGCACCTTCTCTGGACCTCACATCCTCCTCCTCCTCCTCCTCCTGCCATTCCTACATCCCCTCCTTCTCCAGACACCCCACATTTTCATCACGTTGGCCACCATGAGTGAATTTAAAACTATTTTGAAGAAAAGGCTCGGGATAGTGTCCATCCATTTCAAGCTGTGTTTTGTCAGTGCAATGGCAGTGCAGGACACTGTGGGGGAGGGACACGTGCTGAGAGGGGAGATAGAGAAGGGACAGGGCTGTTTCTGTCTGTCCAGATGCAGCACTGGCATGTGGGCACTGGGAGGGGACAGCAGAGCCCAAGCAGTGGTCCCAGCCACCAGCACCCGTGGGACCAGGGGCCTCAGGTCTCCTCTCTCTGCTGACTCAGTGGGGACACGAGGCTGCCGTGATGTGAATGTGACAGTGGGGCTGTGGTGCTGCAAATGCCACATCTGGGGTGACACTGCATTCATGCACCCCCTGGCCCCCTAAAGAGTCACCTCCTCGAGTGGCAAGGCCAGCACTGCCTGCTCAGCCCTTCTCCTGCTGAACACAGTGAGAGAGTGGAGTGAAATCCCCCTTTGGAGTCCAGGACTTCCAGCACACCTGGACAAGGCTGGCAGAGGTGTCACACCTGGTGGGTGAGGGCCCTGTCCATGGCCGTGGCACATCTCTGGAACAGTGAGGGAGCCCATGCTGATCTGGCCACCCGAGGGGACACTCACACACTCTGGGAGGATGCCTGGTGACACAGGAACTCTTTGGGGTTTTTTTTCCTTCCTGTAAGCTTAGAGCTGAGTTTGCAGTTTGGACTCTGATCCCCTGCTGCTGAAGGGGAGGGTGTCACCTCCAGCCCTGTTCTGAACAGCAGCATGTGCTGAGAATGGCATTGCTAATGAATTCCTTCTGCCATTTCCCAGGAGAACTGAGTCCTCTCATCCCCCCCAACCAGCACCTCCTTGCAAAGTTATGAACTGTAAATCCAGCAGAAGCTGTCAGGGCCTTTAGGACACTAATTAGCTTTCATGGGCTGTACCTGGGACTTCTCTCTAACCACATGGACCCAGGAACCACCTGAGCTCAGCCCTGGGCCTGTAGTCTGGCACTGATCTGTGTTGTGGGAGCTCAGCAGTGCCTCAGTGACTGGCTTGACCTGGCCCCAGGCTCTCCTCCTCACCATGGACCTGCCAGGATTATGTCTGACCCTGGGTACCCCCACCAGATTCACCCCAACCTATTGTAGTCCAGACCCCGAGAGTATCCCTGTGTAAATATGGAACCTGGAGGAATCCCTGTTGGCTGGAGGTGAGGGACAAGAAGAAACAGAGCACAACCTGGGTCTTGGAGCCCTCTGATCAAATGCTTCCAGTTTCACCTGGAATCCACTTCATGTGAGCCCTGGGCACACACACTCTGTGCCCCAGGCCCCCACTGTCTGTGTCCCTGGCATGGCTGGGCACAGCTCCGTCCCTTTAATGGAAAAGGAGGAGCTCATGGGGAACATGATTATCCAGGGAAGCTTTGGGTGTAGTGATCAGGAAACAGTGGTCTGCAAAACCTCAAAGGGAGTGGGAAAGGTGAGAAGTGATACCCAGGCTCTGGCTCTCATGCTCTGCAGTGTGTGGGATCCTCTGGGAGGCTGGCTGGAAAGGGAAGGAGCTGGGCAGAGCCGGCAGGTCCTTAAGGACGGGATCCTCGGATTACCCATCCCGATAATCAGATGTGCAGGCACACCTGATTGGGATTATGGACTGGGATTGGGATTATGGACTGGGAGATGGGTTTGAGCTAAACTGGGAATGAAGCTCCTGGCTGAGCTCCAGTGCAAAGAGGCAGCACGGAGAAGGTGGAAGCATGGACATGGAGAGATCTGGGGATGGGGACCGGACTCGGGGTGAGTCCGTCACTGTCCACCTCGGCGCTGGGTCTGCCCCGCGCTGGGATGACACACTTGGGGCACCGGCGGAGGAGGGCCGGGCTGTGCCAGCCCGGGCAGTGCCAGCCC
>VXBC01001093.1:198329-209502 GCA_013399945.1 Ploceus nigricollis
GGCGGCGATGGCGCTGCGGTGCCTCCTGCTGCTGCTCTGCGGAGCCGCGCTGGGACCCGCCGTGCACCTCGACTTCGCCGAGCACCGCAGCCAGGCCGCCAAGATCAAGGTCAACCCCCGCGGCAACCTCTGGGCCACAGGTACCGGGCTGGGGACACGCGGGAGCTGCGGGCACGGCGACCCCCTCCGCTGTCCTGTGCGGAGCCCCCCGCTCGCACCAGGGGAGGGGGACGCTGGCAGTGTCGCGATGGGCAGGGGGAGGCCAGGGCAGGCTTGAAGTCATCTCCACCTGCATCCCTGGGCAGCAGGTCCGACATCCCCGACAGACTGGCCAGTCTGGCATCCCTGGGTATGAGGTTCAGCATGCCTGGGTGGCATCTCTGTGATCTTGTCAGGAGGAACAGGGAGGGAAGTTTCCCAAAAATCCCACGTGGAGTGAGGACCTGGAGTTTCTGGGTTTCTCTTGACTCGGCTGGTTTGGGCATTAGGTCACTCGGTGCCCCGTTGGTTTGTGCCGGTGCAGGGCGGCCGGTGACAGCTCAGCTGGAGCCCTGTGTCCCCCCAGCCACCCTGTGTGTGGTGTTGCAGGTCACTTCATGGGGAAGAAGAGCGTCACAGGCTCCCCACACCTGGAGACTGCGGAGGAGCCTGCAGTGCCAGTGGTCTTTGGCCCCTCTCTCCGAGCCCTGCTGGAGGACATGATGGAACTGCTGACCCGGGAGCTCCTGAAAATCCTCTTGCAAGAAAGGCTGCTGGATGAGAACCAAGGGAAATACGACCTCACTGGCCAGGTGAACATTTACTTAGCCAGAGGGAGATGCTCAGAGCAGAAAGGTGGAGGAGCTCTGCTGGAGAGGGGAGCACCTGCACAGCTGCTAGGAGTGCATTCCCCTCTTTACCCTCCTTTTAACCCTCCTTAAACCACTTCTTAACACCAACCATAAAGGGAGAGAGGAGAAGTGTCCTGAGGCTTGTGTCTAGCTGGGCAGTGACAAACAGTCCCAGGTGCTTGGGAAGGGTGTGAGGATGAGCAGGTAACTCTGCAATGGAGCTGTGACAGCAGTGGTGTCCAGGGGTTGCTAATAAGCATCTGGGTCTTCCTCAGCCAGATGCAGAAGAGGATGGTGTCCCCTTTTCCAAGGGCAGGGAAATCCTTTCTCCCTCTTATTTCCACAGCAGGAGACCAAGAGGGATGCAGTATGTGAAGGGAAAGGCATCTGTCCAGCAAAGAGCTTTGGCTCTGTGTCACTGTGGTTGGGATCCCTCGATGCTGAGGGCACAAAGCCTTGCACAGAGTATGTGTGTGCTGGTCCTGCTGCTGCAGAGCAGGTTTTGGGGAGCAGGGAGAGGGCAGGAGCTCCACTGGTGCCACTGTGTGTATCAGCAGACCCTCACTGTGGCTTTTACCTTGGAGCTCACTCAGCTCCTAGTGGAAAACCTGCCCCTGGGAGCAATGCACAGGCACAGACCCTCAGGCAGGATGTAGAGATCGAATTGCTCGGTCCAGAGATGGAATTTCTGCATCCATAAATGGAATTAGTCTGTGTGGCTCTGCTTGTCTGGTGCCTCCTGCACACCTCCCTGGTGTCTCACCCTTTCCAGTCACTGCAGGAAGTAACTGGGAGTCTAAAAAGGATGAAATCTCTTAGGTCAGTCCCACCTGTGCTGTCCCACTGAGCCAGATGCCTGAGGAGCTCTCCAGCAGCACTGTGTGCAGGTGAAGCTCTTTCTGCTGAGCAGGGCTTGCTCCTCTTTGGAGCAGAGCTGCAGGACTGGGAGCCTGAGAGCCACTGAGTGCTCAGGCCCCTTTTGGACTCACTTCCAGCAGATTAAGGTAAACTGATGCTTCCCAGAGAGCTGTTCCCATTGGGTAGAGGGTTTTCCACAGTGAAGATAGAGCTGGGCATGGTGAAGGCACCAGCCCACCCCACTCCCTGTGCAGTGTGCTGGGCTGGGCTGCTGCAGTGTTTGCATCTCAGATGCAGCTGGAAAGGAGATGAGGGCTCTGGAGGTTCTGGGCCCTTCCCCATCCCCCCCAAGGAACCTTTGAGCAGGAGGGCACTTGTTGAGAAGATGGGAGAGCTGGCAGATGTGCTGCCCTGCCTCGTTTCTGAGCGTGATGTGAATTTGGTGGAGCTGCTCCCCGGGGCTCTCCCCTGCACAGATCCCTGCTCACATTGCAGGTGTGCCTGTGCAAAGGCTGCCCGGGGTGCTGATGCTGTGCCACAGGTGCCAGCTGGGTGCCAGAGCCCTGCCAGAGCTCATTCCCAGTGCTCAGGGGTGGGTGCTGGCCAGGTGTGGCACTGGAGGTGATGTGTCTGTGGCCATGCAGGTGCTGGCCAGCGCCTGCCCGGTGCCTCTCTAGGGCAGGGTGGCATGGTGTGCCCACGTGTGGCATCCCAGCTGAGCTGCTTGATGGAAAACTGGCTCCTGCCCCTCACTTTCTCTTCCCAAAGCCTGAAGCCTCTCCTTGTGCCCTGGTCACCTTGCTGGGTGCTGTTTCTGGTTTTGCTCCTTGGGCACCTCTGAGCACTTCACTGCCCCAACTCCTGCTCCTTTCCTCACCCATCCCCAGGGCACCCTCATGTCTGTGCTCTTGTGGATATTACAGAGCTGCTTCTCCCCAGTGCCTCTGGGTGCTGTCCACGTTGTACTGTTCTGTGTGACCTTATTTTTCCTTGCTCTTGTGGTTGTCACTGTGCCAGTCCAAATTCCTGCCACCCTGGCAGCTTTCCTCCTCAGCATGATTGTTGGACACCAGGTGTCAGCAGCAGCCTGAACTCATCTGTGTGCCGTGCTCCCACCTTCCTCACGGGCTTTCTCACAGCTCTGCCCTGTGAAACTCCCCGTCCATGCCCTGCTCGGGATTGCTGCTCCATCTGAAGCCACGTGTGGCAGCCAGGGCTTGGCTCTCAGCCTGCTGGGGCTTCACGGTGCTGCTCTGTGTGACAAAGACTGGGCTGGCAGAGGAGGATCCTTCCTGTCCTTTGTCACCTCCTTGGGTGTGTGGCATTGGTTCCCCAGGAGGCAGAGATCATGGGTGTGGAGTGGAACAGCTCCAGGGGTATGGGGAGAGCCCTTCTGCCTGAGGGCAGCTGCCTCTGGGGCCTGTGGTCAGTGCCAATCCCACAAACCCCTCTGTGACTCTTCCCTGCTGTGTTCTCTGTCTCTTTTTGCCTTCTCACACTCTCTGCTGAACGAGGCTCTCCCCTGAAGCTCAACCCAGTGGCTGCTCCTCACTGGGATGAAGTTTCCCTCAGACATCTGAGCTGTGGTTCAGCTGTTGGAGCACAGATGGGAAGCTTCTGCCTCTGTCCTTCTCATGTGCCACCCCAAGCCACCCCAAAAGTGCCACTGCCCTCCAGCATGGGCTGTTTGTCTGACCTGCCCCACGGTGCCAGCACGGTGGAGATGGTGGTGGTTGTGTGCATGACCCCATGGTCTCACTGCTGTCTTGTTTTGTAGGAGACAGGGCTGCTGACAAAGGTGCTGGAGAAGTACTTCTCCAGCTGAAGAGGTGCACCTGGGGAGGATGAGGTCTGCAAGGTCGGCTGTGCGTGGTGAAGAGGAGAGCATTGTCCCTGTGGGTTTCTATAGCAACATCACTTTTATTTATTCCTCCTGAAATATTGTCAGTGGTGATGGTGTGTGTGCAAATGGAGCCTCCCTGTGCAGCTCCTGGATGTTTTGTGTTTCCCCGATGTCTGATGTGCCTGTGTGAATAAAACTGGTTCTTTGCACAGACTCTTCTGTGGGGGGTGGGAAGGAAGGCAGACCCCCAGGGCTTGTGAAGGGGAATGGGAGCACCCTGGGGCAGGGTGAAGGGGAGCTCTCAACAGCTCAGAGGGGTTGGATTCAGTCCCTGCAGGCTCTGCTCACTGAAGGAGACCCTGCCATGATAAAATGGCACACTTGGGTGAGCTGATCACACCACTCATCCTGGAGCATCTGTGCCCCTCTTGGCTGGGAATGTTCCCAGCAAAGCCTTGTCCTGGCACTGGTGGGGTTGTGGCTCAGAGTCCCGGCCTTGTGGCACCTCAGGGTTAACTACAGCCTTGTTGGCCTTGGCCATCAAACACTCAGTGTGGTTTGAGGCTGCTTCGTGATGGTGCTTGGTGCTCCCTCCCCTCGTGCCTGCAGTTAAACACCCACAGGGCAGAGGTACAGCCCTGGGCCCTTGGGTGTGCAGGATGGCAGGAGAAGGGAGCTGGGCTGGCTGAGGTGGGTGGTGGAACAGTCCCATGAGCAGGCTCGGGGTCTGTGCCTCCTGAAAGGGCTGCTCACAGATGCACCCTGTGGCTGCCAGCCACTCCTGGGGATTGTGGGATCATGGAATGGCTTGGGTTGGAAGGGACACCTTGTGGCCATATTCCAGGGACAGGGACACCTTCCACTGTCCTGAATTGCTCCAAGCCCTGTCCAGCCTGGCCTTGGACACTGCCAGGGATGGGGCACCCTGTGCCAGGGCCTCCCCACCCTCACAGGCAGGAATTCCTTCCCAATATCCCATCTGACCCTGCCCTCTGGCAGTGGGAAGCCATTCCCTGTGTCCTGTCTCTCCAGGCCCCTGACCCAAGTCCCTCTCTTGGAGCCCCTTTATTCTCTGGCAGGAGCTCTGAGGTCTCTCCTGAGCCTTCTCTCCTCCCAGCTGAGCAGTTGCTGCTGTGTCAGCTTTTCCTCAGAGCATCTCCATGGCCCTGGAGGTGTCCCCAGGAAGAGCAAAACCTGGCAGTAGAGCCCAGAGTGATGCCATAAATTAAACCATAAACTTTCACCCTCTGCTCCCCACAATTCTGATGATAAATTCACCTTGATCCTTTGATCCCACAGGAGGAGAGCCCTGTGCCCAAGAGCAGGAACCTCAGAGCCACCTGACACCAAGCCAAGGGACAATCCAGCATCTGAAGATGCTGATGACTAGCAGAGGGATCAAAGCCATGGTAGGAGACCTTCCCACCATGCTCCCTCTCCTTTCAAGGATAGTTCAGATCCTGTGAAGCCTCCTCTTCCTCACTGGAGCAGCTGCTTGGCTGCAGCCTCTGGGAAGAGCAGCACCCTGAGCCCCCCAGGTTCACATCCTGCTGTGAACAGCCCCCTGTAGCACCACCTGTGGCCTTTCCCTTTGTGAGTCCTTCATGGTCTCCCCACCATTCCAAGTGGCCACCTGCACTCATTCCTGCAGGAATCCCTCCTCTAACACCCACTTTCTTGCCAAGACTCACTGCTATTCTGGGATGTGGGTGACCCCCAGCTCACCTTTTCATTAGCTGGAGTAAAGCTTTGACTTAAAACTAATTATTAGCAAGAAGAATAATGACACAGCGGATTGTGTTTGACACTGGAGGAAACCAGATGCCCCTCAGCCAGCAGTGGGAGGGACTGACAGCTAATGGGGTTCCTGCCCTGGTGTGCCATGGGACCACCCTGTCAAGCTCACTGGAGGGGGGAGCAGGTTCCTGGCCATGAGGTGAGATCCTCATTCTCCCTCTGACCTGGCCAGAACCTGTCCAGCTGCCTCTCTGTCTGTGAGTCCCCAGCCCCCATCACTCTCTGGGCTGAGGTAAAGAAGGGTGAGGTCACTTGTTAACTGCTGCCATGGGCAGAACCAGCTCACCTTGGGGAACAGAAGTTAATTGATTGTCAATTAATTTAAGTATTTGATTCAGGTTTTGGAACAAAACAACCCCCCCCAAGCATTTTCACCCCTGGGGAAGGCACCTCCCCTCCCCTTTGCCAGGCTCACTTTCAGCACATCCCCTGCTGTCCCTGCAGGGACACTCAGGCCCCTGTGGAAGCAGGAGGGATAAGGAGGGATGCACCTGCTCTTCCATGGCAGGGCTCCATGCAGGGAGTGCATGTTCCACCGTGGAGCCTCTCCTCATCCTCATCCTCCCCTCTGAGCTGCTGCCCAGGCTGGAGCAGTGCCCTGAGTGCCCAGAACCTGCCCTGGGCACATCCTCCAGCACAGGGTGACTCAGGCTGCAGAAAACCTCAGCACATCTGAAGCTCAGCCCAAAGCAGCACGAGCCCTGAGCTCAGGCTGGGTTACTCAGGGCTTGAAAAGCTCTGTGAATGAGGGCTGAGGAAGCTCATCATTTTTTTGGCAATTTGCTGGCTCTGCCCTGCCATCCACCTTTCTGACATTTACCTGCTGGCCCACAGCATGCACAGGCTCAGCACAATGTCCTGTCACTCACCAGGTCATGTTTTTGGGAAAGTTCCAGGACCAAAGCTTTGTGCCCAAGCTTAGAAAATGAGCAAATTCTTCACTTTGGGCTTTTCCCCAGCTCTGATTTGTTTCTGTTGCTCCTCTGATTGAGGATAACCCTCCAAGCTGCTGCTGGGGCTCAAGTCCTTGCTCACAGCTGTTTCTGCACACTGCAAGCAGAGATGCAAGGAGGCCCCTCAAGGTCTCTGGGATGACTTTCCTGGGGTGTCCAGGCTTGTGACACGTTTCTTTGGAAGCCCTGAGAGCTCATGGACAGCTGTGACCATTGCTGTTCCTGGGCTTCCCCCACAACCTGAGGCTGTGGCATCACCCCAGGGATGGGAGAAGAACATGAAGGGACATAAATGGACACAAGTCACCTTCACAGCTGACATTTGTGTCTCTGGCTGAGGGACTGACTCAGAGGAGGAGCTGGCTCAGAGGGATGTCAGTGAAAGTGCACTGCCACCACTTGGTGTCATTGCTGTCCCAGGCTTAGTGAGGTGCTCCCTGACAGAGGACACCCTCCTGCTGAGTTCTTGCAAAGACAGCAGGCCCCAGGTTGGGTTGTTCCCCCCTCTGGGATGCTTGGAGACCTCTCTTCCAGAGGAGAGCAGCAAGCCAGGCAGTGAGGAAGGCAGGGAAGGAAGCAGGCAGGGAAGCAGGCTGCCACCAGGAAGCAAAGCAGACAAGTTCCACTGGCATCCCTCAGGCTCCTCCAGGGAAATCTCTTCATATCCTGTATGAACATCAAACCCTGACCTGAGCAAGGTAAATCCAGCCAGGACAGAGGCTGGGACAACCTGAGGAAATTGATTTCCAGGGCTTGGCACTGTAGCCAAATGATTTCCAGGGAGCAGGGCATGCTAGAGCAGAGGAGGAGGGGTTAAATGCAGTGTAGGATCTCAAACTACAGAGATTCCAAGTGGCCAAAAAGGCCACCAGCAGCTGGCTTCTTGTAGCACAGCTGGTGTGGCCACAGCCCAGGGCAGTGCCTGTGCTGGCACTGCTGAAGCACCTCCAGCCCTGGGGGGAGCTCTGGGCCCCTCACTCCAAGCAGGACATTTGGGGGCTGGAGCGTGTCCAGAGAGGGGAACAGAGCTGGGAAGGGGCTGGAGCACCAGGGGGAGCTGAAGGAGCTGGGGGGGCTCAGCCTGGAGAAAAGGAGGCTCAGGAGGGACCTTCTGGCTCTCCCCAGCTCCCTGGCAGGAGGGGACAGCCAGGTGGGGTCAGGCTCTGCTCCCGGGGGACAGGGACAGGACAAGAGGAGACGGCCTCAAGATGTGTCAGAGGATGCTCAGGAGAAATTTTTTCACAGAAAGGGTGGTCAGGTATGGAAAGGGACTGCTCAGGAGAGGGAGTCCCCATCCCTGGAGGTGTTCAAGGAACAATTTGATGTGGCATTCAGTGCTCTGCTCTGGTTGACAAAGTGGGGATTGGTCACATACTGGACTCAGTGATCCTGTGATTCTGTAATGAGGCACACAAAGGCCTTTTCCCTATGATATGTCCCAGCTCACTTTTCCCTATCACCCACCAGCCTCTGGAAAAACCAAACTGGTAAAGATGACACTGAGAGGGTGATGGGACCTTCAAACACTGGGGGAGGCATTTAACAAAGGCCAGCTGCTGCTCAGCCAGCTCCAGGGGTGCCTGTTGGGCTGGCCCTGCCCAATCCAAACCTCCAGGTGCAGCAGAATGGGATAAAGCTCCTGCAGTGCACATAAAGGAGATGCTGGAGAAAACAATCTGGGTTATTCCTGCCTCAGGCAAGGACAAACCCATCTGTGGGGTTCCTTTACTCAAGGACCTCAGTGCACTTTGTGGGTGATGCTGGAGGATGGGAAGGGCCAATGTGTGCCTCGAGGTGATTCAGTTTAGGGTGAGAACAGCCAATAAATTCAGCTGTATGAAGTTATTTGGTACACAATGCTGTGTATTATCACTTCTGTATGCTCCTCATGCCACCAGGCACCCCAGAGCACTGTCTGGATTTGGGGATCTGAACCTGGCTCCCCTCTGATCATCACATTAACAAAGGATGAGCTTTGATGGAACTGGACAAGTGCAGTGCTGAGGGAACAAGAACTGGCTTTGACATGGGACAAACTTGTGCTGCCCTGAAAGACAGCTGGAACCCAATGTCATGGTCCAAATGAGCTCAGTGGGCTTTGACAGGCACAGTCCATCAGCTGAGGGTGGACACAGAGCACAGGAAAGGTGACAGGTCTGGGGAGGTGTGGAACCATCAGTGATGTGGGTGAGGGGTGGCTGCTGCCCTGGTTTTACTGGGATAGAGTTAAATTTCCCTCAGCAGCTGCTGCAGTGCTGTGGTTTGGACTGGGACAGGAATAATGTTGACAACCCAGGGATGTTTTGGTGGTGCTGAGCTTACTCTGAGTCAAGGACTTTTCAGTGTCCCCATTCTGCCAGTGAGGGGAAGGAAGCTGCCCAGGAAGCAAGGCCAGGGCAGCTGAGGGATATTGCAAACTGCAGAACATCATATTCAGTCTATAAACTGGGAGGGAGCTATATAAGAGAATATAAACTGGCCAGGAGCCTCTGGTCACTCCCAGGGGCAGCCTGGGTATTGTTCAGCAGAGGTGAGCATGAACTGTGTGTCCCTTGCTTCTCCTGGGTGTTCTTTCAACATTTTTTTCTTAAATTACAGCTATTATCAGTAGTAATATGAAGTATCAAAAGTATTATTAGTATTTTTATATTTTTGTGATCTTTCAGTCATCAAACTTATATCAACCCACAGAATCTTTTTTCTTTTTCTTGTGATGAAGACTTTCATTGCATCAGGTCCCTGGCTCTTGGTCAAGGCTCCCAGAAGAGATTCAAGTAAAGATGAGCAGGGAAGGTGCAATGTAGACAGTCAGAGGCCTGCCAGGGATCTGGTGCTTCTGTGGGAGCCCCAGCAGCTCAGAACCCATTTCACACTGGAGCAACAGTTCTCCAGTTTCACTTGGAGATGGGAAAGGGCCAAACTCCCTGGACAGCAGCCTGTTCTCACCACTCTGGTCTTTAGAGGAAATCCTATTGTAAAAATGCAGCTGAGCCCAGGATGGGAAGAGATGATGATGTCTGACTCCAGTTCAGAGGGCTGAATGATTTCTTTATTATATCTATATTATAACATGTTAATATACTGTTTAAAGAGAGATACTAAAACTACATCCTGCTTTTCTAGCTTACCATATTTAACTACTCACTAACTTGTGACCTTCTCCCTAGAGTCCAGACACTCCTGGCTTTCGTTGGCCATCACACCCAAACAATCCTCACCAGAATCCAATAAACCAATCACCCAGGTCAACAATCTCCAATGCATTCCACATGGGAGAAACAAGGAACAGAAATAGAAATTGTTTTCTCTTTCTTCTCTCTCTGCTCCTCTGTGAAAATTTCCTGAGGGAGAGAAGATGTGGCTGCCACAAAAGCCTTCTCCTGACNCTTTATTATATCTATATTATAACATGTTAATATACTGTTTAAAGAGAGATACTAAAACTGCATCCTGCTTTTCTAGCTTACCATATCTAACTACTGACTTGTGACCTCTTGAGAGTCCAGACACTCCTGGCTCTCGTTGGCCATCACACCCAAACAATCCTCACCAGAATCCAATAAACCAATCACCCAGGTCAACAACCTCCAATGCATTCCACATGGGAGAAACAAGGAACAGAAATAGAAATTGTTTTCTCTTTCTTCTCTCTCTGCTCCTCTGTGAAAATTTCCTGAGGGAGAGAAGATGTGGCTGCCACAAAAGCCTTCTCCTGACCCTCTTTCTGAGCCCAGGGGAAACCCCAGCCTTGTGGGATATGAAATGACTCCAAGTGCTGCTGGTCCCAAGCCAGATCTTCCCCCCAGGGATGTGTTCACCGTGGCCCCAAGGAAATGCCTCGCTCTGGGCTGATGGGCTGTGCTTCAGCAGCTGCAGCGTGGACACCACAGAACGTGGAGCCTGGAAACCCTGAGTGCTCTCCTGCTGTGAATAACCCAAGGGAAGAGGCACAGGTGTTGGCAGAGCCACAGCTCCCTGCCTGCCCAGGGGGTCTCAGGGCTGTGTCTGACCCACAGTTCTCTGTAGGACCCTGCTCAGGAGATGTTCTTACAGTGTGTGAGCACCAAGTGCTGCTCCCTGGAGCAAGAGACAGGGATCATCCCAGCTACAGACCCACCATATCTTCCTTTATGGGCTTTTTTAATGGGATGGAAACAGCTCTAGAGCAGCAGGGACAAAACCAGCTGTGGGGTGGATGGGAGCCCTTCTGCCACAGGACCCCAAAATCACCAGGCAGTGAGGGAAGGTCCAGCACAATCTGGTGTTTTCTTTTCATTTCTGTTCATTTTAACCTCCATGAGGGGCTGAGAAAAAGCCAAGGACTCCAGTAGGAATAAGGGATTCATAAATTTTCTGGTTCTTCAGGCTGGTGGAGTATGAGATCAGTGAGCAGGACACAGCTGCTGCAGCAGGGACAGCTCCCAGTGCTCCTGGTCCTGCTGTGCTGCAGAGGAAGGTGCCATAAACCACCTCCTGCCATGGCCAGGGCCACCAGCCAACCTTTGGACTCTTCCACAGTGCTGAGACCACGCCAGGAGCTGCAGAGCTGCAGAATTGCATGGAATTGCTGGAGTTTATAAAATAAGTGTAGGGCAGTGCCACCCCATGGAGGTGTTCTCCTGCTGTGGGAAGAGCAGCCAAGCAGCAATTTGGGCAAATCTCCTTCCTGCAGGAGGAGGCAGAGGTGGATGCAGCAGGACCCCTGCTCCAGGAATAGAAAGAGTGAACTGAGGACACTTTGTTCTCTCCATTTCCTGCTCTCACAGTTCCCTCAGCCTTGCTGACATCTCCCAGCCTCTCACGTGCCAGGGAACACCTTTGCTGTAATAAACACCAATCACTTGCTTTAAAAACTTTATGAAAGTTTAATAAAAATAAAATGGTTATAAAAA
>VXBC01001094.1:0-10984 GCA_013399945.1 Ploceus nigricollis
CCAGCACTCAGGAGATGAATCTGCCCCAGGTTGTCCAGCTTCAAGACAAGAGCGAGACCTCCATCACAAGGTAGCCTTTCCCTGCCCTTTTCCTTGCTGTTTGATGTGACATTTGAAGAGGGTGTGTGCTTGTGACAGGCTTCCCTCCAGCTCATTGAAGTACCTCAGTGTCCAGGTCCTGCTGTCATTTCAAACCGCTGCTGGTGGTGGAGTTCCTTCTGCTGGGGGAAAGGCAAAGCATTTTTCCCTGGTGAGACACTGGAGTCCTGATTTGTGCTAAGTCAACACAAATAACCTCTGCTGAAGCTGGTGGGGTTTTCTGGAGTGTAACTGTCATCCCTAATGAGAGAAGGCTGGGGGAGGACACAATGGAATGAGATTGCCATCTTCCATTCTTCTGCTGAAATAGCCACCTCTTGCTATGGTGTGGTCACTGTCAAATGCTTAGGGCTGAAGGGTTCCCTCCACAGTGGCAGCGTTGGCCTTTGAAGGCTGAGGGCCTGTGGTGATTGCTCCTGATTTAACACAATTAATTGCATTAAAGCTTCAGGAACAACGTGTGGGACCCTGATGGGGTGTTAGATTTTGCAGGCTGCCAGATGTACAGGGAACTCACCCTGGGCAGAGGGGAGTGGATGTGCTTTATCTGGATCACTGTTTGCTGAGGGGTGTGTTTAAGGCTGCTTTTCTTAGAGGGCTGCTCAGCTTAAAGCACAGTCCTGGTGGGTAGATGGCTGAGATAGGCTGTTGAAATTGTCAGCAAGAGAGCTGTAACAAAGTGGTTAAGGATTGCCCTGGATAGCACAGGAGGCTGGGAATGCCTCACACAGATGCACAAATAGCTGGCAGTGTGCTGCAGCTCCTCACTTGAGCCAGTCGTGACCCTGTGGAGATGCAGGAGACCTGCCTGTGTGTTTTGAGTGGGAACAGTGCAGCTGGAGAGGGGAGGCAAAACAGGGCGGTTTTTGTCAAAGTAATGTCTCTGCTCAGTAAGCATTTGCTGTTGTATCACTCCAGACATGCCTCTGCAATGGTATTAAATACGACACCAATAATAAATTACAAGAAAGCAGCCATTTTAAGCTCATGGATAAAGGAGATGCCAACTCCAGTCTTACTCAAGTTGCCCAGAACTGCTGAGAAAAGACCTGAGCCTTATCCCCATCCAGCATTCACCTCATTTGTCTTTTTCCTAAGCACTGTGTTACTTTCTTTTTGCCCTTATCTCCTCTGGTATGGTTCTTTTCTTACTGGTGTCTAAGGGTCACATGAAAGGAAGTATTTGGACTTGTGTGGGACTCTATCTCAGAGCAAAGGTCATCCCAAAATTGTTTCCCATGGAGCCTGATGTAAGTTCTGGGGTTTCACTTGCTCCAGGAGGACTCAGGGCTCTGTCAGTCAGTGCCCTGGATCTCTGCGACCCCATTAGCACACAGCTCTGCTAGAGGTAAGTGCTGCCTGGGATTTTGGAGAAGGAAACCTGGAGAAACACCTGCCAAGAGAGCTGCTTGGCTTGAGCCTGCTCAGTGTGGTCCAGCAGCTTTTGATCAGCCCAGGACAGAGGTGGAAGAGCCACTGTTTGCCCAGTGTGGGCTGGGCAGATGTACTCACCCAGAGCCTGCACTTCTCTGGGGATCAGTGCAGAATCTTCCTCCCAGCAGCTGAACCTCTCCCTGCTCTCTCTTACCTCTCCAGTTCCAGCAGCTGGCCTGGATCACAGCTCACCTCAGCCTTGCCCACCAGAGGTGGTGTTTCAGAACTACACCCCTGGTGAGATCTGTGAAGTGCCAGTGGCTCTGAGGAACAGGGACAAGGTAAGTGCTGGGACGTGGAGGTTTAACACTGTGCTGGAAGAGGAGAGTGATGTAATTCCAGTGGGGTACAGCACAGCAAGTTACCTGCTGCAGCACATCCACAATAAAATGTCTCAGCACCTTTGTTCTGCAGGATGGTGGAAATCTTCCCAGGGGATTTTCCCCTGATTTTGGCTGTATGTTGGTGGTATGTAACCCAAAGGACCTTTTCTAGCCCCTTTCTTTCCCTTGAAAGCCCTGGATTGATGGGAATGTTGTGGGGTGTACAGTTCTTACTTGCCTTCATGCTTTACCTCCAGTGTGCACCATGTCCTGTGGTTCCTTGGTTAATCTTGATTCCTGGCAGGAATCTCTGCCTCTCTAAGCTTATTTAGATGCCTCTGTGCAACCTGCACTTAAAGCTCAGGTGTTGAGTCTTCTCTACACTTTATTGTGGAATTAGTTATAATTAGTGGCATTGGCACTGCAGGAAATGTGTTCTGAAACAGCCCTGGAATCAGACTGATGTAGCAGAAGCAGTGGGAGGCCTTTAGGTGCCATTTCAGGCTCCTGCTAAGCTTAATTCACCTCTGCTCAGGTTTTCCAAAGGCAAGGTAATGTTCTGCTTTCCCTTTGGAGAACCACAGTACCTCCAGAGCAATGTGTTCTTGAAGGTCTCTATCTTTGCTTGAAAAAATTGCAATTGTTTTGCAATTTCCCAAGAAAGTTGAGAAGGGAAAAGTTGAAAAATGTCAGCAGTTGTAAAGATGAAAACTGTTCCACTGTAGAGATGAAAACTGAGACCTTTCGAATTTCAGTCAGGGGAACATTTTCTCAAATGACGCTTGTGCCAAGAGCAAGCCGGTAGGAAGAGACAGGAGAGAGGAAAGGAGCAGAGTTCAATCTTTTCTCCCAAAGCACTTTCTTAGACACAAGGATTTCTCTTGATAAATAACAGTAAGATGTAGTGGAAGTACAGAAAGGCCAGAAAAAGAACAGTGTAATTAGAGGTGGTGTTGTGTAACGAAGAGTAAGATGTGTGCATGAGAGAAAGGCAGGATGGGAAGATGGAAGAGTGATAGGAGCAGGTGAATTAACCCCCTTCCCAAATCTTCCTGTTGGGAGAAACAAACAAACGGCCAAAAAAAGCTGCTGGGGCGTAAGACAGGCGGAGGAACAACAATCCAAGTGTATCCTGGGATAACAGGTTTCAACAGGGACATGGCTGCAAAGGGGAGACCCTTTGGCAAGGAAGGATGCAGTTCTGGACCCTCAGTTATTCCTGGAGAGTACCACATCATTCCTGGTCTGGCATTTAACCTGGGAATATTGGAAAGGTGCAGCATGGATATCCATGCCCAAGTGATTCCATTGGTGGGGTCCACACTGATTCTGGCACTTCTGCTGCAGGTTTCCCCTGCTGATTCAAATGTGCCTCAGTTTCTCTGTTCCTACTGAGCCTTTTGGCTTCAGCTGCTCCAGTATCCATGCAGCACATGAAAATGTTTGTCTTTGCCAAGTACAAGCCAACAGACAAACAGTGAATTTGTTCTACTCATGCTTCAAGTGGAAAAGGACATCTGCATTAACATTTCTGCCATTCTCAGTAAAAAACAATGAACTTGTACAGCTGCATCTTGGGATTTGTATGCCCTGAAAAGGGACATACAAATGTGTGAGCTGTTAATTTCAAAATAATTAATTTTGAAGCTAGTAAGACCTCAGCCATTGGACAGCACTGGTGTAAAAGTATAATCTGAGGAAAATACTTGGCGTATTTAAGTGCATAAAGACAGAGATGATAATCCCAAGAGAAGATATTGTATTCTAATTTTGTTGGCTTTTAGTAATGTCCTGGAGAAAAGCAACGTTGTGTTCTGTCTCCAAGGTTTGTCACCAGATTCCTCTGAGTCACACTGACTTAGACAGTGTGGTAACCTGAGGTGGTCTGCTCCATGAAAATCCAGCTAACAGCCAAGTGTATTCCAAACAGAGGCTCTGTAATCATTCAAATATAGAAGTTTTTCACCTGTTTGCTGTCAAATTGCTTTTCTGTCTTCTAGTTGCTCCTCACCACCCTCAGAAACGTCCCAGGTGACTTTTGCTGAAGGTCTTAGCCATGTGTATTCATCTTCCAGGAGTCTTGGTGACCAAAATGTTTGCCTTCAGTGTGAAATTAGCCCCTGGAACTCACTGCCCCAGGGTGTTGTTGTCCCCAGATGGAGTTTGGAGAGTTCAGGACTGCCTTGGCTATGAATTATCCGGCTTGGATGGGTGGTGCAGAACAAATTTCCATTTTTTTTCAATCCTCATGTGAGTTTGTTGTTTATTAATGAAGCTGCCTGTCAGTCAAAATCACTTGTTTTAGACTTTGTGAGATGTGATTTGGTACTCAGAGATTGATGTCTATGTGCTAGAAAATGCCTTTTTGCTCTATGTGTGTGTTTTCCAGAGGGCAGAACCTGGCAGCAGGGTGCCTGCAGGGCCTCCTGGGTGCAGGAAGGAATGCCCAACAGTCCAGCTTGCCTGTGCTGGCCACAATCACCAGGCAGCAAGAGCCCCTGGGGAGCTGAGATTGGCTTTTAGTAATGAAACCACACTGTGAGTCAGTGCTGGTCATGTTTCTCCAGGCTGAGAATGCCTTTGAAGCCCATAATTGATAGGCACAGCCTGGGATGTCATGTGGTTTTCCATCACTTTGGCAAGTTGACTGCTCTCATCTTCTGCCTCAACCTTTCCTGGTAATGTTTTGTGCTTCTCCCTTGCTTCTTTACAGCCCATTTAAATTCTCTGCCATCTCCTTGTTTTGGGGGTTGTCTCTCTGCTGTTTTCTTCTTTTTGCTCTTCAGGTTTCTTTTACTCCCAGTAATGCCACAGTGTCTGGTCTCCTTCTCTTGCTCATCTGCCACACGACTGTATCCCCACAGCTGGACTGCCCCACTCAAACTTGGTGTGTTAGAAGGGAATGTCTTCCTTCCCCCAGGATAACAAGTGCTGTTTTGCCTTCAGCAGCAATTCCCCCTCTGGAACACAGCTGCATGGCTGTGGGCAGGCAGAAGCAAGCAGGTTCTTTAGGCTTGTAGAATACGTGGATGACTTACTTCAGGTGTTCTGTCTCCCTCCTACTGCAGGTGTCTGACCTGCTCGGCACCTCCTTCCCACCAGGCACTGCCCTACTGCCTCTGGCTGAGCTGCTTTGCCCAGGCAGATGGGATTCACTTCCCTGCCTCACCCTGGACTGACACAATGGTGATGTGTCTTCACACCTTCTGTTCTCCAGCCGTGCAGTCCCTGAGGACACCTGCCTGCCCACCACCCAGCTGCGAGGCCAGGGGAGAGGAGGTGCTGTGCCCATGGCAGGGAGCCAGCCTGGCACAGGCACACTGAGCTCTACGTGCCCTTAGCAGGAGGTTGGTGAGCTGCAGGTGACTTGGACACCTGCCTGAAAGAGTTTGTGTAGGGCAGGTACAACCTGTGGGCAGTGACCCTGCTGTGGCTGTGTCTTCATGCGTGTCACTCGTTGCTCTGGCAGCTCTCAGCTGCTCTGTGCCAAATATGCTGTGCTTTTGCTTGGGGGTTTGAACATCAGTGCTGAGGCCCTGGCAAGTCTAATCTCAGTGCTGTTATCTAGAGGCTTGTAATTACAGGAGGATTTAAGATATGAGAGGAAGGAAGCCTTGCAGGGAAACAAAGAGGCAGGCTGACTCTTTCCACCAGCATCCTGCTATCTCTTAGCACCATTCTTCACCTGAATCGTTTGGAGAGGCAAAGATGGGGGGAGCTCTGAGCCAGCTGATGTTCCTCTACCAAGGCAAAGGTGCAGGATCTCTTTGGATGCAGCTGTTTTCCCATCTTCCCGTTGCTGTTTAGACTTAGTTTAACACTTTGTCCTATCCTCAGGCAGCATGGATATAGAAACCTAAAGAGGAAATGCCCTGTGTTGCCTATATCCTTGTTCCTTAGGAGCGACTGAGGAATTACTTAACACTGTTAAAATTTAGAGTAAAAATTATACCGGCCTAGGGCAGTTCTCTGTACTATTCAAGTGGCACAAGAGCTTAATATCACAGAGGTAGTCTTTGCAAAGTACACTGGTAGCTTTAAAATGCGATTTATTAGTATGAATTAGTGCTCATTTTCAGGGTGAAAGAGGTAAATTGATGCCTGTGAAGGGCAAAGTGCTGCACTTGGAGTTGAGAGGCAGCAGAGCAACATGTGAATATCACCACAGATAGAAGCAGGGCGAGATAACCCACAAGGGCACTTAATGTCCCACACGCTGTCCCTTGTCTTGCCCTAGAACTGGTGAGTGCGTGGCACAGGGAGCTCTGCCAGTAAAAGGTTCTCTGCACAGCTTCACTGACACCCCTGGCAGTTTTGCTGAACTGGGCTTTGGGCTCCTTGCAGGGGTTTTGTAGGGCATCAGGAGAGGTTGTGTGCTGCTCAACAAGGAGCATGTGAGGATTTTTACCGCGGAATCAGAATTTTGTGCAAATTGAACATTTTGTCTTGTACTTGATGGAGTGCGAGTCAGCGAAGTACCCAAGTGCTGTAGCTCAGCTAGAAACACATCGATAGCATGGGCAGGAGGTGCAGAGCACCTTGAAAACCCCTTAGCAAAGAGGCAGGCATTGAGAAATGGTTCTGAAAAGCCACTTGCATTGGGTGTGAAGTTGCTAGCGTGCAGAATATCTGTGTTTTAGTTGTGGAAGGCTTTAGGAGTGCTTCTTTGAACAGCCTCTACATCTCAGCTGCTCCATGGTCCACAGACATTATGGATGACCCAGTGACCTGGGCTACAAACCCCTGTGTCAGGGCTGGGGATGTTTCAGTTTGTTTATAGAATTCTTTTGCTTTGAATCTGCTCTTCCCTGGGGTAAGTCTGACTTCAGTGAAGTCACTACTGATTCAAGGCAAGACTGTGGCTGAGCCCTGAATAAAAGGACCACATGAGTTGTTAGTGGCTGAAATGCCACGTGCCATGTTGCCCTTTCTTGACAAATGAGCAGCTTCCTATTGTCTTGCAGTCATTTGGGAATGTATCACACAATTGGACTGTCAAAAAGTAAATGAATAGCTGACATGTCTCTTTGTTTATTGGCACTTGCATTATAAATATGAAATGCTAATGTTTCTGCTGGGCAACGTTTCCAATTAGTTCCTCTTGCTGCTTCTGATTTACACGTTCCTGTTTTATGGCTCCAGTTGCCCAGTGTGGGTCTTCTCGTGCCACCCTGTGTTCCCTGGTGTCCTTGCATTGTGGTCTGACAGCCTCTGCCTAATTGGAAACTGTTATGGAACTGACTGGCAAATACCCAACAGACAGGAATATTTACATTTGTGTGTCCTTCAGGCTTATTAATAGATTATCTGAAAGGAAGAAGGAAGCACATAAAATTATAGCACAGCTTATTCTGTTCTGTTCTCTTGTTCTTTTCACTGTAGGAAGACAATATTTTTCAGGCAATACAAGTTCAATCTGTAAGGTTTGCAAAATTCATTCCTGATGCTCAGTGGAGACTGAAATATTGCTCACTGATTAATAGGAAAGATGACAGGACGATGAGTTACTGCATTACTGAAATTAACTCCTTTAAAATTCAGTCCAGCCCTGTTAGATGTTTTGTAGCACACAGAAGTTATTCCAAACAGAGTCTTAAGATGACTCTTGCAGGGAGGAAAGGGACAGAAGATGAAAGCAAATGAATGTGCAGAATGAACCTGGAGAACTGGGATGGTTTCAAAGACTCCTGTGAATTGGTAGCTGAGGGGGCAGGAGCAGGGGTACCCCTTCTCCTGTGGAGCTCTCCTCATCCTTCAGTCTCTCCTCTCTTTTAATAGCCCTTTTTTCCAGCCTACATGATACTATGGTTTCAGCAGGGAGCTTTCCCTGCTTGACTTACTATATTGCCTCATGCTACAAGGCTCTTTTCATTGCAAGTTGTCTGCAGCAGGGAATTCAGTGAAGGGTTTAGGACTGGCTATGCAGGATAACTGACATCTGAGTCTGGTGTACTGGGCAGGCATTAAGGTTGATGTGTGACACCAATTAATGTTGGCCTGAGTCTGCAAAGGGCCTGAGAGCCGTGCTGGGTTAATATTGGACTTCACAATCTTCAAGGTCTTTTCCAAATGAAACAATTCTATAATTCAAGGAAGTAACATCTGAGACAAAAGGTTGGTTTAGTTTCAGTGGCTACTAATTTGCATGCCAAGGGGTGGTGTTTGGAAGCCCAAAGCATGTAACTTTTTGCTTATCAAACGGGAATAAGAGCGGAGGAATCATCTGTATTTTCCTTGAAATTCAGAGAAGGGTTGTTTGAAGGCAAAAGTTTTATTTCCATGAAAATCTGCAGCCTGAAACTGTGCCTAAATATCTCTAAAGCATAGAAATGATGCACGCTCTTGCTCACTCAGCCTTATTTAAAAAACTGTTTTCTAACAGTTTGCTTACGGTTTGCAAAGTAAAGGTAAGATTTTAAACTCGTTTTCGCGCTACCCCTGGGTTTTGTCCCAGAGTTAGTGTCCTGGTGACACAGGGCAGTGCTGCAGTGGAGAACTGGCAATCCTCTTCTCCTAGGGGAGGGAAATCCAGCTTTCTGAAGCTGAGTGAACCATGAGTTCACAGCAGCAGGGACAGCCAGCCTCTGCCTAGCACACTGCTCTCTGCTTGGGTTTCCCTGGTTTTGGCCTGATGCTGCATCCACTTTGGTGCAGAGCCCCGCTTTGGGGGGGCATTGTGGGGTTGAAGGGTCAGCACACTCTGAAATGCTCTGGGTCAAGCCTTGCTCTGGCTGCAGCATCCCTGGAAAAGGGGTTCAGCACACAACGCGCATAGCCGTGAATGCTGAGAGGCAGCGTTCTCCTCAAGGTCGTGACTGCCTCTGTGAGGCCAAATGCTCGTTGCTCTTGCCTTGCCTTGGCAGACACGGAGAAGTGCCCTTCCCCTGCAGTCCCAGTGCCCACCACCGGCAGCAGAGCTGGGAATGGCTGCCTGTGCTGGCTTTTGGAGGAATTTATTTCTTGGGCTCTTATTTACATTGATGCTGATCTCCTCGCTTCTTAGCAATGACAATGACTTGAAAATTCCCTTTTACTTCCTTCAGATACTTCCAGTTGTTGAGGTTTCTTTTCTCTTTATCCCCGTACTGATCTGAACTCCTTGCATCCTCCTCAGTTTACCTGGCATCTGGAAGGGAGAGATAACTGAATAGAAGATGCCAAGGCTTAAAAAGGCACACAGCTTTCAATTGGATTTACAATGCCTTTGTTACAGTAGTGTGGCCAAAATAACAACAACCAAAAAACCCGTAAATAGCATTCTCCATTTGCTAATGCAGTTTCTGAGGATCTGAGCAGTCTGGGACGTGACGTGCCCAGATAATAGGTGCTTTAAATTCCCATGGGCTGCCCGTAGCTTTTATTTTAGAGGGCTTAGGCTGCAAGATTGAGTGCAAAATTGCTAATTCAGAAAGACCTGCTGAAGATGAAACGCTCTCCTGAAATGTGATCTTCAGTCCTGTAGGTCGTTTGCTGCCGTTCCCTTCCTGGTATTTTATCTTCCAAATAGGAGAAGCAAAAGCACTTCTGCAATTTCAAGTGTGAATATTTGAGATGTCTAGGGAAAAAAAACCTTTTTTTTATTATTTTACTGTCTCTTGGATGTGTCTGCAGCTGTTAGGGTGATTTTTAAACTGTTTCTGAGCAGGTGGTTGGTAGGCACTGGATTAAAGCTTTGGGTTAAAGCAATAGCTGTGTGTCTGTGCCTCTTCTGGCAGCCTTAGGTCCCTTTCCAGGTTTGGAGAGGATGGGTATGGGAGCGGGAGGTCCCAGCCGTGGAAGAATCTGAATCAGTTCTGGTTAAGGGAGTTTGCTGCTATGTGCAATTCCTAAATCAAATTGTCTGCTTGCTGTTTCAACAATGATAAAAATATCAAACGAGTTGAAAGCACTGAGGAGAAAAGATCAGGCCAGCAAGTGAGTGATAAGAGGCAGAGCTTTTATCAACTCATTGATACAGGAGCTGCTGGAGGCAATGGCTCCTGGCCCTACAGCAGCAGCTCTACCACTGATTTTGGCAGGGGCGAGGTGATGCTGCCAGCACAGCAATGCCATGTCGTGCATCTGGTGATTGATCTGCTCATCCCTGCAGTGAAATGGTTTTGGTGACTTGATTCACCTTCCTATTGCTAAATGCCAGACAGCTGGAGGAGGGGGCTGTCTGGCTGTTTCCTGAACAAGCCAGTGACTGGGAATAGCAGGGTTTAGTTTGCTCTGGTAGGGATCCCTGAGGGTTTCCTGTTTGCAGTTCCATCCCACCCTTGTCCATATAGGCACCAAGTCACTCCTAGAGACCTTGGAAGAGAGAGGCAATTAAGGCATCAGTCATTCAGAAGAGGCAGCAAAGTTATTGCTGTGTCCCCTGCAGCTGGGGTGAGAGGTAAAGGAACACTGAGATTCTCCCATGGGAAGAGCTCTCTCTAAGTCCAGGGCAGAGCTGCAGTAGGCTGCTGAGGGCAGGGCTGAAATTCTTACTGATTTAAGTACTTGTCAGACATTGTCAAGAATATTTTGGCATTAGGGCTGAGTCAGTTCAGTGTGGGGAGATGGATCAGATGGCTTTTTAAGGGTGTGTGTCCCCAGCCTTGTCCCTATGATGTTGTGGGAAGAGGTGGGAAATACACACATACCCCACGCTCACCTGGCATTAAAGCAGTTACCATCTCCAGCTTGGTAAGTATTTCACCAAAAATGGGCTGTTGATCGTGCATGTGGTGAAGTCCTTTAGAAAATGTACCAGAGGACCCCCTTCCAAGCTCCACCAGCATTGCTGGGACTGGAGTTAGTGTTGTGGGACAGCTGGATTCTTAGTGGTGCCTTTAATAGTCTTTAGTGGTGGTCAAAGCAGGTTCTGTTATTGCTGTAATCCACTATCTGAAATGACTCTATTTTGGTGCTTCACAATCAAAGTATCAGATAATTTTGTCAGGTTCTGCTGTGAAAGCAGCTGAATCAATAGAGTTGTTTCTTCTTTGCAAGTTAACAGCCCTGTCCAAGTCATCCTACTGGAATGAAAGGTCATTGAGGTACAAAGTACTATTAATTATTGAATTCTACTCTTAGGGTCATAGAACACAGCAGTTTTTCTTCTGCTGTGGGCATGGCACTTAAATGTCCTGTGCTGAGACAGT
>VXBC01001101.1:25983-58760 GCA_013399945.1 Ploceus nigricollis
CTGTTGCTGGGGTCCAGAGCAGCAGCAGTCCCTCCTTCTCTCTCTGTAGCACCCTGGTAGCCAAAGGGTGTAGGCACATGCAGAGTCTGTTAGTGTAATAGACTCTGCCCTCTCCCTCCTCGGTGGCAACACCAGGAGATTGCTTGCTTCTTTTCGTCTGGCTTCTCACAGCCTACTCTAGTCTAACCCTCTGCAGGTGATGGTGACAAGTCAAAAGTCGGCTAGGAGATGTGTCCCTCTTTTCCTAAGCTAAGGCATTTGTCTAGCCTGATCTACTGTGCTTATTTCAATTTTTAGGGATGTTTCTAGTCTCAAAAAATGTTCCCATGGTCCTAAGGGGTTTTTCTAATTTGCATTTTAGTCCCAGAATGGTAACATGGGTGGGGGAGGCATGTTATCTCTAGGTAGTTTAGAGGAAACAAACAGAACAATACAGCTTCATTAACATTTCAAAAGCCGGTGCTTAGCTAGGGCTCGCAGTGTCCCAGCCCCAGCCCGCACCAGGGCTTTGTTCATTACAAAACCACAAAACAACGTGCAGGCAGGGGATGCAGCACTCCTGCCACAGTCTCTCCCTGCCATGGGGGAGATCCTCTCCACCAAAATTCTCTGAATTCAGGAATCCTGGCTCTTTCTGCATGGACAACGGCAGGACCCAGGCAGGGGCTTGTGCCTTGGTCTGTCCCCTTGCAGAACATGCAGAGGTGGTCCCAGGGCTTGTGTTCCTCTCCTGGCTCCTGTTCCAGGGTCTGGCTTGGAGAAAAGCTGCTCAGCCTATGCCCTGCATCTTGGAGAGATGTCATCCTTCTGAATTGAGACCTGTCATCTAATACCACTTAGAGGGGAAATATAAATTATCTGGAACTGAAGGGCTTTTTTTACTGTTGTTAGAAACCAATTTGTTTGAAGATTTCTGACAGCACACTTTTCATGAACAAGCACAGATCTGTCGTAACTGGAAGATTTGATGAAACTTTCATTCAAAAGGTTTCTCTGGGATGGGTTGAAAATGGGAAGAAGGAGTAATCCAGTTGATGTGTCCTTCATAAAAATAGTCACTCACCCACTTGCTAAGTGAGTGCTGTAAATGTTTGTTGTTCTGCAGAGGTGCTTGCTGCAGGCATTTTGTCTAAAGCATGTATTCAGTCAGAATTCTGGGTTGCCTGTCAGCTGTCACTGTAGGCCCTGGCTTCCCCACATCTCAGTTTTTGTAGTCTGCTCTTGAGTCTGAAAGGTTGACAAATGCAGAATGGGCTTAGGACGAGCATTTCTTGTAAAAAATTCTATTTCAAACATTCATGAAAAAAAGTTCATGCTTTCTGAGGCTTAACACTGGTATTTTCTGTCTCCCTGAAGGATACTGGGTAAAAATATGTGTTTTTACAAACTTCCCCAGCTTTACATGCATGCACATCCTTGGAAACTCCATCCCCTTGTTAGCAGAGGTCAGAGGAGCAGGAAAGGTTGGTTTGTGTCCCAAAGATCCATCATGGTCAGCTCTGGGAAGGCTCTGTTCAGAATATGAATGACAAGGAAAATGTTGATGGGAGATGCTGAGCTGCTTCATGCCTTGAGTCATCAAACAAAGCAGCTGGTATTTCTTGCTTGATGGGATTTCTGTTGTGTGGACTGACAGGGTTTCTCTTCAGGGTAAAAATGCTTTTTTAAATTCAGTATCTGTTCTGAAAGCTAGGCAAACCTCCCAGTGTACGTTTTGCTTGAGATTTTATCAGCCTGATTTACTAACCCCGGAAATATAGATAAAATTTAACTGATAATGAAGCAGGAAGGTGTAAGTTCAGACTGAGCAGCAGTGAACAACTTTGATAGATAATCCTATCTGGAGAAAAACAGGTTGCTTCCAGAAACAGCTCCTCCTCCTTCTTCTTCTTCAGACTAAACATAAATGAAATCGAGGGATATGCAGATATCAAAATGTGATGGATGAACAGTTTTTCTCTCTTCTATGATCTTACCAAACAACACATTTCAGGCTCTCTACCTTGCCCTAGCTTTTAAATATTTTTATATGCTTTATGTACCACACAGAAAGGATGGGACACATGCTTAATATTTTCAAGTAGAAAATTATATTAATATTTGGCCTGGTCAGGCATGAAGACTAGTGAGAGAGAGAGAGAGAATCTTAACTGGTGATTCTAAGAACTAGAAAGATATTTCTGTTATATTTTCTTCCTTCACTTCTGAAGATACTGGAGGAGTCACCCTGTAAGGTGACTAAGTCACACCTAAGGGTGACGCTGCTCAGGAGAGCCCCTCTGTGCCTTTGCTGTCTCCTGTGACTCTTTCCACAAGGATCTGCTTCTTCCCAGGAGCTCTCCAGGGAGTGCAGTGGGAGCTGTCCAAGCAGGGCTGGCGTGTCCCCAGTCCTCTGTTGGAACTGGGTGTCCCAAGGCTGACAACAGCACACACTGGAGTGGAAGCTGTTGTTGATGCTGTGAGGAAAATACCATTATCCAGTCTACAGATCTGTTGTCCTCTGCAGATTTCACTGTAGAATATTTATGCATAAAAGGAGAGTTGGTTTTGGGTTTTTTCGTGAGACTACTGTGCTAGGAAAAAAGCATCTGTTTAGAATGACAGATGGAAAGTCTACATAAAACATGAGATGTCATGGTAGAGAGTGTCAGGAGGCAAAGATGGGGGAAAGTTGGCTGTTTTCAGTCTTTTCAGAATCCCATGTTTCATACTTTGTTTCATATTAAGCAAATACAACAATTTCTGTATCAAAGGCGAGATCCTGATAGAATATAAACATAACAGAACATAAAGTTATATTTAAGTAACTCAGATGATGGATTTTACAAGATTGATAGGAATTCCTGGGGCAGAGGGACAGGGCCTGTGTGGTTGTCATTGCCAGAGGCTCTTGTCACAGGATGAACAACACCTTCCTGCAGGCCCCCAGCCATGAGGAGCAGCACAAAATAAGCTGCTCTGCAGGACAGATTGGCAGGCTATTTACAGGGACTGAGGCTGCACTCGTTATTATCCAGCTTAGTGTTCTCCTGGAGAGGTGAACACGCCTCGCCCTGCAGGCACAAGGTGTTTCCAGCCCTCATGGGAAAAAACAGAAAGTGTTCTGTGCGGATTTTTAGGGCTGCAAATGAAGGGAAGGAGGTTTCTAAGATCCTGTGTCTGCATTTAATTTTTAATTTTAGCCCAGCCCTCAGACGGGCAAGCCAAGAGGAAGCAGCAGCAGCCCCCAGCAGAGGAACCTGGTGTGCTGGCAGTAGAGCTTCCCTCACACCCACCTGGTGCAGGTCTGTGTCCACACCCAGAGCTGAGCTCTGCAGGCCAGGTGGTGCTGTCCCCTCACCCCTTCCCCCGGTGCTTGCAGGGAGTGGAGGCACCCTGGCTGTGCTTCTGGAGCCACCAGCACAGCTTTGGGATGCTCACCTGAGCTGTGCTGGGGAATTCAGCCGAGCAGGGCCCCCCTGGACCTCACCTTCACCCTGAGGTTAAACAAACCTGCCCTGAGGGGAACCAGCAAGGTGACTTCTGGGCACGGGTTTATGTCCTTTCTGACAGCCTTTTGCATTCTGACCCATGTTCCTTCTCCCTAAATCTTCTCACTCCTCTATTGCAGAATTACAGTGTTGTCAAGGTTTCTTTGTGTCTGTAATTCCCACAGGAAGGGGTAAGATCCTGCAATTATGTGCCAGTATGCTACATCATGGTAGATGTTTGATCAATACTTGCCTTTGCCTAGTTAATTTTTGACCCATTACTCTGAAATAACCGTAATAATCACAAGTTTTCTGTAGCAGAATTGGAAACATTCATTAACGCTTTCATTACTGAAAGGAAATCATGTCCTTGCTACAAGGAGAAACTGCAGTTTGCTGGCCATTTCCACACACTGAGCTCAGTGTGGGACACTGAACAGGACAATTTCCAGGCTTCAGTAGATGAGAGATCTTAAACCTCCATGGAAATATTTTATCTTACATAGCTCTGATGTGTAACGTTTTATACATTTTTACTTAAAGCAAGACATGACTTTTTAGGCTACAGATTTTTTTTTCTTTACCTCCTCAATTTCAGACTTAGGATTTATTTTAAATAAACAATTTGGCTGATCTGTGATAAGGTTTTATCATAACCGTGGACAATTGCATTTATAGAGGATGTTCTGCTACTTTATTTTTCAGGACTCTTTCTCAGGATGATCAAGATGATAACCATTTGAAAATAGAGGATATCATTCAGATGGTAAGTTCATCTTGAGAGTTAAACATAAATACTCCTAGAGAAATGTTGTGTGTTTGAGTCAATAAAATGTAACACAACTGCAACTTGTAAAGTATTTCTGGAGAGATATACTGTTTTTTATACCAGGAATGTCCACTTCAGTTTAGAGATTGTAAGATTTTGGACCCCATATCAAAAATGAACATGTCAAAACTTTAGTATTCGGATAAAATCTCAAGATTTTAAAAAAAGGACAAGATATTAATATAAATGAAATTACAAGTGCAGAATATGCAGTTTAATTAACCCACATTCATACTCCTGAGCTGGTGTGTGCCTGTTTTATGAATTTGCAGCCGAGTGTTCATGTTGTCTGCGATCGTTGTTAATCCTCATTTCTCCTGCTCCCAAAGTTAATTACAGCCCCACTGAGGGTTCCCAGCAGCTGCTCGTGCCCTGTGGCACACGGAGAGACCCCTCAGTGTTGTCCTTGCTTTGCAGCCAGACTGCCCCAAGCCCGAGTGCTTCAGGACGCTGTCGGCCATGGAGCTGGCGGAGCAGATCACCCTGCTGGACCACATCGTGTTCCGCAGCATCCCCTACGAGTGAGCGTGCTACACATGGGTGGGGGCTTTGCATAACTCCCTGCCCTTTGCCCAGGCCTCTGGCAGCAGGCAGGAGCTTTACTGGGGTGGCCAGCACCCCAGAACCCACTCTGGTTCACAAGTTCTTTAATAATGGCTGATTCAATCTATTAGAGAATGAATTATTTCTTTAATAGACTGTCTTGGTTTGAAAGACAGGTGTCTGCTAAGGAAGGCAGGAGCCTCCCTTGAAATGGAAAATGTAAACCCCTCCCTCTGAATTATTAGAATTTTGAAATTAAGGGGCTCTCAGGCAAAGATATGGGANGAACAGATGGTGATAGAATACACACCCAGCTAAACCTGAGACACAGACATAAAAATAATAGACATAGGACGTGTAGGAATAAGGACAACAACAAAAAAAAAAACTACTAGTAGGTGTATGCAGTGCGAGGTTAAAGGTACCCGTTAATGTTACAGTTAGTGAAGAAATAACATAGGATTCAGTGGATCTTACCATCCAGTTGTTGGTGGGGCACACACTCAGATCCTTTCCCTCAATCCCAGGGAAGTATCCATGGAATCTGTGTCCAAACTCCAGGGAAAAGTCTCAAACACTTTCGGGGTGTAGGAGGCTTCTGCCTCTGTGGTAACTCATGTGTCTTTTACAGTTTGTGAAACAGCCAAGAATATTTCTTTTATCTCTTCCCACATCTGCTCTCCAGGCTGAGATGTTGATTCCTAGCTGGGGCCTGAGCCCTTTGGTGCTGGAGATGACCCCTTTGGGCCTTTCAGCCTGGGTTATCTCTGCATATCTGCACCCTCTGTCTGTGGTACAGAGGGGAGGACAGTTCTGCCACAGAGTGTCACTTGGTGGGCCAGTGGCCACCTGGCTGGGGTGGCCACCACCCCCCAGCTCAGCCTCTGAGAAAGGGTTTGCACACATACAAGGATAACATGCTGTAAAAAGGGTCACAGCGCTGGAAATTAGGATGAGGTGACAGGGGAGAGGGGATTAAGAGAAAAATAAATCTTCTTTACACTATTTACCATTTCAGTCAACATTAAAAATGGAATAGTGAGATGCTGGAATTAGTGTAAAGCTGTGTTATTAGCTTCCAGCAAATTGAGGTATCCTTGAAATCTGCTTAGGCTGTGCTTACAGACAGACTCTGTACTGTGGTTATGAAGATTTTGCTTGCTTTTTTCTCTCCCATCAATGTCTAGAGAGTTCCTTGGTCAGGGCTGGATGAAAGTGGATAAAAATGAGAGAACGCCCTATATTATGAAAACTAGTCAACATTTCAATGATGTAAGTACTCTCAAATACAGACTTGCTTTCTAGGAACCCCAGGGACTGCCTCTGACCACTGGAACAGAAATACTGGGCTGTGTTGCAATGTGATGTGATGTGTTACCTATTAGTGGCTGGATGCTGCAGCCTCTTTGTTAATTGACAATTTAAATCAAAGCAGATTAAGATTCTCATTTTCAATAACTGGTACGCAGCATTTCAGTGGCAATTTAAGAGAGTAGAACATTTTAAACTGTAGCATAGTGCCTTTCAGCCTACTGAAGAAACTTCAATTTCTCCAGAGAAGTATAACACCAATCCTGTTTAATGCCTTTGTATCCCTACACGTCTTTCTCCTTTATCATTTCCCTTGAATTTTACTGGGAGAATTCCCATTCAGGTTTATCACTGATGGCTTAGAGACCTTCCCATTGCATGCCCAACCCTTCTTTCCTGTCTCTATCCCTTCCACCTGCCCTGAGCTCTGTTTCCAATGTCCTTTCCCTGGGTTTATGAATCACAGAATTCACAGAATCACTGGGTTGGAAGAGACCTTCAAGACCATCGAGTCCAACCCAAGCCCCAACACCTCAACTCAACCCTGGCACCCAGTGCCACATCCAGTCTTGTTTTAAACACACCCAGGGATGGTGACTCCACCACCTCCCTGGGCAGCCATTCCAGAACTTTATCCCCCTTTCTGTAAAAAGCTTTTTCCTGATATCCAACCTGAATTTCCCTTGGTGCAGCTTGAGGCTGTGTCCTCTGGTTCTGTCAGTGCTGCCTGGAGAAAGAGCCCAGCCCCAGCTGAGCACAGCCACCTTTCAGGAGCTGTGGAGAGTGATGAGGTCACCTCTGAGTCTCCTTTTCTCCAGGCTGAGCACCCCCAGCTCCCTCAGGGGTTCCTCACAGGGCTCGTGTTCCAACAGCCATCATTTCTGTCATGCTCAGCTGGGGGTTCTCCTGCCTCGCCCGTTAACTCATGACATGTTAGAAGGGATTGTGCTCCAGCTCCCTGAGCCCCTGCCTCTCTCCGTGGCCAGATGAGCAACCTGGTGGCCTCGCAGATCATGAGCTACGCCGACGTGGGCTCGCGGGCCAGCGCCATCGAGAAGTGGGTGGCGGTGGCCGACATCTGCCGCTGCCTGCACAACTACAACGGCGTGCTGGAGATCACCTCGGCCCTCAACAGAAGTGCCATCTACAGGCTCAAGAAAACCTGGGCAAAGGTGTCCAAACAGGTGAGAGGGACGCGGCCGCGGCGGGCGGTGCTAGATTCCGTCAGACGCCGTGCCCAGGGGGTGAGACAGGACCCCTCCAGTGAATATTTCTGCTTTTCCACCACCTGGGATGTAGGAAATGGAAAGACAGAAACTTCCACAGACACAGGAGAGTTTGATTTGCAGTCTTGGAAGAAGNGCAAAATAAACTCTGTGGCAACTGTCCATTGAGTTAAAATATTTTATATTGCTTTCTAATGAAGAGCTTGTGACTACCTTGAGCTGTGGCTGAATGCTTGCTTCTCTAAAGTCTCACAGCCTCTGAGGCTGATGTTTATCTGAGCAATAAATCATTTTTAGCCTGACAGTAGTCCCATCCCTTCATTAAGGCATTGATAATAGTGGGACTGGCATTTTCTGTCCAGGAATTCTGCATGTAGTTTTTTTAATCTGTGGAAACAAAATGTTTCAAAGTAATTGGGAGGTTCCAAAGACTATGTGGCCTGAATGGCTGAAATGGTCAAGTAAACTAAGTTTAGGCATTTTCAGATAGACACATCTGGGTGGTTACAAGCTATGGTTAAAGTCTGGTCATGTGCCTGAAATAGGAACTGCCTGTGCAGAAAGCCTTTAGGAAGGTCAGAACCTCTCAAATTCCTGAGTTTTTCTACCCAGAAAGAGACAGTTGACAAAAAGTCTTTTTCATTTAAGAGCTCAAGTTTAGGTGCAGTGAACACCTCCCTTAAACCCTTACCTGGCTGCTGAGAATGTCAGCAAAAACTCTGAGAATGACTGCCAGCCACAAAAACAAGACACACACATGAAAAAAGGCCCTGTCAGGATGAAGATAATCCAGTCTTTTATGTTTCATGTTCTAAATGGTTCAGAGAAATACAATTTCCACCTTCTCCACTCAGCTTTTTCTCATCTGCTTCCCAGCTGGTGCTATGTTCTTCTATTTTAAAATCTGTTAAAAATTCTTTCAATACAAACTGCTAGAAGTGAGCTTACCTCCAAAAAGTTTTATGGATAGAATTAGTTTGATTTTTAAACTTTTCAATTAAAAAAGAAGAAACCAAACCCACAGCAGACTGATGTTGTGGCACAGTCCTCTGGTACCTCTCGGGAATGCAGTCTGGGTTTTCCATCAGCCTGCCATGTAGAAGTGACTCTCTCTGCCTACAGCTCTCTCTTAACTGGAAATTCAGTTTCAAATAGCATGAATTTCTCATCATTCTCTACACTCAAGTCTCAAGTCAGTAGCATAAACAGGCTGAAAATCAAATTTATTTCACTTAAGAAGGAACCAGGGTCTGGTGATGCCCACTGACAGTGATTTGAGTAAGACATGAATATATTCTCATTTACATACTCAGCTTTTCTCTGGAACTTGGAGGCAAAGTCAGCTCAGTGCAAGCTCCAAGACAGTGACCACCCCTTGCTGTCACCAACATCAGTAAATGCAGCTGAGGATGCTCAGCGACATTTAGGGTCTGTTCTGTTCCTGTCTGCCCAGCAAACTGAATTCCAGACCATTAATGCAATAAATGTGTGGGTTTTCCTCCATTTGCAGGGTAATATCAGCATAAATACAGGTTCTGTGTATCACTCATAGGGAAACTGTAATGCTGCCTAATCTCCATTTGCAGAAAGACAGGAGGATAAAGCTAAATTCCTAATTCAGTAATGCCTGTTGTGCTACTCTAGAAAATGGGGTGGGGATGAAAAGTGCATTACACCTTTGATAGAATCTTATTCCAGTCATCTACATGCACCAGCAATGACATTTGAAATGCATTTTCTTCCTAGACAAAAGCACTCATGGACAAGCTTCAGAAGACTGTGTCATCTGAAGGAAGATTTAAAAACCTGAGAGAAATGCTCAAAAAGTAAGCCTCCCTACAGTATTCAACTGTGTTTTGTTACAAACAGTGGATAGTTCATGTTAAAGATTAATTGGCTGTGATTAAGCTTTAATAATTGATTTTTTTTTTTTTTTGCCTAATAACCTTTTAAATTCTAGGTTGGTTCTATTTGGCATTATTGTTTTGCTGCATATGCTGTGATTTAATACCCCTGATGGGTAAACATAGTAGCTCCAGAGAATTACTGAAATAAATTAAACTATTTTTCTGTGTGAACATTCCCTGTTGGGGTTTCACTTACACTGATAAACTTCTTCAATAACTGTAAAGCCAGCTTTATAAATTGAAGTTTTTATGAAAAACAGGATTGTTCTAGTTAAGAATTTTAGGGTTTGGGACTAAGCTTGTATCAGGTCACAGACCCATTCATATGACAATAAATTATGTTTCTGACAAAAAAATATGAGAAGAACACAGAGATAGGCCAAAGGCACAGGGATATTTCTTCTCCTGTAGCCTCTCAGCCTGCTGCAAAACAGCCTGCTGCTTTTGTGCAGCAGTCCTTGAGTATTGTTTTCTTTAATTGATTTGCCAGATTGCCTTTGACGTTCTGTAATTTTGCTATCCAGCATATTCCATGTCAAGTGTTCTACAATTTATGTAGAAGTGATATTAGCCGTACAAAAACCTGAATTTTTGTGAGTTTTGTATTTGGAAGCAGGCTTTCAGAATTGAGTGGCACAACTACCTCAAGTGATCTTGAGAGGAGCTCAGAACTGAACAGCCAGAATAATTAATGGGCTATTTTTAAAATGCCATTAATATTAGACATTGGGCAGAATGCATCCAATTTATCAGAGGCAGAGCAAACACAACTCAAGCAGAGCCAGAGGAGCTGTTTGTCCTGGAAAGGAATGCAGCCCATGGATTAGAACTGGGCAAATTAATAAAGAGTGTGTGCCAGTTAGAGAAAAATGCATTTGAAATGTAGCTGCAGGCAAATAAGCAGATTTATTGGTTTACAGCTGTAACCCACCTGCTGTTCCCTACCTTGGGATGTACCTGACTGACCTGGCATTTATTGAGGAAGGAACACCCAACTTCACTGAGGAAGGCCTTGTCAATTTCTCCAAAATGAGAATGGTAATTTTCAGTTTCCTACATGCTTCGCTAACAGGTGTTTAATTGCGTGAGTTAATTATTGATTTCATTGTAACTCCTCTGAATTTACCTTTGGAGAAGCTGCTTTGGTGCTGTGCAAGAGAGGCAGCGTTGGGAGAGCAATTACTCGACCCAGTCTTCTATCCCCACCTTCTGGCAGGCTGGGCACTTTCACAGGCTGAAATTGTCCCCCGCTCACTTTCTCAGAAAGGACAGCAAAAGCAGCTGCCTGAAGCTCGTGGAGGAGCAAGAAAAAGCTTTTTTAAATAACCAGAATTACAGGAATGCAGTGATTCACCAGGAAGCAGTAATCATAATGTTCTTCTCAAAGTGTGCTCTGGTCTATCTGAAAAGCACTTTGAAGTTGATGTCTCTCCCACTGCCATGTAATGCTGTTTTGTAACAGCTCCTAGGAGGGAGGCATGGAAATTTCTCCTGTAATCTCAGCTTAATGCCCATCTTAGGGCTCACTCGAGGCAAAGAATGGGGAGGTTTCATTACGGGCAGAGTGGTGGTTCACTCGGGGCTGGCTGAGGAATAAATGTTTGATTTAGGAAAGTGAAGTCCTGGGGAGCTGTTGGGAGATGATCTCTACCCTCCCTTTCCCTCCTCCTGACAGAGAAGGAGTTAGCAGAGGCTAACAGAGACACTGTAAAGTCTTGTCAGGAATGAAGTGTCATGGCTATAATTGTGACAGACAGTGATCCCTACCAGTTCCACAACTAAATAAACACATAAGCTTCCTGTGATGGAGTTATATATTTTATATATATAAGTTGAAGTTATATATTTATATGTATAAGTTAAATGGAATAATTTGGTGCAGAATTCTTGCTTTGTGTGGCTTAGCTGAAGCAGAACTGTGTTTGAACTTACCTCCATGTGTTCTTTTGAAAGATCTCACATATCATCAGGGAAATCCGCCAGTTCCAGCAGACCTCCTACCGCATCGAGCACCAGCAGAGGGTGAGGCTCCTCCCTGCTCCTGAAATCAGGCTGTGGCAGCAGTGACTTGTGAGGCACTGCTGCCACTGAAAGCTAAAGTTGGTGTCTTCTGCTCCCACGTGTGGAGGAGAGGACAGACAGAGACATGGATGGGTCCTTAGGGCAGTGAGACCCTCACCCCGCAGCACCTCTTTGTTTGATGCCTTGTAAAGAAGTTTTTTGCTCCTTTGGAAGGTGTCTGTGGATTGCAGCCTTGGAGGGTGTGAGGAGTTCAGAGGGAGGTGTGTTCTCCCTGCCCTGAGGTCCTGGGATGGGGGTCAGGAGCTGCCCCAAGCACCTGCTGAGGCATCCTGCAATTCCCTGTCCCTTTGCCCTTCTCAGGAGGGATGCAGCTGTGACCAAAGCTGGTCAGTGCCTTCAGAGAAGGCTCACCTCAGACTTCAGAAGAGCAGTTTGGGCTGAGGTAACCTGGCAAAGGATTTGCCCGTTCCTAAGGGGAATTAATCCTAATTAATTCTCAGAGTGCTGCAGGGGCATCTTCCTGCCAGCAGCATTCCAAGAAGCTATTGGGTTTCTCAAGAAAACAACACCAGGCAATCTCAGGACCCGAAATGTGCTGAAAGGGAAGGAAAGCTGGGAGATTTCTGTGGCAGTTGCATGCAGCCTGTCCATCTGTGTTTCCCCACCCCAGGTCACTCACTACCTGCTGGACAAGACCCTCATCATCGACGAGGACACCCTGTATGAGCTGTCCCTGAAGATTGAGCCTCGGCTCCCTGCCTGAGCCCTGCACAGGCCTGCAGACAGCTCTGGGACAGCCTGCCACCACCTAAAGACAGCCAGAGGAACTCTGAGAAGAGTGCCAGCTCTCTTTTCTAATAAGAGATACAGAGTCTCACAGCCTTTCCCTCTCAGACAACACAAATGAATGTTGGAGGTGAAAGGCAAAGACCCTTCCTACCCAGCTTAAGTGATTTCTGCTTTGCAAAGATCATGCTTGGCATTAGGGATCATGATTTCCTGGAAAACAGGAGACTTTCCTGTGAACAGGCACTCACTGCAGCCATCTCACTTGGCAAAGCAAGGGTACAGATTTAAATGGTGGTAATAGACTCAGGTGTGCTAGGATAAATAAGCAAAGTGAGGTGGCTGGGTTGATGGCTAACCATGTGTTCACTGGCCTCAGTAATGGTTGTGGTGTTCTCATTGTGTTAATTTCATTGAAAAAGCAGGATTTTAGCACTCATCTACTGCTTTAGAGTGATATTAAGCCAGCATCTAGTAACTTCAGATCTGCAGTTGTTCAAAACACCTGCTGTACATTTAATGCTACTCCTTATAAAACATTTTCTTCTTTAAATGTCTTGTCAGCCTTTTCTAAGGTGACTGATTGTATCTATAAAAATGATTTGTAAATATGTTTTTCATCAGTGAGAGTATTGACAGCACGGAAAGCAAATGGACTGGTGGAATAGTTGTAAATAGTTGCCAGTTGGGAGGGTGAGGGACTCAGAGGAGTGGTGCAGGGGATGGAGAGTCATGTTGCACACAGCCCTGGAAGAGGCACTTTATTTTCCTGCACCTCCTGCAGCGTCTCTGACAAGTCAGGCTACAGAGCACATTCTGGACACACTGTGGAGAGAAATACATGTCTGTCTGGCAGCAGGTGGTGATCAGCAGTGAACACTTGGAGCTGCAGTGACAGTTTCATTTTATGTGAAAATTGGTGGTTTGAAAAANGGCAAACACTGAATGCCAGCAAACACAAAGTATGTATTTTTATCTGAGCTGGTAATTATCACTTGCTTTTGTTTGAGAAAATGTGCTGTTTGTAAATGTTTTCAGAGCCTCTGCTTTTGTGACGTACCAGGTAGACAGATGTCATTTCTACAGTAGTTGTTGTATTTTCCTCATCAAGAGTGGCCTGTTGTAGCTGCATGGGAAGTGAGCTCAAATGCTGTAAAGGGCATCATAGTATAAAACACAGGTGTTAGCACTGTTGAAAACAAAAATTGGCTGGAAAAGTGTCCTTACTTTTCCAATGATAGTCAGCCAGTTGAAGAAATAGGGCTATATCACCGTATACCTCCCTCAAATCCTCTCAGGGAGACAGATGTTTAAAATAGATTGTGACTTAGGCCTATTTGATCTGACATATCTTACACAGTCGTGATGTTTCTTAACGCTGGCGATGAAAAATGGACCTGCCTGGCTTGTGGTTTTTGTCTTTATTTGCACTTTAATTACATTGCTGGCCCAGCCCAGAGCTGCACAATGAGTTCCATTTGTTCTGTCTGAGTGTGAGCGCCAGCATCTACAAATGTACCTTAGCAACTGTAAATTTCATTAAGGTCCTTCTGCACAAGGACCATCTCCTTGTAAATAACTGCATGGGGAGGTGTCACAGAGACTGGAAAATTCCTCCATTAGAGAAGCAGACAGCAGGAGAGAAGGACATGCTAGGAACACTTTAAATAGCTCTGGCTAACGATTGCTGTAGAAATGTTACTTATAGAAGCTTTTTGTAGTAAAAAAATGTGTTTGTTTCTTTTGACTAATGATTGACAAGAAGCTGATTGCATCCCAATGCATGATATGAGGAGAAAAAAAAAAGAGCATGGTTTATTTGGACCACAAAACCAACTGACTGTGTACTTTCTGTACAAAAGCAGTTACCATTCAGTAGTTTCATAAAACACTTGGAAGTAATGGAGCAATGGGGAAAAAGTGGTCCAAAAAGTGATTTCTTACGTTGGTTTTATTGTTTCCTTGTTAGCAAAGAAAACGTGTAACAGCTGTCAGTGTGAATGGGCATCTCTGTTGTACGCTATGAAGTGCTGCTTTATCTGCCTGTACCCCGTTTTACCAAATCTCCTCGATGTTCTTAGGGTTACAGGGTACAAATCCTCGTCGTGCTCCTGTCAGAGTTCCTTGCTGTGTGCTTCACACGTGTGTGCTGTTCAGTGCATTTCAGCGCTGGCTCGCAGGGCTGTGCTGTGCTCGTGTGGCCGGAGGAGGACACGGGGGCAGAGCTGGGCCGTGCCCGAGGGGCTGAGCTTGAAATCGCTGGAAATGTGCTCGTTCAACCCCTTTTGGGAAAGCACATCCTGCTCATATGCCAAAGGTTGCCTCTTGCCCCAGTGGCCAGTTTAGGTCAGAGTCGGGTGCTTGATCTGTGTTCGTAGCAAGAGCAGCAGCAGCAGCAAGAAAATTGCTTGAAAATTATTATGGTCACAGTAGTGTTTGACTTGCTGATGGCTTAATGTCGATGTTTTTGCTTGGGGATACAATGCTTTTGTTAAAGCACAGGGAAAAGTGACAGGATGCACCTTGTCACCCACAGCCCTTGCCGGGGCTGCAGCCCCGTGAGCACAGCTGGAAACAGCTGTTCTGCAGCCCCTGGCAGCTGGGCTGTGGGCTGAATGCTGCATCTCTGAGTGGCCCGAGTGCCTCTGCTACAGCCCTGCTGCATGTTTGGGCTATGCCAACAGTCAGTAGGCAGCAGCACCCCGCTTTGAGTGAGGCTTTGCCTAGTCCCAGCTCAGCCCAGCGGTGTCCCAGGGCTGCGGAGCTCCCTGTGCCACCCCGCCGCAGCCATAGTGCATGGAGGGAGAGATCTCGCCCATCACACACCCACTCCTTGCCTCCGGTGTTTCAGGGAGCGCGGCTCCCGCTGAGGCCTCTGTCTCGGGGCTCTCGCTGTCTTTTAGGATCCTGTCCCTCGCAGATCTCTGGCCGCGGGAGCATCGCAGACTCGCGAGGGGAGCGGGAGGACCCCCGCGGGCGAGGATGCCCTGGACAGAGAAGGGCCGAAGCGCCTCTCCACTTGCCTTCTGAGCCCCCAGCCTGCCCGCAGCGGGCGGGGGCTGCTCCCAGCCCGGCGGGGCCGGGCGGCGATGGGGATAAAGCTTTTTCACCCACCGCTCCGCGGTGGGCTCCGCCGGACCGGGTACCGCATCAGTAGCAGCCCAGACGTGACCGTGGTGACCCGGGACCTGGGCAGCAGCACAGACACGTCCCCTTCAGCGACGGAGAGCGCTCGCCACACGCTGACACAGGGTTAGAGTTGCCTTCCCCCCCAGCCTTCACCCCCAGCCCCCTGCCCCCGGACCCAGCAGTTGTTGTTAGTGACCGAGCCCCCGCGTGCTCATCGTGTAGATGAAAACCTGTAGAGTTCACAGTGGCAGTGTGTGTTCGTTCTGTCCCTTTCCTCTGGCTCGTCCTGTGACACACGGACACGTAGCTTTGTGGTGAGAGGTGGCAACTGGCACTGATCACCCTGATTTCGGACTAAGGAGGAGGTCCCCGTCTTCTTTCTGCTTTCCTAGTTTTTATTACTGATTATTGTTCTGTAGGATAAAAAGGAATTAATTATTTTAATTATTTATTAACTTAAACCATGTTGATTTTGATTTCAGAACATGTTAATTATCCCAAATTTTCCTTCATGTGTATTATTTATTTTAAGGGTTTTACAAAGACATTGTTTTGTTTGTACCAACGTTCAGTCTTTCATCCTTTCACTCTTAGCAACAACACTAAACCTTGATGATTTAAAACTCTCACCCATTGTGACATTTTTACCCTCTCATAATTTCACTCACCAAGGGCAAAACCCTTCAGACCTCATTCTGATAATACCTTAGGCTTCACCGAGAGCTTTTCATAAGTCTTTGGGGATCTGGCTCTCAGCTATTTGCCTGTTACAGTTTTTGCCTCCAAAGGTCAAATGTCTCTGTCTAGGATGCTTCATGTCCAAAATGCTGCTCAGTGATGGTTGTTCTGTTGTACCTGAGGTAGTCTCTGAAGTTCTGTTGCCTAGGGCAGTAGATGTGTGTTAATTTGACAGATGTACCTATATTGAATGTGTTGCTTAGTGCACAATCCAGATGTTTTTGCATGTATTGCAACTTCTCTTCTGACCCGAGGTTATTGCTTTGTATTGTTAGTACGGCATACCAGGCAAGGTGTTGTGCCTGTGTGCTAATAAAGATCCTTTTCTTTCCTGAGTTTCAAGAGTCCTCACTGGAATTTATTATTTTAGCCCTCGTCATTAAAAATCCAATCTACTCCTTCTGAATTACCAAGTCTCTTAGAAAAACAAGTCATTGAAGAGGGAAAAAAAATGTTGGGTCTGTAATGGGAAAGAGTGGTTTGAATTACTGTGTTCTACTCTTCTTTTTCACTCACGATGCATTGCAGCTGCCATGGGCATCACTGGTAATAGCTGACATTGGGCTGGGACTTGTGTCCACACATCCCTTGCCTTCTCTGAGCTGGTGTCCTGCCCTGGACTTAAAAGAACAGTAAAGGTACATTTTATACACATGAAAAGGCAGAAAACACAGTGGTCTGTAAGTAGGTCCTGTCCCTCCCCTTGTGATAGGAAAACAAGTCACATGAAGATAAAATTAGTTGCAAATTGAAGAAAAATAGGTGACAGAGGTTGGGAGTTCAAAGCCAGGTCTCCAGCTGGTGTTACATGCTTTAATCACTGGTTACAGCTTTTCCGTGTTGAACTCAGTAATTTCATGAAAACAGAAAGATTCCTCTTAAATTTGTTTAAAGAATTAACACTTTAAATAAGTAAACAGCAATGGCACTACAGGTCTGTGTAAGAAGGAGATACAGCAAGTGACATAATAAAATCAGATTCTATTCAGTACTTTGTGACCTTGTGGCCACATCTTCTCCATTCTGCTTACATTTTTGGTGTTTCACATAAAAACTGAAATCAACTGAGAGAGCAATTTACCCCTGAAGTTGTCAGCTACTGTCAATGGAAGAAAATAAATTATAATACTTCCCAAGCAGCTTTGTTTATAAGTGCTGCAGAATAATTTAATTTCAAGTTTTCTCAACACTTTAAATCATTCATTTTACTTATGCCAAGCAGTTGGCTGATTTACAGCTTTATTTTAGGGCCATCATTGTAGGATCACAGATTGGTTTAGGTTGGAAGGGACCTTAAATCCCACCCAGTGCCACCCCACCATGGCAGGGACACCTTCCACTGTCCCAGGTGCTCCCAGCCCCATCCAGCCTGGCCTTGGGCACTGCCAGGGATCCAGGGGCAGCCACAGCTGCTCTGGGCACCCTGTGCCAGGGCCTGCCCACCCTGCCAGGGAACAATTCCTAATTCCCAATATCCCACCCAGCTCTGCCCTCTGGTAATGGGAAGCCACCCTGGAATCTCCAAATAAACCTGAGAGCACCCAGCCCTCTGTATTGTTGACCACAAAGGAGGCAGGGCAAGCTCATGGTTACAGGCTGTTCAAAATCCTCAGCTCTGTGAAGAAATTAGTCCTGACTGATCATGCAAAGGTAATGAACAAGAATTGTGAAGACTGAATTATGCCTTGGAAGTTACATTCCAGTATTCTGGCCCTATTCCTGTATAGCCTTAAAAGAAGTAAAATTTGAGAAGACCAGATTTTTGCTTGAAATTTCCAGTTTCAAAGAGGACTGAAACAGTGACTGGTGCTTGTTCCAGCCCCTGGCTGCTGGACACAGCTCTGTACAGGGTAAATGCAGGGCCAGCAGAAATCACTTCATGTTTGTTTTCTCAGAGGTGGCACCTCCACTGTGTGACACTCTGGGTGGGGTGGATGGGCCAGAAACACTGACAGAATTATTGCAAAAAACTTATCTTCTCTCACTCTACCCTCCCTGGAAGTTCAGTGTTTATAGCACTGGGGACAATATGTACAAATCACATCTAGATCCTTGATATGTTTCATGCAGAGCAAACCCAGAACTTTTCCAGACAGACAAGATGCACAAAGTCTTATCAGTACCTCATATTCCATTTGAAATAGTAATATTTGTTTATTCCATTTTGTTTGCTGCGAAAATTTCATATCCAATGGGAAAACCATCTGAAAAAAAGAGCACCTTTTTCCTTTTCTAACCTTTCCTCCCTGGGTTTCCATGACAAAGAAACGCTGGATCACCATGGTGGAATGAGAGAAGATGTCCAGAGTTCAAGATACCTTGAACTCTGTGGTTTTTGTGATACTTTGTCAGCTGTGGTTTTCTGGTCATCACTGGTTTGAACCCCCTGACAATCACCATCTCAGAACTGATTTATTTGTGTCTGCAATGTAGCTGGGGAAAAAAAAAAAAAGAAAAAAAAAAAAGCACCACTTTTTGGATTTTTGGGGTTGCTGCTTTTCCAAAGGGCCAGTTCAATATGTAGGAAAACCTTTTCTCCTCCCTTTAGCCAGAAAACACACTGCTAATTATAGACAGCCTTTCCTCTACTCTGTAGTGGATGTCCTGTGAAGAGCAACTTTAATAACTTAAAAATAGCTGGGGTTATTTTTAAAACGTTGGTTGGGCCTCGTTGAGCTCTTTATTTAGTGGAGATGCATTATCACCTTGAGGAGCCTTTCTCTGGAGGAGTCACAAGTGTAGGATGACTGCTCTGTGCCTGCTTGTCCCCTTGGCCAGTGTGTGCCCATGAGTGACACCAAGAGCTGGATTTACCTCCCCAGCCCCTGGGGGATGCAGGGCTTGGATCCCCTCAAAAAGGGATTTTTCCCCAGCCTGAGCCCTGGGTGGCTGCACAGTGTAAGGGGATATTGAGCATCCACAGTCACGAGGAATTCTCAGGGAGAGGTCAGGGTAACCCTGGGTATCAGCTGTGTTTGCTCACAGGGTGCTCTGCTCCTCTGCCTTATTCTGAATCCCCGGAATTCCAGACCCATGGAGCTGGAAAACCAGGAATTGCCATTACACTGGGGCACAAGCCAGCCTCTAGTATAGAAGGACATTGTGTCCAGTGGCTTTTGCTGCTCTAATTTAGCAGAGCTCTGACTTTGGCAGCAGGAGAGACACTGATCTGTGTCCCTGCAAAGCTCCTCAGGACACACACAGCCCCCTCCAACCCCTCATTCCCACACACAGGAGTTGTGAGAACAGCTCAGCTCATCACTTCTGTCCCGACTCCTTCCACTGCTAATAAATTATGCCCTGCACACAGAAACTTGACTTCAAGTAAATTTTCTTCTAAAAAATTGTGGCAATCAGAAAGGCCCTTCCATAAAACACAGTGACCTTTGTCTGGCCCTTGCAGGTAACTCCCCCGTCCAGCAGCTCCCAAAACAAACTCCAGCTTCTGCAGCCCCTGAGCAGGGGCAGATGGATTGGTATGAAGTGCAACTGAATTAACACTCTGCCTCCCCAGCATCAGCAATGACACCACAACAGCACTTTAGTTGTTAGATAATTATATTAGAGATGAAAATAGGGGGTTATTTATGGATGATCCTTGGCATCCCAACTGTTTCAGCAGCTGAGTTTCCCACAAAATAGACCACAGACCAGTAGCGAAGCCAAACTATTTTTTAAGTATTAATGATATATTCCTCAGAGATCATTAGGGAACTTGCTAACAATGGTTTTCCTGGTGCTTGTGCTGTAAATTCACAGTATGGGGTTTGTTTGCATCTTCTATTCTCCCAAGCTCTCAGCTGACAAATAGCTTGAACTTCTGCATAATCCAGCCAGGCACTTCATGCCATCACCTGCTTCCAGGGGAAGCCCTGGTCTGTTCAAGGCCTTTATGAAAAAAAGGTGAAAAATATAAAAGTGTGCCTCCATCACAAGGCATGGATTAGCTGGGCCCCTATTGCCTTACTCATGTTACCTCAAGAGATCCACAGTTGGTTTCTTTTCTCTATCAACACCAGGAACACACTGTTGGGTTGATAAAAAACTGGTGTGCTTAACAGGCTGTTTCCAGATGCATTGATCTGGACTGGCTGTTTTGGTTTTAATTATTGTGGGTGTGCACGGCTCCCATCAGCCCAAACAAGGCATGACATTTTGGGGGAGAGATGTCTGTGTTTTGCTAAGTTTCAAAATTCTGAAATGTGGGTTTGGGAAAATCCTATGTAAAATTAAAAGAATATTAAATGTACAAAGGGAAAAGGGTATTTTTTAAAGCTGCACAGTGCTGGCCTGTGCTCCTCTGTCAGCCTTAACACATGTTTAGCTCTGGTGGGAGCAGAGCCAGGTGAATAAAACTGATTATTCTTTCCTGGTTCCCAAATAATTGTGTGTTATTTCCTACTGTAATTCACTGCAACACAGCTATAGAGATACAGCAATTCTAAATGCAATATAGTAACATAATAATAGTAATTTTAGACGAGAGGCTTCAGAGGCCACTTCATGTTTCTGGGCTCCTCTGCCTTACAAACAGCCGAGAATCAATGCCATGAATTAAAAAGTAAAGGGGAGGAAAAACAACCCCAAATCCTTTGCTGTGATCTCAGCTCAGTTCCCTGTCCCGACCCGTTTCCACCTGGGATGTGAGTGAGGAATTGTGGCATTGCCCTGCCCTGGTGTCCCTCTGGAGCTCTTTGGGCAGGGCTGACCTTTCCCTTTCCCTTCTGGCGGGTCCCTGGGGGAGGACCAGCCTCCCTGCCCGTGTCCCTCTGTGTCCATCCCTGCCCGTGTCCGTCTGTCCGGCCGCCGCTGACGCGCACTGAGAGGCGTTTGGGGGATGATGTTGCTGTCACCCCGCTGCTGCCGCATCCTGCTGACGCCCTCAAGGGCACCCTTGTGCGGGCAAATGCCACTCACGTAACCCAGCCGGGCAGGATTGGCCCCTGCCGCAATTATTTTGGTTTCCCTCACCTCCTTCTGACCGTCTCAAATTACCTGGGCTCCTGTCCGTGCCCAGCCTCCGGCTCCCTTCACACCCTGGGCTCGCTGCAGGCAGCAGGACGTCCCTACCTCCAGCTCCAAGGTCAGTGAGACTACACATATACTGCTTTTCTAGCCTCAAACTGTAGCATTTGGAATGCAAGGGTTATTAAAAAGTGATTCAAAGCACCACAGGATGGTGGTGTTAATTTGGTTATAATTTATTGATTTGTGCAAGTACTTGGTGCAGGGAAGTATGTGCCAGCCCCCACTATGCAGCTGCTCCAAATAATCTAATCACAGAATTATTAAGGTTTGGGAAAGACCTCTAGGATCATAAAGTCCAGACATTAATGCTGACCCTTAAGTAACAATTTTACTTAGAGAAAGATTAGTGTCTTTGCAGATGTGTAACAAGTTCAGAGAAAATGTCTCTAATTACATGAGTTTTTTGTGGTTTTGATTGTAGCTCTCTGCACTGCGAAGATGAGAGGTTTATACTGCAAAATGGCACCAGATTGGCTCAGAAGGGTGAGCGGTGCCTGCACCTTGGCTGGGCTTTGGCAGGAGAATTTGGGCATCTGGGTCTCACCTGGTCGGGTCTGACCAGCCAGACGTTCAGCTGACAGAAACCAAAAATCATGGTGGTACCAAGGGGTTGTTGTCTGATCTCTGAAGAGTTACCATGCCTTCTCTACTCACACGAATCTGGTCACAGGTTCATAGTTTGGAATTTTATCCTTTTTTCTTTTTTTCTTTTCTTTTTTTTTTTTTCCAAATTAGTAAGTCTTTATAACCTTTTGCTGTCCTCTGGAATTACGAGGAGGAAGAAACTGAAATGTGGTTGGTATTTTTGGTAGAGATGTTCCACGCTGTGATTAAGGCACTGTCAGAGCCATGTCTGCACTTGGTGTTGCTTCTGCACTTCGGAGACTGCCTCTCAAAACCCAGATGAGTCAAAAGGGTTTGAGTGATGCCGAGGGTGAGCGGGGAGAAACTGCAAAAAAAATCACCAATATTGCTTTATGAGGTTGGCTGTTTTTATGTGTGTCGTGTTCTCTGAGCTGCAGGGTGATGCAGCAAACCAAGAGAGATGTAAACTGATTTCTGGGTGTCTAAAAATGGCCTCTGAGGCGAGCAGTGACTCATGACAGTCACTGCAGATGTTTCTGAGGCTCCAGAAGCTTCCATGGACGGGCGGGGAAAACTTTCCACTGCCCTCTGTAGGCTTTAGCTCGAGCTGAGGATGGCTTAGAGGAATTCCTTCTCAAATATAAAAGGCCAGGCTCCCTGTCCCAGCACCACGTGAGGGTCCAGCTCAGCACAGGGATCCTCTGGCTGAAGAGTTTTGTGGGATGGGATGTGCACACACATCCCCTGTGGTGCTGAGCCCGTGTGAACTTTAGCTGTGCCTCTGCCATTCCTCCAAAATGTCACTCAGCATCACATGGGGTGGCAATTAATACCACCCATGGCATGGCTCAAATATTTAATCTACCTCTATTTCTAGAAATGTCACTGTAACCCTGGCACTTCCCTTCCCTCCCAGGCAAGTGTGAAATATTGGATGACCAATACCTGTTTCAAAGCACCCAGGGGAAGATGGAGCAGGAAACTTCCTCTTTAAAAGAAGTTCTAGAAAGTGAAGAATTAACAGGAAAAACACTTTTTAATGTTGTTTTTTTTAATATATTAGAATTAATTGTGAAGTTGTGAGGTTCCTGGGGTTCCAGCTGTGGTTACAAAGAGCCCCTCCACCTGAAGTGACACCTGCAATCCTTCAGCCAGCACGACATTTGCTGTAGTGACTTCTTCTAAACCTTGGTGCTGGCCTTTGTCTCCGTTTTTAGTGCGTGGCACGTGACACAGATAAGAAAATGCAGTTTAACACCCAAGGTGCACTCCTGGCAGGACAGCAGGGTCCTGAGGGCTGGTCACAGCAGAGGGACAGGGGCTGTGACCTCTAAGATTGTAACCTTTTGGACACGTGCTGACTCACTGGCCATGGCATGTGGGAATTCTGCCCTGGGAAAGGCAAGGCTGATTTGATTCTGCACTGGCTCACCCTCTGTGGCCCCAAGGGGGTGAGGATGAGGAGGGTGGAAGGAAGAGCCCTTGGTTTGCAGACCTGCTGTACTGGCTGTCACTCTGAGTCAGTGCTGCACGTCACTGACCTGGAGGATTCCTATAGAATTAACCCAAACTGCTCCTTGGGGAGGGAACCTGGAGCAGGGAGGTTGTTTATGGGACAGCTGCTGTGTGCTCCTCCCCTGTACAGCAGCACTTGTGCCTTCTCTGAGAGGTGGCACAAGCACAGATGACCTTGGGAGTGCAACTTTCCAGGACTTTGTGCCACAGGCTGTGAGCTGTGTTCCATCCCCTGGCCTGGGGCCATCTGTCACCCTCAGGGGGCACAAAGATCTTCAGCAGGAGCTTGGGGCAGCTGTTCAGAGCAGACTGAGTAAAAGGGAAAATGCACAAGGCAAGCCATGGAAGCATTTTGTCAAGCTCACACAGCCTAAAACACCTTGCAGCACACTTGAGCAATGAGAGGAAAACCCAAACCCAGCCAGCCTGGCAGTGGAATCACCTGTAGGAAACACACCTAGTACAGAATATGGGCTGGGACAGGAAATCTGAACCTCCATCCCCACCAGAGAGAGGTGGCACTGCTGAGGGCTGTGCCACCTGCACAGGACAGGAGCATAGACAGGCTGCAGGTGAGAGCAGAGCAGCTCAGCCCTGACTGCCACTGGAGCAGCTCCGTTTGGGTCACACCTCTGAGTATTTCTTACACACTGGGCCAAAATATCTGCATCATTAAATTGTTCATGAGGAAGCTGCCTCTTAGTGTGCTTATCCATCACATTTTGGATATAGAGTTTTATTGCTGCAGAGCATTACCTGAGTGATTACATGGCTGAGGTCTCGTGCCAGGAATCCTGAGAGTCTTGTTAAAAATCTAAAAAATAAAATGGTTAAGGTTTATACCCAAAAAAGGTGTTGTGTCTAAGCACATAGAAATCAGATCGCTCTTGGACAAATGACACAGTAATAATCAGTGCAAGTTTAGATGTAGCTAGTCCTGTCTAACATAAAGCCCAAATTCTCACATAGCTTGTGGTGCACTGAAAGAACTTGAAACTTATGGAAGGTTGGTGCAATTAATGAACCACTTCCCACAGATAAAATTTTAAGTAGAAATCAATAAATCATCATCAAGAGCCCTTTAAGAATTTTTTGTCAGTGCCTTCAAAATCCTCCCACAGAGAACAAAACTCCTTTGCTTATGAGGAGGCATTCCAGTTTAAAGAGGAAATGAAAGTAATGATAAAAAGAACTTGGTGGGACTAACAGAGCTGCAGACAGCCCCATCACAGGCCATTGATTCACACTGAACAGATATGCAGGCCAGGAGGTAGAAGTTTGGGGTTTTTTTTTTTAACCTCAGGTTGATTAATCCTTAGAATATTTTTCTCTTTCCCAGACCATACTGTCTCTAAATGGTTTTGAACACAAAACAGATGCTTCCCTAAGGGAGGTGTTCTCCTTCCAGCATTTTTGAACAAAATTTTTCAAAACAATTGTTTGCTCAGGCAAACAATTCCTTCCCAAGGGTTAAAACTGATACCCTCAAAAATTCTTCTGATTGTGAAACAGTCTTCTTTCCCCTTCCCAGCTGCACTATGGCAGCACCACAGACACTCACAAGAATGCGGATTTTCTATCATGAGCACAAGGGAAGACACTCAGGAAAGTCCTACAAGAGGAAAACCTGCAGTTCCAATTTTTAGGCTGCGCAGTGGTTAAATTACCATGATGAAAGTGAAATCCTTGCAGTGGAGGCCTAAAGATGGTCTGTGGTGAAACCTGAATGGCAGCACAGCAATTCTGGTAAAGTGCTCCTAGGGAAAACAGGCCCCTTTAATCAGAGGTAATGATGGTGCAAACCTACTGCAGTGGCAGGCTGACAATTTCTGTGGGGAAAGAAGAGCTGAATATATTAACGACTGGAGGTCAGACTTCACAAAAATCTTTGATGAGGATCTTTCCTCAGTTTGGGGCCATTCCATTTGGACTCNAGGGCTACACAGCACTCCAGGTGATGTTTTTCTTGTCCTTTCACGTTCCCCTTGGCACTAGACAATCACAAACTGGCAATTCACAAACTGGCAATTCCGTGCTGCTATCAGAAGGTTGTACCTTCCACTGTAGAAGAGATGTGTAGTTAAGCACTGTGGTTTTTTTTAAAAAAAAACCCTGTCTTTCTCTGGTTTATGTTTTTTTAGGTAGACAACCTGCGCAGTCTGTGGCGTCTCCAGTGTGGGAGGCTTCTAAGAGCTGCCAGAGAAGTGTCTGTCAGGTAAAGCAGATCCTGCCTGAGGGTCAGGAAAACCTTTTCTGTGATCCAGCAGTGCCAGGCCGTACTGGGATGGGCCTGCAGCCCCAGGGGGAGACAGCACTGCCCACAGGGGACACACCCGGGGGCTGGGACATCGCAGGGCGATAAAACTCCCCGTGCTGTGGGGGTTGAAGCCCAGCGAGGCACAGCCAGGCAGAAATAAGAGTGAGGACGGTCCTCAGCTCACTCAGCAGCAAAGCCACAGGTCCTCAGCTCACTCAGCAGCAAAGCCACAGCCCCCACGTCAGCCATGGCAGGCAGCCTGCAGGCCCCGGCTCACCAAGGAGGTCTCTCAGCCTTTCCAAAGTGGACCCTTCCCTCCAGGGCTCATCTCTTTCTTCTCCCAGGTGTTTCCTTTCCCTCTCTGCTGGCAGGCTCTGGGTTCTGTTTGCACCCTGTGCCCCACAGTGCAGCTCAGCAGAGCCCAGGGAGCACAGGCTGAGCCTGCTCCATGGCCTGGGCCCATACAGAGCCCCTGGAGCCTGTGGGGACTCCAGGTCACAGTTACCCTGCTGTGCCTCACACTTCTTCCTAAACACACCCTGCACATGATTCCTCTAATTTAATCAGATATACAGACCATATTTGTCCCTTAAACAACACAGGGTTCAGAAGCTTCCAAGAAATCCATGCTGGTGGAGGAGCTGGTGAGTGCCTGGGGTCGCTTAAGTCATAATATCATCATCTGCAGTGGGATTGTGATATGGCTGGCAGTTTTCAGGACAGGTTTTTGACTGCCAGCCAATTCCTTGCAATGGTGAAACAGAGCTATAAATACACAGAGCTGTTGTGAAAATACACATGGTGCTTCACAGACATTTAGGTATGGCAACAATAGTTCTGCGCAGATTAGTCACAAGGAAATATTTCCAGGGTGTAGGATGAGGGTGCTATACTGTGAAAAAGCACAGGAACGATCTGCTAAACACACAGAAAAGAAGTCATCAGAAAAATCTCCACCAGAAACCTCTTCCTTGATTTTTATTTACAGCCAGACACTGCATTTTGGGAGGGAAAATCCTGTTGCAGTCACCAGAGCCTGTCCTGAATCTCACCTAAATGAATTCATAGATTCAGGGAGAATCTTCCAGTGAAAAAATACTGAAACCTCTGTCAAACAATCAGCACCTTTCTCTGGTAGTGAAGTAATATTAACTGAATTTCAAAGGCATGTGCTTCATGGGTTTCAAACTGTGTTTCAAAGGCATGAGGAGACAGAATGAAAAGGTTCTGGTAAAAAATTGCTGAAGCACAACAGAGGACACGAAACAAATTACTCCAAACTTGGAACACCTCATGTTCCTCATCTCACAGATGTGACTGACATAGAAAGAAGATATCTGTTTATAACATAAAAATATGCAAGCACAGAAGAACTTTTTACCAAGTGAGAAGGTAAAGGTGCAACATTGCATCTGTCTGGACAAGAGAGAGAAAGACAAAGAAGTAAAGGGTTTGGGTCTAACTAACCCAGACTACAAGAAAATTATTGGGAATTTGCTCACTAAAAATAAAGTCAAATGCTTTGAGGAGTTTAGTATAACCTCCAAAAGAATGGTGAAGATGTTGCATTAAAAAACCACACTCAAAAAAACTTTTGGTCAAACAACTGAAACAGCAGATCCTGGGAGAAATGCCATGGGTTTCTTGTAAATCTTCCATGCTTATTTCCCAAAGGTGATTTACCAGAGTCCAGCTTGAAGAAAAAGCTTTTCTCACTTACGCTAATTAGAATTTAGATTCAAAGAATTGTTTTTTATTTGAACAGGAGTTGTACCTTCCTAAGGAACTCACAGTCACCAGCAATCCTAATCTAAATCTGATTCCTGTAAGGGAAAACACTCACTGCCTCCTTCAGACTCCCACAGAACACAGTCTTAGACCTCAGACACAGTCCCAGCAGAACCAAGCAGGACAAATATATGTTATAGAGCACACATAGTGCAAATCCCCAAATTTCTCTGAACACCCCAGAGCAGCACGACCTGCGAGGGGAGATGAGTTTGCTGAGCTGTGGGGTGAGGTGGGGGTGCTGCTGCAGTGCTGGAGATGAAGCTGTGAGAAACAAAGGCTCACTCTTTAACATAAGTTTAATAAAGGTTAAAAGGGACTGTTGCAGCCCTGGGTGCATGGCCACTGCCAGAGGCACACGGTTAACTATAACAATTCTTCTATACCTTTTCATTGTATCGGTTAAATACATATTTATGAGGATTATACATATTCAAACTTTCCTTTGAGTTTACATGTTCTGGGAATTCTTTTGCTTGGTCTGACTCTTGACTGGTCTTTTTAAAATATGTGCCATACTGCAGATGCAATTTATATATTTTATTCCTTCACAAGGCCCCCCTGTTCTGTGGTTTGACAGCTCTTGATAGCCAAAGGGTCAGTGGTGAATTCCTCTTTGCAATCTTTCTTCCAGTGTTTATTTACTTGCTTCTTTTCGTGTTATCTTACCATACAGATAGGATGCTCCACTGGTACATTAAATCAACATTAGCTATTTCATAAAATTATCCAAATTATTCTAACCACTGTGAGTTTGCTACACAAATAAAGGCATTAGCTACTTCTGCAGCAGTTAATGTTATAATGTACAGCACATAGTCTCTATTTTGATATTTTGAGAGAGCCTAAACCACAATATATTTATCACACTAAAACATATAATCCACACAGGGACTGGGGCGTTAACAAACTACACCAAAAGCAGTTAAAAAGCGACTGCAAATGACACAACATTAAAATAATTTGCACAAGCCCACAGGTAACGAGGAAAGCCAACAAGCACAGAGTTATTGGTGGCAGAGCTGACCCTGGCTGTGCTCCTTGCAGAGAGGAATGGCTGGCACTTTCTGCCGTCTCCTGGCCGGGCGCGCGGCCCCTGCGCTGTTCGCCGCCGCGGGCACGGGGGTGCTGGCCACGGGCTACCTGCTGGGCCAGCACAACGTCAGCGCCGCCGTGCAGGAGAAGAGGAAGCTCTTCCCCCCCAGGTAAGCACAGGGCAGGGGCAGGGTGGGGAGGCAGGTGGTGCCACCATAGCAGCACCTTTGGGAACACCTGCAGGAGCAGGCAGCTCCGTCACAGCCTGCAAGGGATGTGATGGTGCCTTGGAGTGGCTGCCTGGAACAGAGGCTGGACAGAGTCAAAAGAATAAAATGGGTATTTATTAAAAGCCTTCAAAAGGTACATCTTGGGGAGTCTGAAGCCTCCCAGAGGCTACACCCAAAATGGACAGTGGTCATGAGTTTTTCACACAATTATAAGTTTGGTCCATTTACATATCAGGGATTAATTCTCCAATTCCAGCTTCAGGTAATGAAGTCATTTACCCCCAGTTTGCTCCCCCTCAATTCACTTTTGTTTATACTTTCAGGGACTGAGGCTGTTGGGTGTCCTTGAGTTTCAGGCCCAGAGGGATTGTTTTGTCTGACCAAAATGTGAAGACAGTAACTAACACTCTGTATGGAGGTCAGAGCTATCCCCTAAAGCAGTATAGGATTTCAAAAACATAAAAGCTAAAATCCTAAGGCCTCAATGAGATAATATCAGCTCTCAAAAAATGCCCCCAAACCAATCAAAACCAACACTGCTGAATGACAACAAGCCCAATATATGCCTCAAGTTTAGTACTATGTCATTCTATTTAACTCATCACCGACCAACAGCTTTGCAGGTCGACCTGTTGGACCTGCTGATTGTATGGACTCTGCTACAGGGAAATGTGAAAGTATCTTCTCCATGCAAGCAGTAATAATGTCTTGTATTACTGCTGTACTGGAAATACTCCTAATTCTGTTACAAACTGACTGGATGATGGTTAGAAATTAATTATAGGCTTTTTCTCTGTAGATTGACTTTGCCAAAGGTAATGTGGATCACACTCTGACAGACTCATTTTCATATTTAAGTAATTTATACAATCCTAGCTAAAATTCATTCTTAGAGAAACACCACAGTTGTACATAAAGCAAATCAGTACCAGTACAAGATAGCTGAGGACTGACAGAGTTGAAAAATCCCTTGCTGAAGCCTAACATCTTTATTTTCGCTGGCTTCGTACACCCTGCTGCTTTCTGCAAATAATAATGCCATTAAACCAAACCCTGGTATTTCAGAAGAGGCACTGCCCAGCTGGCAGATCACACAGTCCCTCTGATCTCCACGAAGCTGTGAGAGCACCTGGGGCTGCAAACTACAGAGCACTTCTTCATCTAAATGTAAATCTCTGACTAGCTGAAGAAATCAGTGCTGGGGTATTGTAGTAGGGTCCCCGCCGGGTAATAATTAGTATTGACTCTGTGATTTCAGAAGGTTGATTAATCACTTTGTTGTATTATCCTATACTATTAAGGAGTACACTTTACTCTTACAGACAGTCTGATAGAGTCCTTGAAAATCTAAACATCATTACCATTGGCCAATTAAGAAATCACTTTTTGGTAAACAAATCTCTATAACACATTCCATGTGTGCACAGCAACAGGTGCAACAAGTGAGGATAAGAATTGTTTCTCATTTTTTTCTTTGAGCTTTCTCACAACTTCTTAAGAGCTTCCCAGGAAAATCCTGGGACAGCTATCTCTCTCTCTGTTCAGAAGATATGTGATTACCACACTGGGGCTCCTTGCTGCCTGACTAAGATGTCAGTGGGGCTCAGTGCCCTTTCAGATCTCTTTGGACCCCATCTCCCTGATGGCTCCACAGCACAAAGCACAGTACAACATGGGGTGTGCTCAGCACCAGAACCTTCCTTCCCTCCTAAAACTCAATGCAGCATGCAAACCAAGAATAATCACACTTTCAGCTTCACAAACTACCTGGGGTGACTGCCCAGGGGACACAGTAATGCCTTGGCTTCTCTCCCTGCAGCGCTGACTACCCCGACCTGCGCAAGCACAACAACTGCATGGCCGAGTGCCTGACCCCGGGCATCTACTCCCGCCTCAGGGACAAGATGACCCCCAACGGGTACACCCTGGACCAGTGCATCCAGACCGGGGTGGACAACCCTGGCCACCCCTTCATCAAGACTGTGGGCATGGTGGCTGGGGACGAGGAGTCCTACGAGGTAAGAGGATTCCAGGGGACTAGCCGGGTCTGTGCTCGTGGTGTCGTTCCCATCAGATGAAGACAGATTCCCAGCAGGGAGCATGTTCCTAAGACAAGTTGTTTCCCCGAGGGTACGTTGGGGGCAGGCTGGTGTTTTCCCTAATTCTCCCTACTTTTCCACATTAGGAAAAGCAGGAACACGTGGTATTAGCACAGGTGCCCCCTCTGCTGCAGGTGAAGGTAATAAAATGTACCTGCTTGGCAGCAGCTGCTACTTGCCTCCAGCAGCTGTCCTCCTCCCTGCAACTAAACCCAATTTATGGGAAAACTGTCCGACTCTGAGACACACCAAATGAATGTAATGTGGAAATCACATTGTGAGGCATCAGAGGCAGAAGCGAAGCAGAAATGTCTTCTGGGCAGGGCCAGACATCACTAAGCCACAGCCTGTGGATCATGAGGAAAACTGAAGACAAGCAGCATCAGGGTGGACAGCTCATTTAGCTCTGCAGTGAGAAGTGGAAAACAAAAGAAAGACCTCATTGCTATTGACCCCACGGTCTGCTTCCTTCGTGCACCTGCAGTGCTGCCTGTTCCTCTGCAGCCTCCCCAGTGTCCCCGTGAGGCTGGGCTGGGACATCTGCCACTCCAGACTCTCAGCCCTGGGCTTGGGGTGCCTGTGCAGATGTGCCACTGCTGCTCACCTGCAGGGAGCTGTGCTGGGGCACACCTGAGCCAAGTGGCTCTAACCAGGACTGTCCCCACAGCAGGAAAGACTCAGGGTACTCCTGCATGGCTTAGAGCCAAGGGGCAAGAGGCTGGGGGGCTCTGGGGGTGTGTTCTGGTTGGCAATGAGCCCCAACCCCAGCCTGGCTGTCGGGTCCCTGTCTGTGGACACTGCAGACAGGAACCTCTGCCTGGAGCTGCTGTGAGGATGTGTTTCTGTGATGCTGCAGACTCCGTCTAGATTCTCTTGCCTCCACAGGTGTTTGCTGAGATTTTTGACCCTGTCATTAAAGCCAGGCATAACGGCTACGATCCACGGACAATGAGGCATCACACAGACCTGGATGCATCCAAGGTAGGGCTGAAATAAAACAAGACAGGAAAGGCTCTGAGCGGCTTATTCCAGTGGTGATGCTGTGTGCAACAGTACTTTCATTTTTGTTGATCCAGCTGTGAAGACCCAATTTCATGTTTAAGGAAATTGGGATGCCAGTCATGGCCCTGTCAGCTGCATCCCTTGTTCTCAGCAGGGAATCAGTGCCAGCTGTACCAAACATTTGGGACACAGCCTCATTGGGCCCTGGGGGTCTGTTCATGGGCTTACAGATCATGGACTCGTCAGAAAATGGGTTGGGTTGGAAGGGACCCTAAAGCCCATCTCATTCCCACTCCCTGCCATGGGCAGGGACACCTTCCACTATCCCAGGCTGCTCCAAGCCCCATCCAATCTGGCCTTGGGCACTGCCAGGGATACAGGGGCAGTCTCAGCTTCTCTGTACCCATCCCAGGATGCCTGTCCTTGCTTTCACCCCCTCTAAATTTCCTTTGTGTGCCTGAGCTTGTTCAGGAGCTCCTTGCTCATCCACACAGGCCTCCTGATGTTTTTTCCTGATGCCTTCTTTCTTGGGATGCATCATTCCTGAGCTTGGAGGAGTTGATCTATAAATATCATCCAGCATCCTTGGGCCCCCTGTTCCCTCCAGGGGTTTATCCCATGGTGCTGGGTCAAGCAGATCCCTGGAGAGGCTGAGGGCTGCTCCCCTGCAGTCCAGTCAGTGATCTTGCACTCCAGCTGATCACCGCTTTAAAGGGTGACACCCCGTCCTCATCTCCCCTGCCTGCCTTCCCAGGGACCATGTATCCTTCTGTCAGGAAAATTAATCCACAAACACCAGAGGTTGATGTCCAAAAAGGAGACAGAGGAGTCCTTTTACTTTATTCCAATAAAGGGAGAGGCCATGGGGCATTCCCCTGGGGTCTCTCCAATTTTTGGAGGACACAGCCTCCTTTTTATCCCAATTTCTCAGCCACATTTCCCTTCTCTCTTTCCCCATTGGCTGAGGTACTTGAGAGGTACAGACTTCCTGAAATGTCTGATACCAAAGAGTCCCCTCGAATGTATAACCCTCCCTTTTAATTTTTAATTCTTATGGAATTTAGTTTTTTTCCCAATTGTTTCTCTCATCTTTCAATGTCTAATTTCATTTATCAGCAAACCTAAAGTTTATTTGTAAAAGCAAATATCTTTCTCCATTCATCAATCAGTGGAATCCTTCCCATTGTTTCTTTTATCTCTCAGTGCTGGTTTTATCTACCAGCAGACCCACAGCTTGCTTGTAAAGGCAAATCCACTATTCCTTTCAATGGGATGGA
>VXBC01001103.1:0-17588 GCA_013399945.1 Ploceus nigricollis
CACAAACTGTGTGCCTACAAGTAAGATGTGTGCTTAAAAACCCTGTAAGTTTGGAATGAAGATGATGAAAGAAAATTTCCTTAATGAACAGACAAGGATTGGCAGATAAGAAATCAGAAATTTGAGTGAAACATTCATTTTCTTTGGTTCTAGAAAATCTTTTTATTAGATTGATCTGAACTTTTTACAAAGATGAAGCTCTATGCTTTAGAGTTTCCAGAGAGGGTACTGCTTAAAAAAGATTTAATTCTTTTTAAACAGAAGAAATTTTTTTCAAGTGTCTCTTTCACACCTCTACAACTTCTATGTCAAGATTATAACACAGTTCATAATGGAGAAAATTGTACATTACAATATAATTAAATATTTGCATTTTAACAATGAAAAATGTAAACCAGATCTATCCAACGTGCAAGTAAGAAAAGCAAACAGATGAGCAAGAGCTACACAATATAGAAATTAAATTTCTCAACTCATCTGCCAGGCTTAGCCTCCAACCCTCATCTTTGTGCTACCACAAGGCTTCAGAGAGGTAGGTAGTAGGAAAATTCCTTTCTACTGTAATTGGATTTCTGTGTATTAAGTGACACCATTTAACAGCATGCAGCAGCTGAATCACTGCAGCAAGTTCCTGCATTTTGACAATAAAATTAGAAAAAAAGAACAGGAACGTAGCCCTGTTTGCACATATATTTCTACCTTTTGAGGTATAATGCTTTTAAATTTATGAGCATCTGAAAATGTCAGGTGACTGAAAAAACACCTCTAGCATTGATACACAGCTTCTCTCCCAACACCAGATAGCAGAGAGACAGCAAATAATTAGAACAGACTCTTTCAAAACAGACAGCCCTGGCCACCAGCCTGATAATTTCTTCCGGGTTTGCATTTTCCCTTTTGACAAAACAATGGTTTAGAATCATATCCATGAGGGGAAAATGTAAGCACCATGGCTGAATGTACTTTGCTGAAGTAAAAAAAGTCCATGCAGACAGCTATGTTTTCTTTCAAGGCATTGTTTGCACACACCATAATACAGCAGCCCCATGGTTTTTATTGTTGTTGTTTTTTAAACAAATAATAATAAAATAAAGTGGAAATAATAAAAGTTCATTTTGCTAGGTTCTTCCTGCATTCAGTTTTTTAGCAGGAAAAGACTAAATGAGCACTTTCTGCTCTTCAGGCCTGCCCAGTTTGTTGAAGGTAGAACTATTTTAGTCTTCTCCAAATTACTTAAGCAAATATAAAATTAAAATATAATATTTCAAAAANTGCTTTAGAGATCTTTTCAGCTTAGGAACTCTCAAAAATAGTGTTCCTGGAAGGTTTTTTTTAATGTTTTCCCTATTGGTTTTTTTCTTAATAGCCAGTTGCCCACGTGCCCCTCAGCTTCACCACCCTGAGAAACTGCATCTTCCTCTTTCACTGTGACACCCTTTATCCTCTCTTCTTGGAAGAGAACCTCCAAAAGGCAATCTCAGCTGAGTGCAGAAGTCTCCGGTAATAAAATTCCCGCTTGAAAACAGAAATTCCATTGAAAGGCAATAATCAAACTCTTCCACAAGAGATGAGCAGACAGTTCTAGAAAGCAGTTCTGGAGCTTCCACTCTTCCACCTCAGGCTTCCAGGTACCACATGGAATGGTCACTGATCCAGCACTGGCCAGGGTGCCGCAGGTCAAATGTAGTGCTCCAGGGGATGCTGGTTTGTTTTCCAGCACAATAATGACCTGTAAGTCTTCCTTACAAGATACCATAGAATCACAGAATGTTTTGTGTTGGAAGGGACCTTAAAGATGATCTCATTCCAACCCCCTGCCATGGGCAGGGACACTTTCCACTAGGAGGTTTCTCAGAGCCCCATCCAGCCTGGCCTTGGCCACTTCCAGGGATGGGGCAGCCACAAGGTTCTTCTCTGGGCAACCTGTGCCAGGGCCTCAGCACCTTCACAGAGAAGAATTTCTTCCCAATATCCAATTTAAGTCTGCCCTTTGTCAATTTAAAGTCATTTCCTCTTGTTCTGTCACTACACTGCCCTTGTGAAGAGTCCCTCTCCAGCTCTCTTCTAACCCCTTTAGGCACTGGAAAGCTGCTGGAAGGTGCCCCCAGACCCTTCTCTTCTCCAGGCTGAATAACTCCAGTNCAAGCTCTCCAGGCTGTCAGTGTCCCTCTGGATGGCATCCCTGCTCTCCAGAGGCTGCACACAGAGCGTGGTGCTGGCAGGTTGGTGTCCTCCATCCCACTTTGCACAGGCTCCACAGCAAAAGCAACTTAACAGAGCAATCTTCATTGTCAAGGTAAACTAGAAATAATCCATCTTTTCTCATTAAAACTTGTGAGAATCAGTTCTACTTCCCAACCTAAATAAAATAATCAGCAATAAAGGTAAAGAAATTATTTTATAGGCAGTCTAGGCAGTTGTAGAATTTTAATGCCAAACCTGAAGTAATTTTACTATTAAATAAATTTTCTATTTACCAATGTAAGCAGTTTTATTTTATGATCAGTCACAGAAGTTACCATATAATTTCTCATATTATATACATTCCCAGTGCTTATGCCCTTAGAGTAAAAAGTTGCCTTTTTTTGAAGAATAGAGTGAACAGAAATGCTTTCCAGTGTTTAAAATACTTCCTAAAAATCAGCATGTATATAGTTCTGTAGGTTTTACCAGAGGTGTATAATTTTTCAGCATTACGTCTTAATGCCAGTTTCCTGAAGGAGCTTTGACTACAAAAGGCATGAATATATTTTCAAAGGATGATGGATAAATTGGTGGGTGGTAATATAATATATCTTAGGCAGCTGATCAGGGCTTTTTATCCTCTGCCTGTCTTTTAGTTATACACAATTTCAAGATAATTATGGTCTATAAGAATGTCTTTTCCCCTTCCTACTACCAGCAATATTTGTCTTGGTTATAGGTTCAAGAAACTTCCAATCACATCACAAAATTGGAATAGGGCAATTATGGCATCTCAGCAGAGAGCTGAACATGCAAATAGACTGACCACACAATATGGACATTTAATATGGACACAGTATGGAGAGTTAATGAACTGCCTTTATAAAATACCCCAGCTAATTAGATACTGGCTATGGAATGTACTGAATCCATACTTGAATTTTACAAAGTAAAACACAAGCATAAGGTGTAATTCAGGTTGGTATCTACCATGTCTGTGTTACCTATCCAGTAAAGAATACAGTCCAATCAGATACTGAAAATAAATTAATTATTAATCTCATTAAATAAAGTGCCATGTTATTCCATGGTCAGATATGCTCTATTAAAATCCCAACTTGGTGGAGTCATCCAAATCCCAAGCAGCTCATTTTTATGACAGGAGAGATCTTCTTGAAGTGCCTGAAGGTGAGGGTTACTTCACTGACACAATACAAGTCAGAGAAATTAACTCTACTGTGCCTTGTCTGCTAAACAAAGGAAGTGTTGAACAGCCAAGGTGAGAGTAAACAGCACAGACAAGAATATTGTTGGATACACAAGGGCACAGAGGGAGGCAGAAATCAAAACAAGATTATGTTTATACAGCAATATTGTCCCTCCATTTATAGCATCCCTTAGCAGCACCACCATGGAGTTACAACAGAGGAATGCAGCATTCCTGCCTAGTGTCTACCCCTGGAAATTAAGAAGGAAAATTATTCCATATCAGACAACAGAGCTGGGTAAGGCACAAACTAACTGACCCCAGACTCAAAGGGGTACAAGATGTACAGCAGATGTATGCAACAATGTCTGCTGGTTATCACATAAAGGCCTAAAGGAGCCAGAAAAAACATGACAGGCTAGGAACAAGTGAATCAAGGGTGAATGAAAGAAACATGGAATGTACCTTAGCGAATCCATTTTAAGAAAATTTAATGCAATGCAATAGAAGTACTGATTTGGAGAATTAAATCTCAATGAGAAAAACAACTGCAACAATCATCTTGTATCATCGGAGAGTCAATACTTGATTATCAGTTATTTAAAAACCACTCAGTTAAGACAATATTGCACATTCTTATGTAACTCATACTTGAAAATCAAATTTTAACCTATTTGTTTAACCTTTATTCTAAACCACTAGCGAGAAAAAATTTCACCCTTAAATGAACCTTCTTTATGTTTAGGACATTAAAAAACTGATTTTTCACAACCACAAAAATTGAATTTCATTAAGAATATACTTTTTCCTGAATACTGAAGATAATATTCAATAGATAAGGCATAGAATTTACCATCCCTAGGTAAGAAAACAGAAGAGTAATAATTTTGTCCAGAAATAGTCTCTGAAGACACTTAAGGAAATAGCCAGACTTCACTTGATGCAGAAGTAATCAGTAAATTATATGTTACTTCTGATATTAGGAAAACGCAGCCTTAGAAAGACATAAAATATTTAATGAAATTTTGTAAGATTATCCTCACACTTCAGCATTTTTTGCACTGTTGATCAGGCTTTTTCCCTTATGCAATTTTCTCATAACAGAAACTATCAGTGTTTGATTGGGAGTCCACTGAAGTCTGGAGGGATCCTTTTTGTGTGACCTGATCCAAAGCTGACCAAGCTCCCTAGCACAAAAAAGAGTCAGAATGAAATGTAAGTGTAAAGGAAAAGGTAAAGATGTTAAATGATGTTTTTATTTTCTACAGGAAACTACAATAAATATCCACACAAACTGTACACTGTTTCTACCACAGCATACTGGAAGCAGCTTAACTACTTTTCCTCCTGGGCAGGAGGGAGCTAAGCAGTTGGATTTACTGAAACCATTCCACTAAGCCAGTGGAATAAAGAAATAAAATAAAGAATAAACAGGTTCTGAGCCTGATTTGGCCTTGGGAGGATCTAACTCCACTGTCCACAGATGCAAGGTAGAGGCCTGAATTTAATTCTCAAATCTGGCTGGTGTAAATACTCCTGTACTTCCCAACACATTCTTATGAGTCACCAAGATTAATTCATTTGCTGCTACACAATATATACACTTTAAAATGCTTTTAATTCATCAAGAAATTACAGCTTTACTTATCAAAAGCAATAGGTCTTATTTACCTTCAAAATGTTGTCAGGATGCTCTCTGGCAGAAGCAACAAACAGGTCATGTCCACAGACAATTCCCTCTGCGAGAAAATACTTGAACAACAAATTGGAGTAAAGGCCATATTTATCCTCCTCTGTGAAAACAAGAATGGTTGGATTTTTTTTGTTAGATAAATTGCCCACCTGTAGGTTCACAACACTGTAAAAGACCTCTTTGGGTCTATCTCCTGGAGTATAGAATTTACAACAGAGATCAAAGGTAAAATAGGACTCCAAAACTTTTAAAATAATGCTTGATAATACTGTATTTCAAATTTTTCAAGCCAGAGGAATAGTCCTCAATCAGACATTTGACTCTAAGATATGGATGGGATACAGCCTCCTTACAAGGCTTCCCATAAGTATCAATTAAGACGGCTGAATTTATGGATTAATTGAAAGGGGTTCCTTAATTTAGGAGAACTATGTTAATATTTATATTCTTAGTGCTTAAAACTTGCTTAAAATATTTGTTACCTGATGCTTTTCAAAATTCAGCCATGGTTGGTGTGCTAAGCCTATACAGAGGTAACATCCAGAATAGAGACATTCTTATGTCTGAACTTCTTCCAAAGTTGTGAAAACTACAAAATCCAAATGGATATATTGAAGAAACCAAACAATTACCAATGCTGTTTTTGAAACCTAAGCAGAGCAAAATCAGAAGAAATTCAAAAGACTCATGAATTTACAGTTTAAGCAGTGAGACAATACTTGTTAGCAGACATTGTGAATACTGGCCCACTGAAATGAAAATACAAACTCTGACTTCAGAAAGAGCAGCATTTCCTTCAGCTTCCCTGGTGCAAGTTAAGTGTCAGAAATTACCAGAATTAGGAAGTCTTAATGAACTCATACAATCAAAACTCAGCACAACTCCAAGCTATGGGAAGTGGATATGTGAAAACAACTGAAATTGGAACCATCTCTGATGTTCTTTATCTGTAGGAAGTGCCAACAATAGCACTGTTAATGCTTTTTATGGTTTTGGGGAGAAAAGTGAATGTGCTACATTAGGTTTCACTTTTTCATCTCTTAATCTGGCAGTTGAAAGACAACACATGGGGATGCTGAGGCAGAAAAATAGAGAGATATTTCTTTATAGAAAACAAACAAAACTCAATCCAGTCTTTGTGTGACTTGGAAAATATTTCCCAACTATATATATGAAATAGTACAATTAAAAATAAAAACCAGTAACAAAGAGAGAAAATAAAAAAAGTTGTCATTCATATCCAACTTGCAAAAAAAAAAACAGTAAAGAGGAAAATAAAAATACTCTAACTTTGACATGTACCACAATCAAAATGAATCAATGGAGTGAAGGAGAAAAGGAAAGAAGGAAAGTGTATATCCATTAAGGAAAAGGAAAACTAACAGCAATGGGGAAACTTAGGAAACAAATCACAGGAAAGGATTGTTGCACTGCTACACTTCTAATATCTTGCATGTGTACTGATACTTTCAGTGCTTAGATTAACAAGAAATTCAAACCACAAGTGTTCAAAACCACTGGAGAAAACTCAGTTCTCCAAGAGATATTCCCCAGCCTCCATGGGATATTAGGCAAAACAGAATTTATTTCCTGCTTTTTTTTTAATTTCACTTTAAAATTCAGTATTCGGGATAGTAGAGTCACTCGAAGTTACTCTAAAGCAGTAGCTCAAAACAGAGAGAAATGTTTCATAATCCAGTCATTAAGACAGCAAATGACATAAAACTGAATATCCAAATAAGCCAAAGGGAATACAATAATTACAACACTGTTACTACTAGTACTAGCCACTCTAGTTTGCTGTAGAGTCTTAGGGTTTTAAGAACTTAGATTGCATTAACAGAACTTACCTTTGATACTGTTGACCTGCTTAGGAGGCCATATCAGCCTTCAATGTACTTGCAATAACACATTGATTTTTTTTTTAAAGAAGGGTCTTGTGACAAATATGGACAGTTCTGAATCACAAAAAGCACAGGACTGACAAGAGCTTACTGGTGACACTACTGGGCTCCTTGTCAAAATTTCATCAGGACAGATTCCCAAACTGCAGTTTACTTGAGAATTTGGAGCTTTTAATTAAATATTAGATCCAGTTTAGTCTTGCATCCTTATAAAGCCATTATTAGTGTTACTGAAGAACTGCCTTCCTACTAACTCAGTGATGAGACTGAGGATGTAGAGCCAGGTGTGAGACTCAGGTGGGACACAAAGCTCAATGAGATAAAACTGAAACACTCCCATTGCAGAAACAAAAGGCACAACTGACACTACCCAAGGTTTTGAAGAAGTATTATGGTTGTATTTTGTAAATACAGTCTTTGGAACCTGCTTAAATCTTAAACTGTTTCTAGAGGGAAATAAAATTCCCATGCTGAGTAAGTGGCCCTTGTAACTGGAGCCCAGACCACTGACAGCTCCTGCCCCCTCAAACATTGGCTCTCTCTAGTTATTCTTACTGCATTATCATCAGTAATATATTATTCACACTATATTGATTTCCATGTGCTAATCTCCAACTATGAAGCTCTCAATTTAAGAAGCAAAGACCTCTAGAAATCAAAGTGGCAGCATGAGATCTACATTTTTTTAAAAATTGTCTGAGGTACCTGAAAGAAGCCACCAAGGCTCCCATGTAATCACATCACAGTGGCAGATGTCACTGGAGGGAGACAGTTATGTTAGATCTCTCTCCCTTTGAACAAAAGAGGAGAAGGAACACTTGTCAGGCATTCTGGAAGGATCCTCAGCTGTAACATTTACATCATCCTTGCTGAATGAAAAATCTTGGGTTTTCAATTTTTATCTACAGGTTAAAGTTCACCTTCTTTACCATCTGAGGCACAGAAACACTGAGTTGATATGTATTTAACTGACATTTAATGGAATATAAGAAAATACCTCGTTTAGTCCAAGTGTTTTATGGCTTGAGTCTGTATGCACAACTATACAGTCTTTCTGGATCACCAATTTTGAAACTAATTATTCCTTAGAAATTAAAGAAGATAGTTTTTTGTGCCAAACATAACAGAGAAACTCCATAAACCATGGATAAATACAAGAAATCATACAATGTGTTGGTGATTATTTAACTAAGCTAAAAAGAAATATGGCTGTAAGAGTTAAGAAGAATTTTTCTCAAATTTTATTTGAAATGCTGAAATGTTCAAACATATTGTAGAAATAAAGCAACAAAGAACAGGGATATAAACCTTTTAACTGACTCATTGAAGATTATATTTAATTTTGTTGACTCATTGATTTATTTGTAATATATCAGGGCTAGAGAGGTTTTTACACTGCCATATCCTTCCAAAACATATCTTGCAAAACAACAAGGAATGTTCAAGTTAGCAAATTAAAAACACATTCAGTGTAAGGACACATCATTTTAACATAAGCTTTCCCTTTCTTCTTAAATTGATTTTCATAAGAGTAAACTTGCAGCAAAAAAATTAAATTAAGAATTGGAAAGTGATCTAAATATAAACCACCTCACAGTCTCCTAGAGTACTCTAAGTTAGATTAGCTGTGTCTCAGAAAGCCTTTACAGTGTATCTGGAATTGTTAAAGTCAATGCATCTGTAAGAATCCCCCAGTTCTTCAATTTGTCAGATAGAGGATGCTTTTTATTGATTCATTTCTAGGTCACTAAACTTTCGTGGTATTCAAAAGATCTAAAGTGCATCCATATGGGGCTTTTCTGATAGCATCCATTGTACCCTGGCTTCAACAGTTACTATTCAAAACCAAAGGAGTAGAGTTTCCTTCATGTAAATAAACAAACAAATCATTTAGCACAGGTACTTCAGCAGCTCACTGATCACTTTCATAGAATCCCAGAATGAAATACTTTCCTGAGAATGCCTGGACTTAGCATTTGATTGGCTAGGATAAATTTTCGACTGTTACCTTTATCTTTCCAAACTCCTCCCCATCCAAAAGAACTACCTTCACTGAGCACATGTAGGAACTAACACTTCAGACCATTTTAGTCAATACTTAGGACAAGCCTGGCCCAAATCTTTAGTCTCAGCCTCCTCACTAAAGAGCTGGCCCTTCATTGTGAACTTCACTTCCAGCTACTAAGGCACAGAAACAAATCAGACTCTTGCAGCTGCAGCCTCTTTTCTGAGTCTAGTCACCACAAGTCACACGGCACAGCGCAGCTTTCTCTGATTCTTTTGGAACAAAGAGTGTTCTCCAGCTAAGGAGCAGGTGAGTAACTAGTGAAGCGTGAAACTACACAAGGAAAAGAGATTATTTACCTACAAGTTATGCATATTGTCTCCAAGACAAAAGCTCTTCTGATCCTACAGATAAGGACATGAATAAAATAGTCTGTTGTGGTGGCTATCCATGGGTCTCTTTCCACATGAGCATGCTTTCCTGGCTGAAACAGTCATGGAGAAAGAGCAGTATTGTCACTATGAGCACAGTGAATCCCAACATACAACCTTAGAGCTGAACAGTAAGGATAAAGACCAATTCCTATCTATGGGTCTTTTCAGCACTGCACTGTATAGGCTACTGTGGAGTCTTTGCTTTTCTTTTTTTTAGGATTGGGATCAAATATATGAGATGGTATTTCTTGTTCAGACTCAGATGTTTGTTAGTTCTTATCTGTGTTACAGTCTCACAAACTGCGAGTTCTACAGCACTTCACTCCAACAAACTAAAAATNATCATTCAATTTTGGAAGTCTTTTCTACAGTCTCAGGTCAAATGCAGTGTTCTCTTGGGGGTCAGTGCCTGTCAGCACAGAAAGTCTAAAATTTTCAGTAACCAGGGTTCCAACAGGCTGCCAAATACATAAGGAACACTTCTCCACACCTGTCTGTAGCTACTACTCAAAGAAATTCGTGGGTCATAGAATTAGGTATAGAATCTTAAGGCTTTTATCTAGGGCACAGAAAACAAAAGAGAGCAGATATGTGGAGGCACTGTAAAAACAGAATTTATTTAAAAATTAAGGAAACAAATATAATTATACATGTAACCATGTGATCTAGAGGAAAAACTCCCTCTGCACAGAGGCATTCATGTTCCAAGAGAGGGATGCAGAATAAGCACTAGAACTGGAAGAAGACTAAAAAGTCAGGGACAAAATCCACTGTAAGGTAACAAATACCTTATCTATAAATACTGCATTTACAGTACCTGACTTTCAAACATCACTATATTAAAGAGCATGAAGGTCTTTGAAAAACTCCAGTGGTAATTTGTAGTATAATTGCTTAAAATGATGAGAGCTGTAAGAGGAAAGAATAAGCCTGCAACAATGTAATGTACAGATGGCTTATTTTTTTTTTCTCTGTACAAAGTCTAGACAGGTTGCCCTAAAGCTGCCAAAAGCCTGTCATAGCCTATCAGTATTGATAATTTTTTTACCAGATAGATGGCTCTACACTGTGGTCCCGTGACCTAAGGTGTGTCTTTCTCTAGCTATGAAACATCTCTCTACATTGCTGCAGGTTATAAAACGAGATAATTTTAATAATCTGAAATTCCATTTAAAAGATACTTTTCTAATGTCCACGTTTAGTAAGCTTGAGGGGATATACTTTGTGTCACTTGCATTTAATTAGCACATGCCAAACCAGAGTTGTCAAACACATAAGTTACAATATTTGGCATTTAGCCATACTTCAGGAAGGTGAATTCTGCTAACTGGTATTTTGTAGAATTATATTTAGCAAATCACTGTTTGTACCTCTCTTGAGATTATCTTTTTCAGCTTTAAAAAGATGATAAATTCAGTTATATTGACAAGTGAAGAGAGTTCCTACCAGTCAGGTTAAATTGCATGCCTAACAAAAATAAAAGTAGCTAATTAAAGTAGCTGAAACTGCTTCAAGGCTTAGAATGTACAAGTATAGACCTGCTTTTCACCAGACAACTTTAACTTTTAATAACTGACCTCGGCTACCAACAAAACCCCTCCTACAGATAATCTTTGAAACATTTAGCTGTCAGTGACCTTGTCAAAACTGGGGCTTTTAAAGGTAAGCAAGAATAGGTTCTTACAGGGTGCCCAGGACACCTCTAGTGAGGGTGCTGCAGCTCACTATGCAGAATGTGTTATATAAACAAAGCTTACCTTNGTGAGAAGGGGACTCTTCTGGGAAGCTGATCTTTTGCAGCAGGTACAGATGAAACCACAAATGTGTGGTCTCACATCCATACTGAACAAGCTGCTTTGATGGGGTTCCACATCAGAATGCTTCTCAGAAACCCACTACTGCAAGGATTTTTTTAAACTAAAGTACAAGTTAAAATCCTAATTCTTGTTAGATGAACAAACCTCAGGAAGTCTCAGGCTGCTCTGGTAGGTAGGATCTTCCATGAGAATACTATGTGCTTCAACTCTCTAATTTTCATATAATTAAGACACTGTCAAAAGAATATACTATAGAATTAAGCTCAACTGAAAATCACAATGCTCTTTATTATGAATTGAGTTCAAAAACTTGCACTAATATTTCAAACAATATTTTACAGTCTTATCAAGTAACCTGTGCCATCACTACATCTTCAGAACACAACAGCTCAAATAAATATTTTAATACCCTGAATCTACTATTATTTGGTTAAATTAACCAAGATAATGCATCAAATAATGAAGACGAGCATTTAATTTGCAAAGGGAGCTAAGCTAAAAGTAATTTAATTTATTCTCACCTTAGAGAATGTTGAAGGAAGGGGAAGAATTTAACCTTTTTGCAACACTTGGAGTACAACACAGAAAGATCTTCCTAGGAGGTTTATCACTGACAGCTTCACTCCTGATAATATTAAGCTTGCCTAGACTAATCTCATGACACAATTTCTTGGTGTGCTGACAGGATATTCTAACAATGCCATTCCAATGTTACCCACACCAACTTTAAAAATCAGTCTCCAAATTTTTAGACTAATGAGTCATGAATAAATACAGTTCCTGCTTTAAGACTTTTTGTATATAATTATATGATTCAAAATAACATATGGTAAGTCTCATTTGGGAAAAAAGAATTAGTTTTCAGATCTAAAAGGATATTCTCAAGTTTCAGATCAGATCACAAATACACAACCAACATAGAGGACAAGCAAATTAAAACCTACCACTGAGTATGGCCAGACATGCACTCAGAGGAAACAAAGTTCAGGCAAAAATCCTTTCAGGAAAAATCTTCCATTGAGCCATCAGCATGCACACATGTTTTCCACATCCACAACACCCTGTGGTGAAATATTGCACCACTTCTTTCATTTAATGACACTCTTCCTGCTACTAGGTTCATTGGATGCCACCCAGCCTGTCTACTGGAAGGGGCAGTGGACATTGTAGTGGGAAGACAAAATGAATCCAGTCTCACAATCTCTGATTTATGTAAAATAGAATAGGTTCTAGCTTTCTTTTTCTTCTTCCTTTACCACAGCAAGATTGCAGCTCTTCAAAACTGAAAAACTCTTTCAAACTGAAAATGTTGGAATTAGGTAATATCAGTTATTTTTTCTGGCAAGCAACTTTTCAAATTACTTAATCTGCACCACACCATACACTAATTTGTATACTTTATGTAAAAATCAACATTTTCTAAGACTCAGTGCCACATCAATAACTGTCTCTAATGGATAAAATGCAGAAATAGAGACTAGCCTTGAAATAACAACAAGCCATAGTGAGAGCAATTATCTTCCTCAGGGGCAAACAGAAATTTTTATTCAGTCTCTAGTGCAGGTTACATGAGCCCTATACTAACAGAAAGTAACATGCTGTAATTCTAATAGTGGCTGAAAGAGATTTCAAATAAGTTTTCCCCTGCTTGGATCTTTAGTGTTAAGACCAATTTTTGAACTGTAACAGTTCAAAATACATAACCAAAACTCTAGATACAAATTCAGTTTCCCAAGCAATGATTGTCTTCCATAGGGAAAGTAAACACAGATAAAATATTCAGACCACAATGTTTTCATTCCTTTTAGAAAATGAATGAAAATTACTGATTAAAGCTGCCTCAAGGCTGAAAAGCCACACTCTGAAGAGCTTCTATCACTAGAGACAAGCAGGCTCTTAAAACACTCTACAGGCACAACTTCTTTGAAAGCATCCAAATGACCCAGGCATGTGCCAGTCTGCTTTGTCCCTAGGCAAGGCTGAAATCTAGTCACTGTTCTCAATTATGATATTCAAGTGCTCCTTCAGGGTGGAGGTTCATACAAGAATTCTTAGTTTTTCTGCTGGTTTTGTGTCAACTCAGTCAAACAGAAAGGAAAGCTGGACACCTCAGCTGCAATGGAGATGGTCCCAGAGAGTTGCACTGTGGTCTGAAAAGGGAATTCTGGTGTAATCTATTTAATCACCTCAGTGTGCCTCATCCACACCCTGACAGAAAGCAGGCTTCCATCACCTTGCTCTCAGCTGATTCTGGCAACCAAAAGATTCAAAGGTTCTGCATTGCACATCTTCCTCAGATAGCCAAATTAAAAAAAAACTCTTTGTGATGACACACAGTTTGAATCTAACAGCAGTTTACAAAATCTTAACTAATTTGTGTACTTTGCTAGTAAGTCCTGAAATGTGCTAAACACCCTGTTTTCAAACAGATTTCTGGGGTATTCTCTGTGGGTGCTCAAGCCTGCCTAAAAGTAAGATTTGATTCACCTTCAGTAATTCTTGAGATAGACAACAGTCCATTCTGAAGGCTACACAAAGTGAAGGAACCTGAGAGTTATACTTTCCTAAAGTCTGACTTCAAAAAACAGTGAAAAGAGAGGCTGTTTAATGAAAACATTAAAGAGTGAAAAGCTCCAGAATATGGCTTTAAGAATCTATATATTCTATACTAACCAATAAGAAGAAGGGTTCCAACAGCTACGCCTCCACCTGGAAACAAAACAAAATGAAGAATAAAGTAAGACTACATTTTAATACTATGTTAGAGAACAATTAACTTTTCTTAGTTTATAAGTCAAAGAAAGGTGATAACGGGGAATTTAAAAATATAAAAGTGAACAACATTTTAATTACCTTTGCAATACTTACTACAATTCTCTATTATGAAATAATTATACATTACATGTAATTACATACTGCACATTACAATTACTTTCACAATATACTGTACTATCATCATTGTGGTAAAAAGATCCTGCAGAGCTCTACGCAACCACGCTCAAGTACCACAGTGGTGATGCATGGTCTGAGCCAGCAGATTTTTACTGGGATTACTCACATGTGAGTAAACATTCTCCACATTAAATTAGTATTAACCACTATCAAGTGATATTCCTTTGTATCAAGAAGGATGTAAGCTAAGCGACCTACTAAGATTTTAGTAGATTTTAGCAAATTCCCACCCAAGTCCTCGAGGCAAAATCCTGACTCCACTTTTTCCTTACTTTCTTGCTTTTTATCTTACTGCTGAAAACTGACATGGCAGCAAGACTTTAACTCATTGAAACCTGGACTGAGAGATCATAAATGCCACAACACACACTATGAAAAAAACATACACTACTGAAGAGATTAAAATCCTTTATAGTAGGTCTTGGACATAGCAACTCCATGAATTCCTTTACAAGGACAGTGAAAGAAGAACTCGTACTTTATTTTAGGGAAAGAGTAATATATGGTTTACAATCTGAATTCCAAGAATTATAATAGAGAAATAACCTGAAATCAGACTATTTTGTTTAAGAATTATATAAAACTGTGACAGGAAAGCTAAAAATCCCTGGAAGTGTTCAGATGGCCACATGTAACCAGCCTACAGAAGTGTTTTGCATGAAAACTGCAGGATGTTGTCTGCAATTTTGTACTGATTTAAAAGCAACTTAGGAGCAAACTAATTGATCAATCCCATCAGCACAGTATGCAAAGATCCAGAAGTCAATTCTGGACTGCACAGATGGACTCCAGTGAAGAGGATCTTTCATTTTATACATTTGTAAGAGCTCAATAAACTCCACTAGAAATTGATTCCAATATGAGTTGGATCAACTTCTTAACCTTCAGTTTTGCTAGTGGGACTACAAATACCTGCAGTATCTGTAATGTTGATATACCCAAAATGAAGGAAAAAAGCAAACTGCTCTCCCACAGGCCAAAAAGTGCTAATATTGTTGCATAATAGCACCTGAATTAAAACCAGAACAGGATCACTTTGCCATCATGCCATGATGCACTACAATTTGAGCAGTACTCGGCAGTGAAAGTGTTTAGTCAGCTACTAATTTCATAGTTATAGAGAAGCAAATGTTTCTAGCTCAACTCCTGAGTCAAGATGTGCAAATGCTTCAATATCTACAGCAACCTGATCAGGTAATTAAGCATTTTCTAGATATAAAAAACAAAACAAAACAAAACAATTTTAACTACTGTTTATCAGAAAGTTTGAATCACTCATGAAATCCCCATGTTCTAAGCCAATGATTTTTGTTCCATTTATTTGTTCAGGAAATAAATGCAAATGAACCCAAAAGATGTACCGCAGGGGAAAGCAAAAAAAAAATTGAACAAAATCTGAAATCATACTGATGTTTGATACAAAGTATGCTTCAATCTTCACTGTATTTATTTGTTCAGGGAGACAGAACACACGGGTTTCTAACAACAGTTGTTTAAAATGAACACATGTTCTATATAGTCCATAGGAAAGAAAATGTACTCCAAATGTTGAGATTTTACCAAATTCTAGGCTGACATAGGAAATACGATTAAAGCAGCCGTAAGTAATGTATTAGCTCACGGCAATAAGGACTTTAAAACCTTGGTTAGAAAAAAGTTCATTTGTAGCCACGACAGAAGTAGTGTCTCTTGTGCTTTTACAGTGAATTTGTTTGTCAAACAGGACAGCCAGAATTCTCTCAAGCTGTGTTTTCAGATCACCAATGGTACTGTTTCTACAAGCCAGAGCTGTAACATATGTGCACATACCCTGGTTGTTAAAGGCAAAATCAGGTCAGAGCATTGTCTTTATCAGTGAGTGGTTTGAACAAGTGTCTTCTATTAGAGGGAATGCAAAACTATTGCAGTTACCATGGTTACACCTTCATATTACAATGAGCAACAATACTAGTAAGTTAAACAAAAGACAACAGGAAAACTGATGGAATCAAAAGGAAGAGGCAAAATCTGTAAGTTTCCCAAGAAAGCTCCTGCGAACTTGTTATTCTTCCTAATCTTGCTATTTTCATTTTCCTTTGCCAGTATCTAAGGCAGTAGAATATATAAACATCTAAGCAAGACTTGTAACTTTCCACATTGCTACTTACAACAGAGAGATTTAGGATCTTATGGAGAGAAACACAACAAACTTTGCAAGCTGAGAAGTGCCCAGATTGTTTTCAAAGCATATCCCTGGCCTTTTTTCCATCAGCCTGAAATAAAACATTCAATACCAAGCATGTGATGGTTACATGGCACAACAGTTGCAGCTCATTGCAGAGAACTGCTCTGGCACACATCAGGCAGGTATGGCCCATAAACCTTGAAAGGCAACTTACATAAATAAATATAAAATATTTATAAATATCAAATGTAGAAATCTATAAAATAAATAGAAACATTTATAAAATAAATAAATATAGTCTGGAAGTGCAGAGTGTCCTGATAGTAACAATGCATTTGAAATCCAGCACTTATCTACCACTTCTTTTGCAAAGGAGATTCACTCCTTTAGAGTGAGCCACAACAATGTAACCATCAGCTGTAGGGTGAAAGAAACTCCTCCTTGCATTCTTTCCCTTTTCCTCTCTTCAGAAGCTCCTCATTAGACCTGTGTGTGATAACACCATGCTTTCCCTCACTCACAGGCTGCACTTTCATGTCTGGCAAATAATTCTGTATCTGGGTTACAGATTCTGAACAGATCAAACTTAAATCCAAGCCCAAACCATAGATCTACAAAACTGCCTAGTGACTGTTACAAAGTAGGTCTATGAAAATACCAGACTAAAAGAGTTCCTAGTAACTTCAATTGGGAATCTATACCAAAAGAAAGATTGTCCTCAGTCCCTGGAGACAAAAAAAATTCAATATTTTTACAGTCAATTATTTGACTGCTAATGGGCAAGAAAAAAGAAGAAAAGTATGAGTATTCTTTCAGAAACACATAAACAGCATTCTGCAACACATTTATGAAGTATTTCCACACCCAGAAAAAGGACACAAAGCAGACCAAGTCAGCACTTGTAGAGTCACCAGCACAGTGGGCTGCACTGATGCCTCAGGTTTCAGCTTTTCTATTTTTCAGACTCTGTGCTGCTTTAGTGTGCACTTCTGAGCTTCACATTAGGGNTCTCAAGGCATCAGCACCATCAGAGGCTCAGTCAGATGCTCCAAGGATGTTCCCCTTTACTGAGCACTCATCAGATCACATCTGGAACACGAGGCCCAGAGGACTTTGAGCCCCTCTGTTCAAGAAAGAACAACAAACTGAAGTGAGTCCAGGGAGGGGGATGAAAATGGGGCAACTAATTCAAGAGAAGTGGCTGAAGGAAGTGGACTTGCTCAGCTTG
>VXBC01001103.1:19084-71640 GCA_013399945.1 Ploceus nigricollis
CCCAACACCCGCCGCAGCGGAGAACCCGGACCACCCGGCGTTAGTGCAGCACACACGGCTTGTCCAGCCGAAAGCCTGGCAGCACACAGGGCTGGTCCGGCCGAAAGCCTGGCAGAATACAGGGCTGGTCCGGCCGAAAGCCTGGCAGCACACACGGCTTTCCCGGCCGAAACCCCGCAGCCCTCCCCGGGGCAATGCGAACCGCCCCAGCCATGTGCTGCTGAGTGAGTTCCCGGAGCCGCTCCGCAGGGCTGCCCGCAGCGACGGCAGCGCGGCACACGGCTCCTCCGCAAGCTCCAGGGAAACACGTCCTGCCTCCCCCGTCCTCCTGCTCCGCCCGCCCTCCCCGCGAGCCCCGGGACTGTGGGGAGGAAGGAGAAGCGTCGGGAGCAGCGCGGGGTTACGGGAGGGCAGGCAGGGCCTGGCAAAGGGGAGGGCGGCGGGGGCGCAGCACAGGGTCCCAATCCCGCTCCCACCAACCTAGCACACAGTCCAGGGAGGGCAGCCCGCTGGAGAGCAGCNGCGGCTCGGGGAGCCGCCGCCCAATGGGAGCCCGCGTTGTTGGCACGTGCGGAGCCGGGGGGCGGTGGAGGGCTGCGGGGCCCGGCGGCGAACGGGGAGGTGAGAGCGGCACCGGGGCCTTGCCTGGGGCTGAGGGGCCGGGGGCACCGGGGCCTTGTCTGCGGCTGAGGGGGCCGGCAGCGGGCACGGATCGGGGCCGGGAGTGCGGTACGGGTGCTGTGGAGGGGACACCCCGCTTGTCCCGCGTGTGTCTGCAGGGCCGGGCGGTGGGCGGACAGGCTCGCTTGGCGCGGCATCAGCCCCTTGGGGAAGAGCCTGCAAGGGAAAAGTGCTCGTAAAACGTATTTTCGTTAATGCTTGTAACATAATATGGAGGTACACTTGGGGTTCCTGCTTGTTCGTGCATAGCCATGGAGCTGTAGCGAGCGTGTGGTTTAATGCCTTGGGAGCAAGATCTTGTGTCAGCGTGTGGTAGAAAAAGTTAAAAGCCATTAAAATGCTTTGACAAGTTCTAGTATGTTTGCTCTGTCAGTCAGTGCTCTTTGTCCTGGTGCTCTGAAGGCAAGGGAAGCCTCTGTCAGTATATAGAACAGCCACTACCACAAGTATTTTTGTGTTTGTTTTGCATCTGTTGGTGATTCAGATGCATCCCAAGCTGCTTGAAGACACTTGTACAAGCAGAGTAGAAAAATGAAGCGTTAATACTATAATCCCTCACTCTCACTCTTTAATTCTAATGAATAATGTTTACTGTCATTCTAAGCCAAATTTCTGAACACCTGTGGCTCTTGAGTCTGTTTTTAATTGAGGGGAAAAGTCCTCATGTTGACTATGAGCAGCATGAAAGAGCAGCAATATGTGGGCAGTCCTGAACCTCAGAGTGTTTCCTTCATATCCAATTCAAATTCTGGAGCATGAAACTTCAGGATGATGTGTCCCTAGCTGGGGTAAGGTTTGTTCTTTCTGCTGCTGGCCACACTTCCATACGTGCTAAGGAGTGGGCAGGTCAAGATCTTTTATCAGGAGTATCAAGAGGTAGTCTTAATGTTTTGTATTTTCTGCTAAACTGTGAGATGCTGAATAATACTTAATTTTAAGTATAGATTATAGCTTCGTGAGGGTTAGAAGTATCTGTCTGTAGAGGAGAAAATCAAAGGAGACTGAAAACCATGGCAAGAAATAAATGTAGATGTTTAATTTCACTTCTGTAATATGTGACAAATGAGGTCTGAATATCTGGAATAGGAAAGGCCGACAAAATAAAGACCCAAAGCATAATTCACAATTCTTCTGAAAGGGTTTGGGCATCTGTTTCTGTCAGTGGGATCCTGTGGTGTGAATTCTGTCTGACTGAAGAGGAGCCTGAAGCAAAGGGAGAGTTCTCCACTTTTAAAGATCACAGTGATCTGCCATTTCTTACTGTGCTGTCCTGGAGCCCAAATCCCTGAATATTGCAGGTGTGTGTGACAGCAGTTGCAGGATATCTGTTGGACAACTTTGTTACAGAAGCTTGTGACCCAGTGATAAGGATATCTTTGATGGGTATCTTCCTTTCTTCTCTCTTTTCTGTCAGAAAGAGAATCCAGTGATGAACTCAATCTCTGGGATGGTTTTTTCCCCATTCCAAGCAGTACATTTTCTTCTCTTACTTCATTAACACAAAGTACTTCCTTGCTTTATTGTTTGGGTTTTTTTTTAATTAAAATATCCTATTAAAAGTTGTCTTAACTTCACAGGATAGATGTAAACATACATCCAGGGCTGAGCCCTCTCTTTTGTTCTGTCATTACTACTTGACATGTAAGGGTTTTTTTATACTTTTTGTATAAAAAGTAAGGGTTTTTTATACTTTTTTAAGGTATAAAAAAACATTTAAGGGTTTTTTTATACTTTTTTAACCTCATTTTCCTACAGGCCAATTAAAATTGGAGGTGAAATAATTCCTTCTCTTTTTTTTTTTTTCCTTTCTTCTCTTTCCTATTGCAAAGAGAACACACATAATGAAAGTATTTTGCAAATGGGGACACTTGTGCCGTGCCCCTACCATTTTTAGTGTTTCTTGGATAAAGTGCAGATTTCCTGGCAATCTCAGTGGCTCAGGAGCTGATCCAGTGGGTCAGGGTTGCAAAAGAGGAAATCTCACTCCCTCCTCCTCCTCTGTTCCCAATCCAGCAAACCCTGGTGCTGATCAGTTCCCTCCTTGGGCTGATTGAGCTCACTAACCTGACTTGGAGCTATTGACTGACTTTCTTCATAGTTTTATTTTGTGCCATCCTGCTGAGCTCGTGCTGCATGGAAAAGGGCAGCCTAGCCTCCCAGCTCTTGCTAGCTGGGAACTTTGTAGTTATTTCAGAATAAAAATTGGATTTTTACATTAAAAAAATGGATTTTGTCATAAAATGATATTTTTGTTACAAATTTTTTTGTAGACATCCTTCCAAATACAGAGAAATGGTGTCTTACATTGTAACTTACAGCAGAAGAGACTGTTTCATATATAACAAAATAATGGAGATGTAGATACAATTTCTTCAGTATGAGTACTGAACTTTTAAAATACAGCAGTAGTTCTGTTGGTGATGTTCATTTTTCCCCAGTCACATTTTAACCTGATGGGTGCAGTTAAAATCCTACTGATTTAGAAAGCAAGTGGAAATAAGCTATTTTTCAATAGGTGGGGGATTTTTCAAATGTTAACATTTTAATACAATAAAGCTTTCCAGCTGCATATGTGCTTATGAAAATACTACTTACAACACCTGTATATCAGACAAATTTCAGAGAAAGAACTAGTTTAATGGAAATTTAATTTCATATTTATTTTTACTTAATTATTTTTAAATCAATGGTGTTTCATTTGCAGGAATAACAATATCTTTTTCACTCTGCTTGAATGATACTGAAGGTTGCACATGTCCAGTTTTGAAAAGGTGAATTTTCAGTCGTCATAGAAGATCCCACTAGGATCTGCTGTCTGGCAGAAAGCAAGACCACAGGAGCTGTAATTCCAGACATTACCCTAATCCTCAAATGCACATTATGAGGTAGATAAATCCTGCTGTTCCTGCTCTAGGGGTGGAATGGAAATGCAGAGAAGCTAAGGAATGTGGAAATGATGTCCAGTGCTCAGGAAGTGTCTTAGGAAGTTATTTCTTGTCAGCTGAGCTATGGCAATGGACAGGGGTCATACTGAGCTCATTGGAGAATGGAGAGGTTTAAACATCTTTTGTCTGTTTTGGGATGTCTCAAACTGCAGAATAATCAACTTTCCTTCCTCACATGGCAGCTCACATGTTGTCACATAGACCTGGTCAAATGGGGATGTCAGTTTTAACTGCAGATCCTAACTGTGCTGTGGAAAGATCAAGCTCTCTGTTTTCCTCTTCTTGCAAACTTGCTGGTCCAATTCAGCTACTTGTCTGCGCGAAATGCAGATCCAAAAGTGGATTAAGAGGAATTTGGGTGAAAATTCCCTAAGGGAAAAAGAAAATGGAGGGAATAGAATGGTGAACGAGAGAGCAGTCTGAACATTTGGGAAAAGGTTATGTATGCTTGGAATTTGATCTGCAAGAACATTTGACATTTCTCTTCCAAAACTGTAGCCTACACACTTGGGGGAAATCCTGGTGTCCCCAGAATAGCAGCCCTTGAAGTGTGCTTTGGCTATTTGTGGTTGATAATGATGCCTCAGGTTTTAGCTTTAACATTTTTCAGACTCTGTGCTGCTTTAGTGTGTGGGTCTGGGCTTCACATTAGGGGATGGTGAGCTCTCTGCACAGAGCAGGGAGACAAAACAATTCCTTCTCCAGCTGGGCACCAAGGACAAATGACCCAAATCTCAGGCCCAAGAGCACAAACAACGTGGGCTGAAGAGAGAAAAACAAGCAGGATGGGACTGCATGGGCTAAAGCTGGAACTGGACAATGAACTGCAAGATGCAAATGGAGCAGAACTGATCAAAGGGAGAGCCCCCGTGAGCGGCCGTGCATTTTGGGACCATTTTGGTTCCTCTTGGGTGCAGCCCTGGCTGGGCTCTTGTGCTGCCCAAGGTGGATCCATGGAGGAGATCCTTTGAATAAATCCCTGCTTTATTCTTTAGCTCTGTCCAGCATCTGTTCACAAGGCATCGGTTTCTGGTGGCCACAAAGGGACAGAAGGCATCAATAAGAGGAAGCACAGTTGTTGTGGCCTCTCTTTACCATGTGGGTTGCCCATGTGGGCTCGTAGGGCCTCCAGTTAACAGCAGCAGCATTGTGTGGGCAGTTCCTCAACAACATGGTGTTATTGATGGATGTGTTCTGTTGTCTTTGCTTGCAAATTAATGGTTTTTCTGTGTTTTAATTGTGCTGCAGAAGATTCATGTATGTTCTTGTCTTTGAACAAAAAGCTGTTCATTTTGGAATAAAACATCAGGCCATTTTATTTCAAATTTATTTCATTTATGTATGTCTGCCAGATCAGTTTTCAGTGATATTTTTCTGTAGGATTTACGTGTGGGATAGAGAAGCAGAAAACCCCATCCTAGTGGCAGTTCTAATTCATAATCTTATTAGTGTTTGCTGTTCCATCACCAGGCTGCTTCGCTCATCAGTTGTGGAATGTGCTGGTATTAGACTGTACTGATTAAAGTTTTATAGTCACCAAATCAGATTAGCCACCGAGTCACCTGACCAGCCTGGGCTTGCAGTCATGTGACCCACGCCCTGCTGAGCTCCTGCTGGGAGCTGAAACAAGGTAGTTTGCTTTTGAGATGTTCTTAAGTATCTAACAGCATGGGTCGTGGATTATGGCTGCAAAGAAGATGGCTTCATTTTCCTGATCTTTGAACTAGCTAGAATGGGATAAGTTTGAAAGTGCAGGATCTTCAGGCCATGAGCCAACAACTGGAAAGAATGTTTAATCCTGGAAGCTCTGACACCAAAAGACCTGGTTTTTTCAGTGTGAAAAAGCTTAAAGACTGCTTATCCAGTCAGTCTGTGGCAAATGAAAGAATTAGTTGGAGTGTTTAGGACTTGACAGTTGTATGATATTTCGTAAAACATAAGATCTTACTCAGAAAGCCTCTGGATGTTACCTAAATTCATCCTTGTGGGTATCCTGAGCAACAGGAACAAAATTTAAACCTGTGTCAAATTTAAACAGCTCTTTTAAAGTAGAAGTAAATTAGGAGACATGAGTTAAAGTAGTATGTGCTGAAGACAAGAAATTATTTTAGAAGTTACTTTATGTTTCTGTAATTTCAGAACTGTACAGTGTAATGTTACTGAAACCTGCAGAACAATAATCTTGAAAGTGAATTGTGAGTTTAATTTAGTGCCTTAATAAGCATCATACAGATTAGTGCTGTATTTAATAGAGATTATTTTCCTTGTATTTCTCATACTTCCTGGTAAGACCCAGAAACATGGAAGGAACCTCAGGTTTCCAGTGTATTGGCCAATGATGTTTTCTGGTTATTGTCTCTCTTAGATCTTCCAGACAGGAATGCTAGCTTGATTTTTCAGCTCCCACCAACTTTCACAGCACTCTGGCCATCCACAGAGTGGAGCATGAACCAGGGGGTGCTGCAGGAAATAATTCTGTAGAGATGTGTATTGCTTGCTCTTCAAAAAGTTTGACTAGAATGGTAAACTAATTACATCACTGAGGGGCAGATGAAGAAAATAGTCATTTTGGACTTTAAGTAGTCAGGAAGTAAAATTGAGATTTTTCAGTGTGAGTTATAAAGTTGGATAGAAGACAAGCAAGCAACCTAGTAAAACTCATTGTAAAGCCAGATTCACAACTGGCTACTTAGGCAAACTTAAATTGCTTCAGATTTAGAATAATGTTTTGGTGAAATAAACCACCAGGAAGCACTGAATATCTGGGGTTTTTTTGTAGCCAGGCTGTATTTTAGCAAACCATCATTATTCTTTATCTCAGTGGATTCAGCTTCCATCCCCTACACCGAGCCTGCCAATTCCATGCCAGAGGTGCTGTATTTGTGGGATCCCCATTTCAGGAGCATCTATCTGAGAGCAGGGCTGCCATTTTTTCCCATTTTTCTCCCCCTTGTACTAAATTGCATTTTGTGTGAGATAATATATGTAAAAGGAATAAAAATGAATTAACATTTAAAACTGTAGGTACTGAAACAGATTGAGGGAAACCAAAATGTTATCAAGGTCCTAGAAATAACAATCAAGTGGTTATTGCAGAATAACTCAGTGTATTGCAAATGGGACACACAGTATTACTGAAGCCTGCAGAACAATAATTTTGGAAATGAATTGTGAGTTTAATTTAGTTGTGGGTGCTGCTGGAAATGTGAGCTTCACTAATTGTTTCAAAGTCCTCTCTTGGTTTTGTGTGGAAAGAATAGAATGTCTTCTTTCATTGCAATGAGGAGGTAATTCATCTGAAGTTTTAGCCCTAAGGTTTTTTAGAATATCTGTGTCTCTTCAGTAGCCATGTTTTCAGTATTTCTGTGAATTACAGCTGTGACTGTGTCCCTAGCAGAGGAAGAAAGGTAATGGAGCTTTTTTTTTTTGCACCTTGCTATTATTTTTCTGCAAAAACTGTTGCACATTCTTAGAGCCTCATGCTTCCACCTTTTCTTGATTGTGCTTCCATTGGTCCTAGAAGTGTGAAGCACTGTTTGATCTTGGTGTTCTCACGCTATTGCAAGCTACAGTGATTTTTTAATAGAATTTTTAACATTTCTGGTACAAAAGAACTGAAATTCACAAACATTAAGTTGTAGGAATATTGTCAATCTTCTTAGCACGCACAAAATATCTGTGAAAGGAGCTGTATGGACCATTCACTGGTTTTCCTTTTAGAAAAGCAATGTATTATGGAAGAAAGGGCAAGCCACGTTCTGTACTTTTGGAACAAACCAGATGAGCAATTGTAGATGAAATAAAGTCTTATCACTTATTAAAAACCTAAATAGTTTTTAAGAAGACAATTCAGGGAGACAGTACTAGTGAAGTTATACAGCGATTGTTTCTGTACTGCTTTTCTGTTTTACTAGTATTTGTGTCCTCATTTGAAACTCCTGTTTGGGGTGGATGTCTGTGGTAAAATGAGCCATGCAGGCCCTGCTTGGTGATGTGTTTGGTATCAGTGAGGGTGCAGTTTGTGGGGCTGGAATCATTTGCTAAATTGGAGGAAGGCACCTCTACTTATTTGATTCCTAAGTAGTCAGTTTTCACATTTATTATTGTGTCAGCTGTATCTTTTATTTTAAACCATCAAATTAAATAATAGCTTATGCTGGCTTTCTATTTTAGTTCATGCATTTAAAACCTGGAAGTCAGATAAAAAGATAGTTTCACAATAAATTCAGTATATTATTTATGAGTGGAGCAACACATTAGCATGGAGTTCACAATAGATCATATCGCTTTTATTCCATCTTACAAGCTTAGCAGCACAAACAGAATAATCAACATATTATTTGGCTGTCATCTGCTGAACAGAAAGCAGAGATCACAAGGAGGTTTTCCCTAGCTGCAGTGATGGCCTTTTTGTTCCAAGCCCCCATCTGGGAGGGCCATGGTGTGTTATCATATGGAACGCGGGGTTTGCTGTAATCTGCTTAGCTGCACTGCAGTTTGAATCTTTATTCCATGTTTGTGTAATTTATAATTTTAATGAGACCATGGCTCTTGTGGGCTTTGAAATATATTAAAAGCTCTTTTGTGCATATGCTTTTGTTCTTGCTTAATAGGCTCAGTGTATTTAAAACTGATGAATTTTTATTCATGGATTTGGATGTCTGGGGATTAACTTAGACTGAATATCATTGCACTCATCTATTGATGTTTGGAACTTTTTTATACTTGTATCTCTAAGTGGAGAAGACCTTACAGAACTTGTGTTTTACACATAAAACAGCTCAGAAATAACTAATAAAATTTTATTGAGCAGTGAGAAAAAATACTGATTACAGCTTATTTTTACTGCATAAACTCTCCTGAAGTACCGTTTTGCTCTGAAAAAAGTCCTTGAGTCCATGTACATATGTGTATTTAGAACTTTGTGACTAAAAAGCAGTTTGGGAAAGCAGTCAACGTTTTTGCAGAATAATAGCAAAGAATAATAAGCACTTGGCTTGCATTTTTCTTCTATTCAGGTAACTTGAAAAAGTAAATACTGAGCACTCTGTTGTCTGACTGTGTTGCCTTTCTCCTGTTTTTAACACATTTTTTTAATGCAGAGTGTGCATAAGCTATTTTATTAGAAGGTGATGCTCATAACTGGGGAATATTGATAAACATACAGAAGGATTCTTCACTGCTGTTTTCTGACAGTGCTAAAACTGGTCTTGTTTTTTGCTTCTGTATTTTTCAGATGTTCAGTGGTTTGTTTATGGTTTAATTGTCTGTCAGGTTTGATTTCCTATTTGTTTAAAAATTTGATACTTTGTGACTTCTGTGTTTCTAAACTACTGTGGAGCCTCTTCAATGATGTCAACCTCTCTGAGACCAACACTGGCAATAAGATGGAGACAGTTGTATTTTTTCTTAATAGTCTTGCTGATGGTGTACTGAAATGTGGAGGGGTTATATCGTGTGGAGGGGCTTTGGGTTTTTGTTTGTGGTGTTTTTGTTTGTGGGGTTTTTGTTGGGTTTGCCAGATTTTACCAGCAAACCATCCTCTTTGTAATGACAAAATATTTTGAGCCTTTTTAGTTCTCAGTGCACAGGGGAGTTATTTACCCCTCTTCTCTTCACTGCTTTGAGCAGTATTTCCAAAATCATCTTTCCACAAGATGTGTCAGCTGGGAAGTGCAGGGGACACATGAGCCATGGGCAATTTCAGATTTTGTAGGGTTGTAGATTTTTAGGGCCTAATGTGAAAATTAGGCTTTATGTTTAACTCTTTCTCTTACTAAACTGAAATGAATTTTCAATGTTTATATGTCTGTGTCTCAAGGAGGTGAATGTATTGAAATTGAAGATAAACACGTGTAGATATTTGACCATTGTGACATAGGCACAGCCCATTTTTCTCAGTTACCAGGAAGGTGACTGTGGTGTCTGCCAGACCTTTGGTGTTTGTCCTGACTTTGACCTTGTTGCAGAAGACTGTAAAGTGAATTTTGGCATCCCTGAGCCCCGGGCCTGCCATGTATGACCATGCCTTTGCTCATGGCAAATCATGTCTGGATTTCACTGTTCAGCAAAGAGGAGTGAATGGAGCTGCAGAGGAGGACAAGCTTTGGAATGCATCTGGCCATTAAACCAGCGCTTTATTCAGGGTTGTGCAAGTGTTAGGAGCTGCTTCCCAGAGGTAAATAGAACCAGTGAGAACTACCTGAAATCTGTGTTGGGAAATTGCTCATTCTTGTCGGTAGTCTCTGGTTATTTAACACCAGCCAATTGTGTTATGTTTACAGGATTAAACTCCTTGTCAGCTTGAGATCAGCATTGAAGGAGCTCTCATTGGAGACGAGCTGCCAGTGCCTAGTAGAGATAATGTGTAAAAAAGTCATCTCTTCCAGAATATCACCAAGCTTGCTCACATTTGCCAGACCAAGTCCAGTGTTTCTTCCAGAGGAAAGCAACAGCTGGAAATAAAAAGCAATTCTGATCTCCAGCACAGAGCGACCTTTTGAAAATTGTTCTTCATTTTGCTTTAGATGTTGAGAATCCTCAAATTATAATTAGAATAGTTAAAGCATTTTGTATATTTATATTTTGTATATTTTGTATATCTATTTAAAGCATATTGTGTATCTAACATGGGAAGCATCCACATAAACAAGATAGACACACTTCGCTCTTCTAGCACATGTAACATCAGTTTCATGCAGAAGTTTTAAAATAATAATTTAATATAAATAACAGCTCAAACATCAATATTTAAATGGCCTAGTCAGTGTGCAGTTTTTTCTTTGGTTTGGGTTTTTGGATTGTTTTTTAAAGAAATCTCAGAGTAATTCTGTGGGAAAGAGATGGTGCAAGTTATCTGTAGAGAAAGGTGTCTGGTTAGAAATGGAGAACGTTAGCAGAAGAGTTTCTGTTATGGAAAGAAAAACTGATAATCTCTCACTGCATATTCAATGAAATTCTAGAATTGGGAAACATTATATAAAGCAAATGCTAATGGAAATTTTTTATGAAAGTGAAAAATCTATTTGGTGCCAAGTGCAGTGATTTGTTTAGTCACACTTTCAGTGCCTGAAACTTTGATTTCCCTGTATTTAAAAATTCAGTGCCATGTCTTAAATTGTCTTACACAATGCCATTGGTTTTCTGGAAATGATAAATCTGCTCATTGATTTTCTAATTTTATTATGTACACAGCTAATTGTAATCCAAGATTACAGCAAACAAGATGTTAATTTCTAGACAACCTATGTACATTTCCCTCAGAGTGCGAGTGCTACAGAAGCGAAGAGTACAAAGAGAATACCATTTGTGCTATCCTCACAGGAGCTGTCAATAAAAGATGTAATAGGGGATTTAGGAATCTGGAAATGGCCAACTAATTTATGTGAATCTATTTTATTTCAGCTAGAAAGCCCAAGCTCTGTTTCGTCTGCACTGCATATTGCAGAGCACAGGCTGTCTATAGAAAACCAGGCGGCTGCATATGGATAGTCCCTTGATATCATTCACTTGCTGTGTAATCTTATTATGCAAAGTTCTAATCTTCACCTAGAATGAATGCCTCTGGGTCAGAATATAGTCATATCAGGGTTTTTGAGGTCATGTTTTGTGATCCTTAGCTTATTCTTCTAAGTAGAGCTGGGATTTAAAGAGTATTCCCCAGACACTGGCAGAGATAGACGGCAAAACCTGCTGCCTTTTTGGAAGACAAGACCAACATGAGGTCCCTGGTAGGATTAAACTTGATTTGTAGCTGTAGGATTTTTTAACAGATGTATTATTGGACAGGGAATAGGGGGCCACCAGCACAGCGAAATTGGATCACAATTGGCATTCTCAGGGAGTCCGCTGGCTGCTAAAACAGCAGCTGCATGTGGATTTGACTTCTTTCAGGTGAAGCGACTTCCAGTCATTTGGAAAGGATGGGATGAAAAGGAACCTTGGTGATAATTTTGATGTCTGCAAGATTTAGTACCAATGTAATGGGATTATCGGTAACACCTTCGCTGCAGAAAAAGCCACCTGGCGCTATAACTGGCAGCAACTGAGAACTAATCCTTTCCCATCTCTTGGATGTCATTCATGAGGCTCAAAGTGATTTCTGCCCTGCTAGCTGTGATTAATTTTATAAACAAACAAACAAAAACCCAAGTGATGAAAGCATAGGCTATGGAAGGAAGAGGGAGCAGAAGATACTAGTAATTACATTTTGCATTTTATTTGCTGTGCGTTTTACAACTATACAGTTGTGGTAAAATAACCAAATTGTGTTCTCTGTGATAAATATGGATGTGTGACCTTGTTTAACCAATGTTGATTTCAGGAGAAATTTTTCAACTACCTGCTATATGATAGTAGGTAGTACCTGGAAGTAATTACAACAGGCTTTAGGCCATTAGTTCTGCAATAAGGATGTTTATACTACAGAGCCATTAAGTTTTCAAGGGGCCTGTGACTTAAATAATTTGTTTTATTGTGCTTAATGGTCTTATGTTCGATCTGGTGGAGTTGCCTGCTGATGGTACTTTGTATTAAAATTGTGTGATGTGGGAAATTGTTCAGCTGTTTACTTCCTTGTGATCAACAATATGACATTGTTTCAGAAATGTAATGATATGAAGTTTTCAGAGGAAATAATTCTATTTTAATGATTCTCAAGTTAATTTTTCCTATGTGTTTTTTTTTTTCTTTTTAAACAAACTTGTTTGGTCTGGTGGTTTTTTTACTGGGCTTGCTACAACCAGAAGTTGTTACTTAAAACTACATGGAAACCTTTAGGGTTTTAGTTATTTGGAATGAATGTTAGATGTCTAAAGATGAACCTTAACATTTAAACCACCCTCCCATCCTCAGGAGGTACCTTGCCAGGGTCAGATTGTATGATTCAGGTATATATGTGTCTTCATTTGAAATTAACTTTCTTGGGTAGTAGTCAGAAGCTTTTATATAAAGCTAAGAATTTTTTGATCGTTATCATAAAACATAATAAGCTTGAGCATTTAAAAAAATCCTTTGTACTACATTTGTAAGAAGGGGTTGGTGAAATCTATGTCTCAGGAGTTAAGAATTTATTTTAAGAGAACTGGGAACAAAATTTGAGAGCTCTTCACTCGTGTTCTGTCCTTATGGTTAGTTTTTTACCATGGCAGCTCTGGCAGCAGGCAAAGCTCACTCTGCCCCCTGGGTTTCCCTGAATAGCTCCCAAATCTACTCACAAGCATCACAGGGCAACACATGTCCAGGGTAACTGCCCCTAGGTTTGTGTCACCTAAAATCCAAAAGGAAACGGCTTGCAATCACTTTGAAACTTCTTTTCTGAGAGGTAGAGCTGTTGTTTCGAGTTTCATAATAAAAACATTTTAGTTACAACCTGGCAGCTGTTGGCACGGGAGGTTTGCACATTCTCTTGATGTTGTTACTGTTTATTTGTCCCAGTTTGATCTGTGTACTCTGGGCATTATAATGCATTGTTTGTAAATGCCTTTTTACTTGCAATACCCACAGGGGCCTAAATTCTCTACTATCTTAATATCTTAATGTTAATAAGGTTTCTGAATAGCATGGGGCAAAAACAGAGGATGCTTGTGCAGTATTTTTCTTTCTCCCTGGACTGAGAAGCAATGTGAGGCTCCTTTCTAGCAGGTGCTGTTGAGAGGGATTGATGATGGACTTCTCTCAAAACGTAGTTGTGGTTGTGCATTCACCTGCTTCTGCAACTCAGATTCATCTGCTGTGCCTCCACCTTTCTTTTGTGACCTGTCTCACATTTCTGGGCTCTCAGTGTGTCTGGCCTAAGAGTAAGGCATTGGTTGGTGCTTTTCATGGTGCACTGAATTGAGAAGAGCCAAGCACTTCTCTGCCTCACCAGAATGGATTCTGCTGAAAGTGCGTTCCCCTTCCAGGGGAGCAGCTCCAGTTCCTGCAGTGTGTCCTGCAGTTTGCTGGGTGCTGCATCTGCCAGACACAATTGAAGACTTTTCTGTTTTCCATTGTATTTTGGGTTGTTACTGCGAAAATGGTCAGATAGTGAATGATGAATCACAGCTTGGTTTAAGCTATTCTGGTCCAGAGAAGTTTATGTAGATAAAAAAGTATGTCTCTTTTGGAAGAAGGAAATGAACTTGTTAGAGAATATTTGCTCCCAATAATGGTTGTCTTTTGAATGTAGTCAGGTAAAACTCCCATTAAATTCTAGTAAGAGTTGTGAAAATAAAGCCATGCAGTTGTAAATTCCTGTCTTTAATCAGTGAAATGCAATGAAATGTAGAAGATGTCTTTATTTCATTTTGAAGTGGCCATATTTTACACAGTATTTTTCCTTTTTTTTCTTTTCAACATACTGTATTTGCTCAGCGAACTCTATTGACCCATCTTAGTAAGAGGGAAATCTTGCAGTGGTTTTAGTTCATGATAAGACAAAACTGAGTTAAGGGGAACAGGTTTTTTGCAGAATGTAGAACTTGCTTCAATTACTTCAGTATGTCTGTTTTCCACTTCTTTAAGTGTAACCACCATATTGTGGTAAGGAAACATTTTATTTAGATTAGCATTGCATGAACTGGATCTCCTAATCAGAGTGGGACTTGAATACTTGGGGAAGGGGGTCAGAAAATGTTTACAGCTGCAGAAGTTACAGCACTGTGCTGCTAATGGCAGCAGATGAACTTGATGCCTTATTTCTATATCCACCTCTTCAGGTCTATCTGATTATTTGTTGGTTTCGTTACACTGTTGGGTTTTTTTAATCTTGTCCACCTGTTGCACACAAAAGATGGGTTTGTAAATGTTGGATTGCTTGTTCTCCAATGAATGACACTCTTCTGTTTTGCTGTAGAGCCAGCTGGGCACCGTGCCACTGTAGGATGCTTCGCAATGCCCTAGGAAAAACCTTCCGATTTCTGGGGTACACGGTGCAATATGGCTGCATAGCACACTGTGCCTTTGAGTACCTTGGAGGAATTGTTGTGGTAACTCTTCATTTTTGTGACATTTAAAAGGAGATAAAACTGTAATACTGACATTTTTCTATGTGGTGATGCCAATAGTTCAGGTTTCTTAATTTTCTTTGAAGCACTGAACACAGTTTATGGGAAGCAGGTCCAGCCTTTGTGAAAATTATTTGTACTTTAGGCATTCATGTTTTCTGATGTGTTATTGCTTGAGGCCTCACTGAAGTAAATGGGAAACTCTGATTAAGCCTTTTGCAGAGAATCCATCCTTTAAGAAAGACTGGAGTCATTGATAGGAAATGTCTTTGTTTCACACTCAGGCCAAATTTCTGGGTGTTTTATGCTCCCTGCCCCTCCTCCCCAGGTCCTTAACCTGGCAGATGCTGCTACTGGACATGGGGGAGTTTGGCTGTGAGCTGCTCCTGCAGCTTCTGATACGATTCTGTGTCACAGAGAAGAGAAAGGGGTAAGCTGGTAGGGCTTTGAGCACTGCTTCTAAAAATTTCTTGGAGATGCAGTGCTGGAGGAATCCATAAGGGCCTGAAGCACCTAGAGCAGTTCAGGACCAATCCCAAGGAAATATGGAGCTGTAACAGAGTTAGAGGTGCTCTAGAGACTCCCCTCAGCTTTTGAATGCATCACACATTCCTTGGAGGAGCTCACTTTTAGTTCTCTACATTCCACCTTTTCTAATTTATTAGCATATCATTTGAATATAAGTTTACTTAGATAGAAGCAGTTTGAAGTAGTAATTTTTTTTTCTCCTTTCTCTTTCATTTGCAGTGTTCTGGACCTTCCATGGAACCAACCATTCAGAACTCTGATGTTGTCTTCTCGGAGAACCTCAGCCGTCACTTTTACTGCATTCGAAAGTACGCTCCTCTCTTGAGATCACATCTGACATTCTCTTTGCCAGGGCTTGTCAATAACCACATTCTGCCCTTTGTTTTTTGGTGTATTTTTCTGCTTCTAACTTGTAATTTTTCACTGTGTCTAAAGGATGTTAAAGTTACCAGCACAAACAGCCCAATGAACAACTTGTCAAAATTCAGTTTGGATTTAGTCTGTTGTCACTTTCACGGCTTTGTCCAAACAATGGAAAAAAATCTTTTTTTTCCTCCCCCTAAATGATTCTACTGAGTGAAATTAACTTCTTCTCTAAGCAGTTTGGTCTTGAAAACCAACTGTGGGTATTACTGGTCTCAGGTTGTAGTCTTAAATGTTTCATAAATGATCTCAATAACAAATTCACTCAACTTTTAAAACTTTGTGAAATTACACTTGAGTAAAACTGAAGAAAGCAAAATTGTACACAAGAATTTTCAGCACAATGGACTATCTTTAATGTGTGTGAATATTTTTGGAGTAGATACATGGATGCTCCTGTACTCAGTCAATATTCAATAGTAATTATAGTTCTTCTGTTTGTTTTTGTTTGTTTTTTTCCTCTCAGAGGAGATATTGTAATTGTGAAAAGCCCAAATGACCCCAAATCAAATATCTGTAAAAGAGTAATTGGCTTGGAAGGGGATAAAGTCTGCACAAGCAACCCTTCAGATTTCCTTAAGAGTCACAGCTATGTAAGTATTATAATTTCTTCCTATGTAAATTAATGATTATTTAAGTAGGCCTGGTGGTCTGTAAAAGATTTACAATATTTGAGGATCGTAATAAATCATAAATTATGGCATTAATAAATTATTATTCTTGAATATGTACAGTAAAATGTTGTACTTTTAGACTATCTATGCCAAGCTGTCTTTCTCTGCCTTTTGTTTCTCTAGGAACTGTAGACAGATAATATTTCTGCTGTGCCCTTTGGAAGAATACTCTGAAATTCTCTGTATAAAATGCAGTACAGATGACAGATGCAGGTGCTTGGTGTTCAGGCAAAACAGTTCCTGTATTTTAAACACTAAGAAGTGAATATTTGACTCTGTAATAGCTTTGCAGATTTTTCTTTCAAAATTATACTTCAGTGTATCTCTATTTCAATGTAGCAATATTTTAATGTTCTTCAGTATGGCTGGAAAAGTAGAAATTTTCCTAACTTGGCCAAAAGGTCAAGTGATGCAATGAAAAGGGAAAAATAATCTCAATGTTCATTTGTCCTTATGCAGATAGACTTCACAGAAGTTTGGGAAGATCAGTGACAAAATGTTTTTAGCAACTTCTTTTTAGGCTGTCATGAGAAAAATCCTCAGGAATGATGAGCACAGAAGAGTGTAGGTTTTTTCCTTGTCCCAGAAGCATGTTTGACTCTATTACCTCTATTCAGCACTTGTGGAGCCGTCAGATATTCCCAGGTGTTTTGAATCTTTAAACAAAGCTGTGATTTTGCCCTTTCATATCCACTCCATCCTCAGAATAAGAAGAATGAGCATGTGGCTGAAGTCCTGTGCTGTGAAGGTGGAGAATTTTATGGAACACTCCTTACAGGCAGCTACAGTTTGTGACACATAAATCCTGTAAGAGTTTAGCTTCCAAAAAGGCAGCCACCTTCACCAAGGAGCCTCCAGCTACCATTGCTCCATTTGTATTGAGCAGCTGAAGTGGAGTTTGTCTTTACTAAAAGCAAAAATTCTTGTCAACATTTTGTTTAGCACCAGGAAGTAAGGATATGAGTCATACCCTGCTCTGAGGGTTTGAATTTGTTTCTTTCACTCCAGTGTTGAGGCAAGACATCCTGGGCACCTGCCTCTAATCTGCACTTCTGCTGTAATGCCAGAGCCACTGGAGCTGCTGTTCTTAGAGTTTGCTCACTTGTGGGCATAAAGAAGGAGCTCATTCCCTGTTACATTTTGAAGGGGAGGGCAAAACATTTAGTTTTTCCACAAATCAAATTGTGTTAACCATTTAACCAAGGAAAAATCTACCAAAACCCCCAAAGAACACAAACCCACCTTTCTCACCAAGTTAAAGGAGTCCTCCAGCTCTGGTGGGGCTCGTAATTGTGATGGAATACACATTTCCCAGAGGAGACCAACCTGAATTCTGTGTACACTGACAGAAGACACAGAATTTCTCTGAGCATCTTTTTCCTCACTTGTCTTAGTCTTGAGAAGGAAGTTTGGGAAAGATTTGTACTTAAAAGAGGATATCAGCTTTTCTGAAAACATTGAAGTGACCAAGTGAATTCAGCACAACAATTTCTGCCCTAGTGCAGGATTTCTGTCTCCAATTTAAATCCAAAATATGAGGAGAAAGAGCAGATGGGGAATGCAGAGTCCATTTCCTGTTTTCATAAAGGCTAATGTGTGGAAATACAGTGAAATGACAAGCTTTTGTAATTCTTACATCATAAATTGTATCTAGGAGGAGAAATTATCTAAATGGAAGTGCTCTCGTGCCTGATACCTGTTTTCCTTCTACCTTTAGTGCTTGGTAAAGAGGTAGGTCTTTCCATCTGTTCAGGAGACACTTCCTTTGCAGAAGAGTAAATTCTCAACGTAGATATCTGTACTTTATGTTCATAACTGAGGCTGGATTATTCACTAAGTAAATTGTTGGGGAGGAGAAATGTGATACGTGTTTATGTTTAGGCAATTGCCTAATTAAATTCCTTCTTTTAGTGAATCACTGTGCTATACACTTTTAAGTCAAACACAGAATTCCTCACAGCAAATAATGGCAGCAGATGAACAGAGAACTGGCTCTTTTGTTGATACTTGCCTGAGGTGGGTTTTTGAAAAAAAAGATTGTCCAAGCTGAGGAAAGACCTTGGCTGTGATTCCAAATGGCCAGGAGTGGTGCTGAGGGGTCTGTCTGCCAGGGGAAGGTACCACTCCTGAAGTGAGCAAAGCCTGGAAAGTGTCATGAGTTTTGCACTTTATATTTGGCTACTAACTGCCTTTTTCCAAACAGGAAATCTGAGTGGTGTGTGAATGCTGTGACTCCAAAGTCTGTAAGGTCAGAGCAGTCTTTGCTTTTATTATAGCAAACTGCTCAGCTTTCCTTGAGGCCTTGGCTCCTATTTTGGGAAGTTTCTGTCATGTTGCAGACTTACACAGTAAATGGGAATATCAGATGCCAGCAATATTGCCAAATTAGGCAGCTCAGACCCCAGTCTGTGCTGCTGGTTGCCAGCCAGTGGATAGGTTTTCTGAGCTAGCCAGTTCCTGGAGATGGCAGAGTAATGGCCATACAGCTGAGGGTGAAATTACCTGTAAGCACCTGCTTTAGATTTACCCTAAAAGGAGAATCCTTAGAGTAGGAATTGTTCTTAGTCTGTATTGACTGTGTCAGTGGTAGTGTTGGCATATTTTGCAGCATTGAAGTTAGGGATTTCTGTGCTTAGAAGCATTGTCACACACAATTCTTAGCCTGAAGCCTAAAAGAATGCTAAAATCAGATCCTGCTTGAGGTGCTGGTTCATTCATGAATATGTTTCTCAGGATGCCTTTATGTGTAGGTACAAGAATGGAGAACTCTGTTTACAATTTGCTCTCTGTAAAATTACACAGATGAGATACATTATTGCTGCAAACAACCAAGGAGATACCTGTAGATCAAAAAAAAAAATATCCAAACACAACAAACCAACCTTCCAAGCTATAATGAAAAGAAACAAACAAACAAAAAAAAAATCATACATAAGCTGAATAAGTTGTTCTGAAAAGAGGTATTTCAGCTGAGTAGAAATGCACGATAGCAGTGGCAGTTAAAATACTCTTGCTGCTCTATTTAACTGAAGGAATACATCATAAGAGGAAATTATTTTTGTCAGAGTGCACTAAAGCTAAAGCTGTATCAAAAACCTGTCTTTGATGGAGTTGGATTACAGGCTGATGGAACTAATGCCACATATAAAACTGAGTGGTATAAATTAGGCATGTGCTGAAATTACAGTTTAAGTACATACGATTGGAGTTTATCCCTAGAACAATAATTAGGGAAATCTTCCTATTTACATGAAAGTATAATGAAATTCCTTCTTTGAATAAGCTGCTATAGTATTACAGAGTTAGGAAAAGGCAGTTTTCCTTTTTGTTGATATCTGGTATGGAATGTGAGCATTAGGCTGGCAGTTTTGCAGGGTTCTTTTTTGGTTTTGTACTAAATGTACATTTGTAAATAGAAACAAGTGTATTTGCTGTAATGAACATTTAAGAATGCATAATATATTTTTTCTATATCAGAGGCAATGTGGTGTGAACCCAGAAGTTAAAAAGGTAAACAACTAATGTTGTATTCAGAACTAGTTTCACTTATTAAGAGACATCCTATTTTATTCATTTAACTATACAGGGATTAATAAGGAAATTAATCACAGTAAACCCCTGAAATGGTCCTTAAAAAAAAAAAAAGAACAGCTGAAAGGTTATTTTTCATATCTAGGCTTTTATTTCCTGTTTTAAAAAGTCTTAATACAGGTTTATAATTCAGATTGAGTATCTTATTGCTCTATTTGAATTTGCTTTAATGCCATTTACTTTAGCTTTAATTTCTTTACGTACCATATGTTCTTGTGCTGCAGGTCCTATTTACAATGTGGAAAAGTGAGGGCTAAACCATCAGAATCAAACAGCTTGTATGTCATAAACCACCAATATGCTGAGCCTTCGTGGCACTTAAACAAAAGTAGTCCCTAATAATGTCACTTAATAGAGGCAGAGTCTGTAAATAAGGAACTGCCTCGTGCAAGTCCCGGTGATAAAAAGCTGAGCTACAAATCCATATCTCAGCAACACCGTGCTGGTGATCAATCAGCTCCCACTAATGCTGCCAGCCTGGCTGCTGGGGGAGTGTTTGCCTTGTGCTGCAGCGAGCCTCGCCGCGGAGATGGCATCTCCTCATCCTGTGGGAGCTCCAGAGCCAACAGCATTCCCAAGATAATGCACCTCGCTGTGTTTGCACACTGCTGTTAACTCTTCAACAGTTCTTGGCAAATGCAGTAAGAATATGGTGTGGGCACTGAGAGTAACATAATGTCAAGGCAAACGACACAGAATCATAATCACAGGTTTTGAATACACCCTGCAAGACACTGAAAAGTGGTTTGATATTTCAGTGCACTCAGTACTGTTGGGTAGTCATTTTAAGATATCCTAAATAGCAATTTAAAATAAACCTAATTGAAACACCACTTCTTTCCCTTTGCTCTAAGTATCTTAATGTTTACACTCATGGTTTAGTACTTCATTGAGTAAGTTTCAGTAGTTGTTGATATGGAAAATGAATAAGGTATTGCTCCTCCTTAGCTCTAAGTGTTCTAGAGGTGTGAGAGAAAGTCATGCCATAATTTTAACCAGCAGCTGTGCTGAGTGTCTGGTGGGAGAGGAGAGCTAATTTGGCATATTTGTTGGTTTGCAGATGGCTCTATATCCCAGTGCAGAGAGTTCATGACTCATGTTTACCTTGAATTTTCTGAGAGGTTGTTTTAAATCAAAATTCTGATTCGTCAAAACTAAGTTGTTCAAGGGAAAAGAAACACAAAGGATTTTATCAGTCTAATTCCCAGTATTTCCAGGGTTTCTTCTGCTCAAGTGGCTTGGTCTTTGTACCTTTGCAGTTTTGGTTTGGTGATACTTCAAGAACACAGAAGTAGCTACATTTTATGATTCTGTTATTCCTCTGCTCAAAGTTCAGTAATAACTTCTGGGAAGCTGCTCAGGATGGTTAAACCAACTACTTGGGACTCAACTAAGGCTTTTGAGCACAAGTTTTATTCTGACTGTACCAGCTGTGCAGGAGAGACTCAGGTCCCTCCTGATGGAGCTGGCAGACAGGATTCCTTAGCCCTGGTGACATTATTTATCAGCCTCTGCTCTCCAGGCTGAACTGTAGATCTGTGAGCACAGGGCACACTAGTGATGGTAATGGGTTCTGTGTTAGAACCAGTTCCAGTTGGGTCTGCAGCCACAGGGTTTTTTGTTCTAAGACTTACACTTTTGGGTGACCCTGTTACATGATATTATTTATCAGCCCCTGCTCTCCCAGGCTGATCTGCAGATCTGTGAGCACAGGGCACACCAGTGATGGTGATGGGTTCTGTGTTAGAACCACTTCCAGTTGGGTCTGCAGCCACAGGGTTTTTTGTTCTAAGACTTACACTTTTGGGTGACCCTGTTACATCATCTGTTATCTGGAGAAGAAAATCAAACCCTTCTTAATTATTGCTGTAAGAAAGGTCTCTGCAAACTGTTAAGTAATCTTTGATGGACTTGTAAGCAATACTTTCTTCTGAAACACTCATCTTCTGTAAATCTAAGGCTAATAAGAGTCTGGACAGGTGAATCACAGGCATATTCTGAATTTTTGTTCAGGAGTTTCCAAATGCAGCTAGGAGATTTGTGTCTGAAAGTTGTGGCCTAAGAACATGAACCAGTTAGTTTTCATTTTAACTGATAATGGTTTTAGAAAAGGAAAGATGATTCATAATTTAAATTTATTTATATATGCTAGACATTTTAGAAATGAGATACATAGCTTTTCCAGCTGATTGAGATCTGTGTATTTAACAATATGATCTAGATCTCAGCATTAAATATTTACAGCAATAAACAATGCATGCAAGTGTTTGAATTAACACAGTTGAAAACTTTTGGAACAGGTAAAAAGTGATACTGAGAGAAATCAGATATTTTTCTCGTTTGACTGGCATAGACATGTGGAAACCTCTCCTATTAAGCCAAGAGTGTAGTGATCAAACCTTTAAAGTTCCATGCAGTCAAGCTCAGGACAGCAGTAGTTACTCCTACATTACACAAAGTTTAGAAGGAGCAGCAATGATGAAACCCCAAACATTGAAATAACCAATGAGTGCTCTGACAAGTCACTGTGACAGCTTACCCACGTTTTTGTTACAGAACAACACCCAACTGGTGTGCTTTCATGGTAGAGAAAAATGTCTTAACATGTCTTAGAAATTCAAGCCTAAGTTAATATTCCTTGGTTCCCCTGTGGTGTGTGAGTTAACACTGGAGGTTATGTGATTTTAATATTGGTTAATATTTAATTTCAAAACTTAGACAAATCTTCATATCTTACCTTTTTACAAATCTTCTATTAAAATTACAAATGTCGTAGTACAGAGAATGAATTCATAATATAAATATGTAATCAGAATGAATTTGATTTTTGTATAAAAACACATCAGTGTTTCACTGTCATCTTCTCTAATAACAACCCAGACCAACATCATAATGTCTTCTTTTTAGTATGTGCATTTAAACAAACTGGGTCAAGTACATTATCTCTTATTCATAAGCAGCTTAAACTGTTCAGCAAGTGGAGGGAAAATGCTAAACTCTTTGGAAGTACCTATAAATTTAAGGTAAATTCATTCTATTATATTAAGAAATATTAAATTCCAGGTAATTCAGCCTTTTCAGGATACACAGAAGGTATTGATTTGACATTTGCTATACTGTTTAAGTTCCAGTGTGGTTGCCACCATTTCATAGCTTTTTCAGCACAAAAAAATAAATATAAATGCTTACCCTGATTCTGAAAATATTGAGCTAATTAATGTACTTGGGTTTTATACAGAGGGCAGCCTTGATCTGAACAACATTTATGATAAACCTACAGAAACAGTGCCTGGAGCAGCTGGATCATTAAAAAAAGTATTTGTTAAGCATTATTCAGTCTTGGTTCTGAATTAATAAATAAAGGATTAAGGAGTAGTTATGTGAGACTTTAAGTATAGAGTGATAAAACAAACTCCTGCATTTCTATGGTGTATATTTTATCCTAACTAGATGCAATTTACTTAAATAAGGCAATTTAATCAGTATTTAGTAAATTTGTCATTTGATATTGTAGAATCTTTCATCATATTTCACTTTAATCAAGAAAGGTAACACCTGTGGTTTATTCACAAAAGCCCCTTTTGTTAAATGAACACCCGCAGGCCATGAAGCAATTACATTTGTTGCTTGTACCAAAGTAGGAGGCACTTAAATAGACCTTAGTAGGGATAGATGAGAACTTGCAGACTTTATTCTTTTGTCCAGCACTGAGATTAGTTCTTATCATAGCTCAAGAAGGAAGCCTCTGAACTGAAAAGATGGGAATTATTTAAAGTTCTTCTTAAGTTTGAAACTTTGATATTGCTGGAGGTGATGTGAATACCTGTGACCTTACAAAAGTTCAAACATCTACTCCCAGCTGATTGTATGTGCTGATGTTTTTTGAGATTGCAAGACATTCATGTTTATAAGTCCCCTAAAATCACTAGCAAAAGCTCTCTCAAAACAAAAGGCCCAAACCACAGAAGCCTATTTTCAGTTAGTTGGGTTTGGGGGTATTTTTGAGGCAGATGATTTAGTTCTGTTAGCTTTATTTGCAATACATGAGTTTCCCAATATGTCAGTCAATGCAGCACAGGGTTCTTTTCTCGTGGGTTTGAAGATAATTGAGTAATCAAAGAAAAAAGTTTGGCATCATGTAAAGAGACCAAAAGAATATAATTATTTGATGATTCCCCCCTCTAAGTAAATTAATGTTTTATGCTGGTGAGTATTCATCAAATACCTGCCCTGTACTTCAGTTCTGCCACTTTAACTGCACCACTGAGTAAACTCCAACAGCTCTGCAAATTTTGCTAGTTTGTCAGAGTGAAAAATGTTTGTTTGGGGTGAAAGAGAGTGAACTTCTGCTTCCAGCTCAGTTGTTCCCAAGGATAGTCTTGTTCTTCTGGTCTAGAGCCTGGGGAGGGAGCAGAGGGGTGTCTGATGGGTGTCTTTCATTGTCGCACTTTGAAGCAGCACTGCAGATAACCGGTTCTGCCTGAGAACAAGGGAGGTAAATCCTCAGATAATCTGCACAGATCAGGGGCACAGGGGCTGCTGAGGCAGAGGGAGTTGCCTGCAGACAGTCAGAGGCAGCTTTTCACAGCAGCCTGCACTGCTGAGGAGTTGCAGGTTCTGCAGAGTCCCACTCATTCTGTGAAAATTCAGCTGCTGGGCATGTGAGACTTCCCCATCTTTAGTTCTGGCCTGTGTGTAGGGAGATCAGAGATGCTGCCCAGCCCAGGGCGGTGCTTTTACCCCTCATCAGTGTGGGTTTGTAGTCACTGTCCCTCTGTGTAGCGGGAACTGTGATTTCAGTGGCACTTCTTGGATGCAGTTAACTTTCTCTACGAGGTCCACTGCCTGTAGATACCAAAATGCTACCCTGTGAGCTGTCACACGAGTGGCTTTCCCTCTGCCTTGGGGTTTTTGGCAGCAGCAGCACATTGCTGTGCAATTAATGCATTCTTACTAAAAATACAGGTTTTTAACAGTTAATTCTTTCTCTTTGGTGAATATCGTTCCCAGCTAGTGTGCTTGCAGAGCTTTGCAGTGTTTCAGATTGAGTCCTGCCTCTGCAAAGGTTGATACTCCAAGTGAACTATTCCCTGAGTAATCCCACTGAGATCAGTGATGTGGTGTCTACATGGCTTGGTGCATGGAGCCTTGGAGGATTCTGGCACTGGTCTTTATTTCAAAGGGGTTTATAATACTTTTGTTAATTTTTTAAAAAAATTAATTACTATGGCCTGTCACTGGTATTTGGTTTTACATTTTCCTGTAATTTTTGTGATTTTTATTGCTTGACTTAATTCTAGGTTGTAGTGAAGTGCCTAGATGATGGACAGACACCCTACAAAGGTGCATTATTCCTAGATGAATCACACATTGTGACAGTACTCTTAATGCTAAATTCAGAGGTGTAGGGCCCAGTCATACTTTCCAGGGAGAACTGCAAAGATTACCTTAAGTGGTGAATTTCGGGATGTAGGAAGACGCTTTAATGCAAATGTTCTACCTGGAATGCAAACTATGAATATCTTGTCTAGATAAGTAATTATTCCTAGTACTGGAAGTAGTTTTATGCCATTGCAGGCAAAAGTAATTTATTTTATTTCTTGCAATTTTGGAGCTTGGTAGAAATAGGGAAAGTGTTCTAGAAAGCTTTTGGATATACTTGAGTCATGAGTGGTTTTTTTATTTTACACAGTAAAAGATGAGCATCACATTCTGCCTATGAACTGGGAGAAGTGAGAAAGCACAGGAACCAGAACAGCATAAGGGGAGCTGGCAGGGAAACAGGAGCACATTGCAAGAAGTGATGGCTTTGCAGCAACATGAAATGTTAGCATGGGTTTGCTTTCTATATCATAGTAATTCCAGCTTGTCCTGTTTGTGTGTTTGCTGAGGGAGTCTGTCACAGTGACAGCAGTTTGGTGTCTGACTTGTTGTTCCAGTAGGTGCTGGACAGGGGAGTTTGCACCAGCAAGGTCAGGTGCTGCCTTGTACTGTTATTTGCACGTGAGAAACAACTCATGTGTGAGTGTGGACACAGGCAGTGCTTTGGGTGGGTCCGCTGAACTAAGTGACCACGAACATCCAAGTACCCTGCTGGACATCCTAAACAGGTTGTGTTCCATGGAATCTTTGAGGAAAACAGCAGTGACAGCACGTGCTCAAACAGAGACCTATCAAAACCACAAGATGCATATTCTACACAGATCATTTGACTCCAGATAGAAGCTTTTTGAAATGTATAAATTGACTTCTGGTTGTTTTTTTTGTTTGCAAAGCTGCTTGGGTAGGCTGAGGGCCGAAGTCATCTAGCTGGAACCAGCTGGCCTTCCCAGAGGAAGCCCTTCCATGCATGTGCCAGGAATCTGAGCAGCCTTCCAAACAAAGGTGACAGACAAGCTGAATAGGGAATTCCTGTCTGGAAGGACTGGGAGAACAAGCAGTAGAGGAGCTTGGCCGAAGTAGTGGATCAGTTAAAGACAAAGGAGGTGGCATTCCTTTATACCTGTGGAAGGAGATGGCACCAGTGGGTTTCAAAAGGGCTTAGACATTGCTGGGCACGTGTGGGTTCTGAAATGCTGAGGGCAGGCTTTGTGCCCTCTGACACACCTCCAGCACCTCTCCTGGTGCCACAGAAATACAGGGCTGTTTGGGAGGGGTGGACAGGCTCACAGATGCTTTCTGCAGTGTGTTTCATTCTGCCAAAGTGACCTGTTGTGTCTCAGTCCACAGCTGGCACATCTGCCACGGCTCAGCAGAGGGGCTCTGGCAGCAGTGTGCCAGCCTGGGATGCTGTTTAGTGACAGGCATGAGGCAGCATGGCTAAGCAAGAGCCTCACATTAAAGCCCAGGTTCCCAGGGAGTGTTACCTGGCCAGATACCTACAAGTACCACCTGCAGTTTCCTCCAGTGGGGCACCTGCATTTGTTCTGACTGGTTTACAACCTGCCTTTACTCTAGAGTGGCATTTCACTTCGTTACCCATGAACTCTCCCCTCTGCATTCTATTGTGTTTAGAGTCTGCATGGCTCAATTCTAAAACATTCATACTGCTCCTACTTTGAGTTTCACTTGAAATTGTTTGTTTATTTATTTAGTTAGTTTCCGCATGTTTTTCCTTTGAATTGTGGTCATAGTAATGTTTCAAGTAGATACTTCATAGTAATGTTTCAAGTAGATACTTGGTTTTGGAAAAGTGTATGTTTAAAGTGCATCTTAAATATTCTCTAGATTGAGAATATGTTACTTCATTTAAATTTTCAGCCTGGTTTAAAATTTTAGAAACAAAACCCAATTAGAAATGTAATTATTAAGTATTTTATTTGGTAACTTGAAAGAGGTTATTTGTATCTGAAATGTTTTTAAGAAAACATTACAAAATAGTATTGTATATTCCAAGCAGACATCTTAGTTTAAGACTTGCAGAGCAACTTTTTCACATATGAAAGCTTCATACTCTCATTTAGGTAACTATTACAGCTACATTGCTATTTCTCATTTTGTCATTGAGTCAGCCAGTGAATGCCATGAATCTGTGGTATGTAATATAGTTAATGCATAATATATATGGGCAATGAAAGGTCTTTGTCATATAGTATAAGGTCACCATCATTAATTTTCAAATTATAAAAAGGGATTTGCTGTTTTGTGATCATCATTATTGCAATATAATGTGTTGTGGATTCTGCCTGCACATAGAATGAACTGTGATCTTAATTAGAACTTTGACAAGCCTACTCCGATAAAATGATGAGATTATTCGTAATTGATGTCACAATCAATTACCAGTTAGTTCATCATGAATCTACTAACAGGTCTAGCCTTGGTGCTGGCCCCAGGATGTTGATGAGTGTGTGGCTGCCCTGTTCATGCTGTTAGTGCGACAGGAGGGCAGATTTTCAGTCAACATCCTAATGACCTCTTTTGAAGTCTATTAAATTAATGACCCTGTCACATTGGTCTAACCTCTTGCATCTTCATTTTGGATTTTTTGTTGCAAACCATTGGTTTTTGAGCACATGATAGAACAGATACTTTGGAGCACTCCTTCTCATCCCTCTAAATCTGGCAGTGGGTCTTACTAGACTCAATAAATACTAGACAACCTTGCAGTTATCTCATTACACAGTCATGAAATACAGAGCTCAGAAATCAGGAAAAACACTGTAAGGCAAACTGTGCTTAACAGCATTCTGTTCTGGTTTCTTTTTACATTTCAATCTTGCTTATAGGTGCCTAAAGGACACGTTTGGTTAGAAGGTGATAATCTCAGGAATTCTACAGATTCCAGGTGCTACGGACCTGTTCCTTACGGGCTGATAAGAGGACGCATTTGTCTTAAGGTATGTGAATTTATACTATCTAAAAATAGTTGCATTAATACATTTTTAATGAGTGGGTGTTAGTACTGAAACTTGCCTCCCCAGCTGCCTGGCCAAAGCAAATGGAAAGGAAAGCATGAACACTCCACCACCTGCTGTAAAAGGATAAATCAACAATGACGGGGTTTTTGGAGGGAGGACTTTGGAGCAGCACTGAGCGTTTTCACTGCTATGAAAATTGAATGAATTGTTTTGCAAGCAAATCCAAACATGATAAAACCACAAGTGTACACACATACGCCCTGCTGCACAGATGTACATTTCATCCTTACTTTGATTCTCTCTGCAAAATGGTTTTTCACTGTTGCAGCTCTGTGGTCCAAAAAACAAAATGGAGGAAAAGATTCTCTTTCCAGGACTTGCACACATACTTTGGACATGTAGCCTGGCCTTGCTGCTTTTTAAACTAAAAAAATGCTTTGAATGAATATTGTACTGTATAAACCACCACGGTTTCTTCTCCTTTTGCTTCAACAATTCTACAACTTTATTTCACACTGAATTGTTTTTTGATATTATCTGCCTTACTAATTTACTCTTTTACCAAAAAGAAGAAACATAACAGAATTTCCTCTCCATAAAAAGTTTAATCTAAGAAACAGGGGAGTGTGTATTACACACTTATACACCTGCTTTTAGAAAACTGGATTTAAAGTTGTGCATTCAGAACAATAAAAAAGGTTTTCTCTAGATACTTCAACACACCCACAAACCCATAATTTAGCACACCTGTATTACACAGGGAAAATTAGATCTTTCCAATATAACAAAGCCTTATATCCTTAATTTACAGTATTTATGAACACAATCTGGGACTTTTCCAAAAAAAAAAAAAAAACCTTGCAGCTATTGAGCACAATCAGTAATTGCTTTCTAAACCTCAGACAACACAATCTCCTCAGCCCTACTGGCAACTTTTAGGTGGCCTCTGTTCCTCCTGGCTCACATTTGCTCTGAGTTCTTCCCTGGTATTTACTCGGGGCTCTCTCTGCCCCTTCTCCTGCTGTCTGCCTTACACCAGAGGGGAAAATGCTGGTTCCCAACAGGGCTATTTTTATGACCCAAGTTTTAGCTTGGATTATTGACTGCTAAGAGACAAAGGATGCTAATCTGCTGACACTCCTCTAATGAGAATGTGGCAGTAATAATGCAACTGAAAAAAGCATTTCTCCAAACTGAGGCACAGGTATAGAAAAGCTGCTGCTGTTTACTGCTTTAATGTTAGCAAGTACTGGATATATCAAGAACCTGTGTGTATGGACAGCCAGAATTAGTCACAGTATCTCTCCACAGCAACAGATTTTGTGTCCAGCTTGTTCCCTGACAAGGAAGGTGTTTGAAAGACCTTAATGAAGTGACTGACAGGAATGAACCCTATGTAAACTCTGTAAAATGAGTGGAACTCACACACAGATCATTCATATTGAAGCACTACTTTAGGACTCCAGAACATTGTGTGTTAAAAAAAATATTAGGCAATCACTTGATACTTAATCAAAATAATTTAACCAGATTTCACAGCAGTTGTTTAATGACAGTGGCATAGAGTAGTGATTATTCAAGTTTTTGTGAGGTTTAAGTATATGGTGCCTAACAAAAGCAAAAATGAATTTGTTCTTCAAATGAATGTTTCTAGTAGGGCTCTTTCTGATACCTCACATGAGCACCCAGTGATGTTGCTCCTGTGTGCTGCTGCTGCTGCACACTGCAGTGCAGGGCAGCAGATACAGACTGCACGGGGCTGGCTGGCCACTGGCCACTGGCCAGGAAGCCTCTGAGTGCTTTTAATGCAGCCTGCTGCAGCTTTGGCTTCTCTTCCCTCCAACAGTTTTTACTGCCTTCAGAATGGAAGTTTTTGTGGCTTTGTCTTAGAGTGGATTTTGGAGAAGCAGATGTAACAGTGCCTTTCAGTGCTAAGTTACTTTTTTAGGAATGGATACAAAAAAAACCCAAATATAATTTGGAAGTCACGGATTTCAACAGAGGAGAGTGAGCTCAGCCAACCTAGCTGGCTGAATTTGTTTAGCCAACCTATTCTTGGCAAAACACAAGTGTTTATCTGAAGTTTAGACCGAGGGTTCTCAGCCAGTGTTGGTGCAGCAGTTTTTAACCCTTACAGAAATACCAACACCTGATTCTTGTCCTGCCACTCCAAACAAAAGGTCATTCCTTAAAGGGCTGCTGAAGTCAAATGCAAATTCAGGAAAAGCACTGGGAATCCCACTTAGATAGAACTCATGCTTCATCTTGTGCTAGGTAGGATATCCTGTGCATTGCCTGGATTTAGGCTCCATGTCAGAACTAGACCTGTGGTGTATCTTCAAAAGAGCTAGTTAGCCCCATTTATGCCTCGTCCATCAGATCAAATCTATCTATGTAGGCCAAAGCAGAGAGGGCAAAGAGCTGCTAATTGGAAGAGCCAGTCTGAATGAGCAAGTCACAGTCAACTTCTGTCAGAACTTTAAAGGACTCTGGGATCACGACAGAGTGGCATGTCTTTGTTTCACAGAGGAGGGCTTTCCATCTCTTTCCAACAGCCAGTATTGTTTCTCAGGTTCTCCCTGCATGCAGACTAGATAAAACATCATTTTCATTCTAACTCTACCACTAAGATTACTGTGACAAATTTCAAACTACACTGTCAAAGCAACATTTAAAGCTAATTTGATTACTTTCACTGAAAGAAAGTCAAGTTGCAGTAGGTGTGATTTGAGTTGCCTGAAATGAGATTTGTGCTGGAGTGAACAGACTAAAATACTCTTCCTTCTCCAGGCCTTTACTGAGATCAGCTTAGATTTGTTATATGGGATATTTTCTTTCCTTTTACTTCTGTTTGCCTTCAGGGCCAAACAAAGACTTGACACCCAGCCTGCAGCCAGCACAGGCCCTCTGGGAAACTTTGAATTCTGCAGCTTCGCTGCTAACGAAGATCACAAATACCCTTCTCTTGTTGGCTTGTATCTGTATTTTTGTGTGGAACTTAAAATAGCTCACTGGCTGATCAGCACAGAGACATCAACTCTGTGGTTCTGTGTCAGCAGCTGTTCCTTGTGCTCCTCCTTGACTGCACAAGAACCACAAGAATTTTCTGAGATCTTGCACAAGAGCCTTTTCCTGATGCACACAACTTGAGGTCCTGCTCATGACTCATCCTTCTGCCTTTCTGATGGGGCACAGTTCTGCCAGGGGCTGCCAGGAGCCTGGAGAGGGCACAGCCCCAGCCAGGAGGGAGCTGCTGCTGCTGCCTCCTGCCAGGCCTGTCCTGAACTGCCCCAGCCTCTGCTGGCACAGCCTTTGGTGCTGGGGACAAATCACAGGGGTAGAAATAACTGAGCCTTTGCCTGTGCTTCCTCTTTTAAATGAGACAATTACTCTTTCACTCCACACAGAGAGCAGCAAAGGCTCCTTCTGTGCCCTGGCTGCTCCAAATTCTAAGGAAAAATAAGCAAGATAACCAAAATACTGACAAATGCTTTGGGAACAAGGTAGTAGCCCACTTTTCTCTGTCTAGGCTGCTTCATCTTGGGCAGGGGCTGTGAAATTTTTATGGGCTTAGAGCCACAGAGAACATTGATTGTTCAGCCTCATCTTGCCCTTCTTCCTGCTGAGCCCCTTGTGCCATCTTTGAAAGAGGCACAGACATTCAAGTGAGACAAAGGCCAATGAGTGAATTAATGTCCTTGCTTTCCTATTACCTTTTCTTTTGCATCCAAGACCATCCTACATGTAATTAATGACTGTGCAGAGCAAAGTACTCCTGGCAGCATTCAGTACATGAACATACAGGTAATTCCTGGAGAGAAGCTTTGTTTATTGGTCAGCGTCACTCTCTGACACCTGTACTTGGTGATGAGTTGTGCTCTTTTGGAAATAACTGTCTCTTCTGAGAAGAGCCTCATCCAGAGCCAGGCTCTCCACCCCTTCATTCTGGTCTGTTTAAGTTTGTTTAAGTTTACCTGTAGCCAACAGATCTTTTTTCCCAAGGTTTGGTATTTCCAGTTCAAAGGCCCATCTTGAAAATAAAAATGTACACCTCACCATGGGGAGGTCCATGTGAGTGGTACTTTTTTCCTCCTAGATGGACCAAAAACCACATACCTTGTCTTTAAAGTCATAAAGAGCTGTACAAGCAAGAAAACACTGGATTGGAAAGACACTCTTTAGGAACATATTTATTTCCAAGGGAGAAAAGCAATGGAATTCATGAGGCTCTCCATAGCAAAGCATATCTCCTGTATAAATTGTAAAATTCACACTATGGAAGAGTCCCTGTAATATACAGGATTTATTACTGCTGGCAAGAGAAGCACATCCGTGAGCAAAGTTCTTTACCAAAGAGAGAAAAAATTATCATGTTTATGAAACGATTCCAATAACAAATGAAAATCCCGAACTTTGGATTGTGATTAAAATCTCTTGTAACTGTGCTTTATTTTACAGATATGGCCTCTGAATGACTTTGGATTTCTACGTGCAAGCCCCAATGGCCACAGATTTCTTGATGATTAAAAGACTGAAGTTACTATTGACAGTTTTCATAGTATTTTCTACTAAAATGAATGGAACTATTTTTGTTTAGAATAAACACAAATATTACTTGACAAAGATGTCTCTTTCTGAGATTACACCTAACTTGAGAGTGGGAATGATACACTTGTGTCATCAGCAAAAATTATGTCCCTGCCATCAGCAGGTGGTGCCAGGACTGGCACTGAACACAGCACCAGTGGGGTTCCAGACCTGCTGGTCACTCCCAGGAGTGCTGTGGGGTTTCCTCTGACTGCCCAGTGGGGTCAGAGCACAGCTTCCTCCTTAGCCTTCCTCTCAGGAATGATGACTCCATTTGTTCTGACATGGAGAGCCTCAGCTCAACACCTGCTCCTGCTCCAGGCTGCCCAGGTGATGGCACTGTCACAGGGCAGGGACAGCCACTGCTTCCAGCTGCCAGCCTCTGCCTCCTCCTCCTCCTAAGTTCCAGTTCTCGAGAGGATTTCATGAACTTAAATATTTTGCTTACAAATAGAAAATGTTCCTGTTTCCCACTGCTGAACCTTGCTCTTCATTATCTTCAAAGTGTTCTCACATCTCTGCCTCCTGATTGAATTTTGTCATCTGAGCTGTTAAAAGGATTTAACCTAAGAAGAAGGGCCTAAGGTAGAGCTGCTTCAGACTGAAATTGGAAGAAGCTACTCTGTTGTTTGCTGGGAAAGAAACGTTTAGATCAGGAGATAGACTCCAGTTCTACAGAACTGGTGTTGTGGGTTGGAGGTGTTGAATAATGAGTTCTTCAGCTGCAGGAGGAGAATCCCAGCCTCATGTCTGCAGAGCTGTGTCAGCAAAGGGGCACTTGGCATTTTCATTTTTAACCCTGAATGAACTTGTTCTTGCAGTGCCCCCCTTTTTTTAACATACATTTCTTTAGCAGTGCTGTCACTTGTTTGTCCAGTCTTTTGAAAAGTTTGTAAGACTCGATGTGCTTCATTGAAACAATCATTGCAGGATCTCGATAACAAGTGAACATGTGTCACAACAAACCAAAGATACATCTTTGGTTTCACTCCTGGAGACACTGTAATTCCCACCACATCGACAGGACAGAGTGTAGACTTGTTCATCTGCCAAGAAAGAAAACAAAAACGCCTTTAGTGCTGGAGAAGAATCAAAAATTTATTTGGAATTTTCTTCACACAGCTGCTCTTAGTAACAAATAACCTCCTACTTCTGGGTTCAAATATCAGTATCTGTGCTACCATTTGTAACTCAAAAAAGAATCTCAGAATGTTTCAGTGGTTGAGGTATTCTTACACTAAACAACCAGGGCCAGTGGAGCCTCTTCAAAAAAACCAAAAAACTCCAGTAATAACAAAGTGCACAATCTGATGATACTAAAAGAAAAAACTAAGTGGTGGTAGTCATACAGATCAAGGATGCTTCCAAAACAGGCTGCTAACCCAGGAACCAAAACAGAAGAAAGGAAAGTATGATTTTTCCCCTCACAACTTAAAAAAAAAAAAGTAAAAAAATCAAAATCAAAATCAGCCATTTATTCCAAAAGCAATTAAACAAGAAAAGCCAGAGCAGTAGACAGGAGAGAAGGAACAGTGGCAGATGAAAAAATAAACACAGGCATTCTACCATCACAGGAAGAGCAAGAAGATGCACAAGAGATATGGGAAAAATCTATGTACTCTCAATTATACAAGAGGAGAGCTGGGAGAAAAGTGGTACTGCAAGTGAGGGTGGGGAGAAGTGTAGATGTAATGGAAAGCAAATGTAACAGAAAGTTAAGTTCTAATCCAGGTAATCTTAGAGAGCTAAACAGCTTTGTCCTAGGAAACACAGAAAAAAAAGCACTTAAAGTAAGACAACAATGGTGCAAGATGCAGAAAAAAATAGAAAACATTAACAGGGAGAGTGAAAAGCATTAGGAACCAGCAGCAAGGCACTCATACCTTCATTCCAGGACATGTCCTCGAGATAAATCTGTTCATGAACTGGCCATTCTTTTGTCAGGTTATCTTCTGTAAAGCAAACATGACAGCTGTTCAGTCTTTTCTGAGAAATTAATGGTTTTATATACCTAGCAGTCAGTCTGGTCCCTACTAGAGAGTCCTGCCTAGGACCACTGTATCAGTTCAAAATGTAGTTCTCTAAAATCTTACTTTCCATAGATCTGCATAAGCTGGAAAATGTTCTCTTGTAGCCAGGAGAAATAAATGGTGACAATGAATTACTGAATTAAGACCCTGAAACCAGCACTTGAGTGAAATTAGGGGCAGACTTCTGTTTTGATGTAGATGCCTTTCAAAACCTGGCTGTAACTCCAACTCCACGAGCTGAAATTGTGAAGGTTAGGTCTGCTAACCTGTACTTTTCACAGATTTGTGGGACAAACAGTTGAGGTCCAAAGGGACCTCTCAAGATCACCTACCAAAGCCTCCTGCACCCACAGCTGGAGCAAGCTGGCCAGGATGGGCAGATTTTAAATATCTCCACAGATGGAGACTTCTCAGTATCTCAGTATCTCTCTTCAGTATCTCCCAGGCAACCCATTCCTCCTTAGAAAGGAGAAGCCAAATAAAAACCTTCCCATAAGCACCAAGGGCATGTTGTATGTGAGAACACCACTGAGATTCCTGCAAAGAAATAAATCCTGCAGAAGAAATAAGTCCTGCAAAAAACACTTGTAGGGGAAGACCAGTCCAAGTGCTCTTTTGTGATAAAGAGTGTCTGTGTCTGTACCTGAGAGATCTTCCAACATTGAGTACAGCATGAAAAGAAAAGTGTACAACATCTACAGGTAACAAAAAACTGAGTTAGAAAACTTCCAGAGCTTCCTATTTGGAATTAATGAAGCAGGATTTCTCTCAAGACTTTTAGGGGATTGGTGGTGGAGGTCTGGGCCATGCCTCGCTGCTACAAAGTACAAAAAGGGCAGATGGGCCACCTGAAGAGAACTGGTACAATGCAAATTCATGAGCTTACCATACTTCAAGTAAAGTAACTGTGATTCATAGAACCACAGCATCATTTATGCTGGAAAACACCTTTAAGATCTTTGAGTCCAGTCATTAAAGTAGTGAAGAAGCAGCTGAGGAAAAGTCTGCTCTCTCTTCTATTCCAAACATGGCATAATACAAAGCCCAGGGAACAGAATTTCAATGAAGCTTTTCTAATTCATCCCTGCAATTGTAATTCTGAAAACAAAAAAACACCCCAACCAACAGGCAAAATTAATCCTTCTCACAATTCCCAGGCTGAACAGAGATTGTTGTTCCCCATCTGATGCTCAGATCCTGAAGGATCAGGCACAGCATCTCCAGCTGGGCAAGGGAGGGATTGTCCTGCTCTGCTCTGAGCTGGAGCAGCCTCACCTCGAGTGCTGGGGCAGTTTTGGGTGCCACAGCATAAAAAAGGCATGAGGCCATTAGAGAACACCCAAAGGATGGGGAAGGTGCAGGGCCTCGAGGGGAAGGTGTGTGAGGAGTGGCTGAGGGCACTGGGGCTGCTCAGCCTGGAGGAGACTGACGGGAGACCTCAGTTACAAATTCCTCGTGAGGGGAGGAGGAGAGGCAGGCACTGATCTCTGCTCTGTGTGACAGGGACAGGACTCGAGGGAATGGCCTGGAGCTGAGTCAGGGCAGGTTTAGGCTGGGTATCAGGAAAAGGTTCTTCACCCAGAGTGGGACTGGGCACTGGAACAGCTCCCCAGGGAGTGGTCACAGCACCAAGCCTGGCAGAGCTCAAGGAGTGTTTGGACAATGCTCTCAGGCATATGATGGGATTCTTGGGGTGTCCTGTTCACAGCCATCAGTGATCATCCTAAGTCCCTTCCAACTCAGCATATTCTATGACTGTGATTCTATGAAGTCTGAAATCTGGTTATCTCAAAAAATAAAAGTTTTCTATTAGTACTCTTGACTTCACACATAGTCCAGGACCAGCTCTTGTCAGGCACTTTTGCACACTGCATTTATTTACCTGTCTGGTTCAAGCAGAAGGAACATTTTCCAGAGATGAACAAAGCTTTTTTATTTTCTAGGTCTCCTACTAAAAACATTACCCAGCCTAATACACCTTGAGACAGCAGAAACAGAGGGAGCCACTTAAAAACAGAGGCACAGCCCAGTCTGAGTTTGCAAGCAGAACACCCAACCTAATGGCTCTCAGATTTCGTGTGCCCTTCCTTATTCCATCTGCATCACTGTTATTGCAACCATGGCTCCTTGTTGGTGCTTTTCTGAAGTAAACTGGTGTCCCATTTTCCCTCCCAGCCCCAAGGAGAGTGGGAATTCACCAGTGCTGAGTTATGTGATGTCTGCTCAGGCTGTAAAACCCTGTGTACAGAGCTGTCATTTCTAAAACCCACCCTGAACATCCAGGGGGAAATGTGAGGACCTCATTGTCCACCAGAACTCTTGAAACAAACTTTAATTCCCCAGCAGCACAGCCTGCCTGGCTTTGCCATCTATTGGATTTGTCTGACAACAAGAGGTGAAAGGATTCTGCAGCTCCATTGTCTCAACTGCAGGATCTAAGAAAACACTGGCAGGATCATCAGAGAGGTTTATGAGCCTGCAATTCAAAGAGATTAAAAGGAAAAATCTACTGAGATTCTTTCAGGCTACAGAACAACATTAAATAACTATTAGCAGCTTGGTTCAGTAAAGCTTTACTAGAGCCCTTGCTGGGTCATTCAGAAATTGTAAAAGAGGAAAGGTATTTAAGTTTCACTTGGAGATACAATAAATATTTCTTGGGCTATTTAAGGCTGAGTTTTAGGGAAAGGGTTGCAAGGAGTAAATGGAAATTCAACCCTTTTAACAGTTTATGGTTATAGTAAAAATAGTCATAATACTTGAAAGATTTTTCTAGCTCTTTATCAGGCATACATACTTAGGATTGATTTTTTTTTTCAAACCAAACACAATTAAACTTCAAGATATGTACTGTCAGTCAAATACTGTTCACACTATCTACTCTGCATAAAAATCACCACAGCACTCACTGGATGTTTTCACAAGTTAATTTTTTCGAATAGGCTTTTCAGTTTTAAAACAATTACTTAAATTTGAGTCTTTTCAGTTAATTTAAAACAATCACACTTACTTTAATTTGAAATTTTAACCAAGTCATGTTAAGAATTTTCATAAAAAAGAGATATAAAAATACCAAAACAATCCTGCTCCACTTGTTGCAGATGAGATTTAACTCCAGAGAGTTCAAAGGCTTGTGCTCCAGCTGAGGGGCTGCAGCCACAAATCCATGGCTGGAGAAGGAATATCCACTTCTGTCACACACACAGCATAACCTGGCACACTGCAAAACCACTGCTGCTGTCAGCAAAGCCTGCATTAGTGGCCAGGTACTACAAAATGAGCTGGTTTAGGCTAAGTACAACATTTTGTTTTACTGCCCAGAGCAGCTCGAGAATCTCCACCCATGGAGACACGAAAGCCAGGCTGAGCAACTGACTGTGAGGACTGGCTTTAGGTAGGAGATGGATCTTCACAGGATGGCCTCTGAAGGTCTCTTCCAGCCTGTGTGATTCTCTGATCCTGTGAGAAGTTTTTCTTTCCAGCTGTGTCACAAAAGCAAGAACTTTTGGGGTTCAGGTGATTTCTAATGTGAAAAATGTGAAACAGGTTTTATCCACACTAAAAACTTTTGGTAATTATCAGAGTCAAGCTTGATTTTAACTGCATATTCATCTTTTTAAAGTGGGATATCAAACAAAGAATGGAAAAATCTATGAAGAAAATCTATTGACAAAAAATACCCAAGTCCATTCTTCATACGTAAATTGTTATGCAGATTTCTTTTTCCATCCCCCAAATTTTTCACAGGGACTGTAAGCAAAAGATTTATCACCATAAAAAGGTATTCTTATATGACAAAACAATGAATTGGAAAAATTTTCAGAAAACATACAAAAGGCAGTTCTTATAGGAATTCCAGATCAGGAAAAGTTGGATAAGTATTTGAGTCTAACCTCTGAACAGTTTGTGGTTGTCCCTTCCCTTTTAATGCTATGGCCTGAAGGCACAAAAAAATTAGGAGATTGTTGAGAAACCTTCAGAGAAAAGCAGTATTAAGATATAAAAGCACATTCACTAGTTATTCTCAACAATTCAAACAAAAAGAAAATGAAACCCAGAGAGCCCCACAGAATTTCACCTCCTTGTAACTTCTCTGGCTACTGAATTTCTGAGCCAAGTAATTAAGATTTAGTTAGTGTAACACAAGAAGGTACATACAAACAAACAGTCTGTGAAATGGGGAAAAGACTGCAGTGCAAAGGGCTTCCTGCTGATGGGCAGCCACACACACACACACATACACACTGGCATCCTTCAGATCCTGCTTCCTGGCCTTCCTTTGCATCTTACTAACTTGCTGTATTATCTCTCTCATCACTATTCCCCTTAGCTGCTGTCTCAACTCCTTTGTTTCTGTGAGCTTTTATGGCAGTGTCTACGAATTTGTCTAGAATCATGGCTTCAGAAGCAGCTTGACAGGCATTCAAAGAAGTAGAATTTATTTCCCCATCATTTTGCTGCCAGGGAACATGCTGGAAAGAATGCAGCAGCACTGCACATGTGTGTCAGGTGTGGCTGAGTCTGAAACATGGGGGCCCTGGGAATGGCACCCTCTGTGCTAAAACAGAATATCCCATCACCATCCCACCACCAACACCTGCCTCAATAGAGGCACAACCTGATTTCTTTATTTACCAAGTCTTTCACACAGATTCTTGAGATGGCTTTTCAAAGAACCCATCTGGATGCAAAAGAATCTCAGAAAATAAAGATAATCTTCAAATTATGGTCAAAACCCATTTATAGATTAAGGACATATTTATATGTCCTTAAATCCCAAAGGAAAACAAAATCCTGACGTAGCTCTCTACTCCAGTGGATGAACCTGACCCAGGCAAAATGGAACTTCAGAGTCTGATTTAAGCTTTAGGTAAAACTCACCAAAAACTGAAAAGATTCCCATCTGAATCTCTAGTATTTCCTTTTTCCTCTGCACATATAATTTGTGAAAAGAGAAGGCACAACCAATATTACAATGGTAAGAGTACAATAGCATGAGAGAGCTGGGCAGCAGAAATTCCTGTTCTGACATCACCTTCAGGCATTTAGAAAATAACTTTGAGATGAAAAAATTATTTAAGTCTGATCTTAATACTGTTTACATTACAAATAGAACAAGATCCAATTTTTTCCATAAAATACTTATTCAACAACTTTGTTTTCACCCCTCCCCCTCTCTTCCCAAAGCCACACAAAGTCTGAAATACAAGGTTATTGTGGTGGTTTTGTATGGGAGGCACTCACAGAAGTGATGAGCCATGAGAAGCATCCTAAAAGTTTTGTTCTGATTCTTATTACTCTTGGTTACTGTTAATAAATTTTTCTTTATACCCTTTTGAAGTTTTAAGCCTGCTTCACCTTTCTCCTAATCCCACCCCACAGGAAATGAATAAGTGCATTCTGGTAAACACAGCAGTGATTTACCAACACGAAACCCACCACACTCATTAGTACATTAACTGAGAAATCTCAAATTAACAAACCAAGCCCAGTGCAGTTATTTGAGTGGAGAATCCACCCTGTGGATCTCCAGCAGCCTCTTTACCCTGCAGTGATGCCACGGTGCCTTTGTGTCTCCGAGCCGCGGCACCGGCGGCGGCAGGGGAGTTAAAAATCAGCACGAGGGACAAGGCCTGATGGTGTGCCAATGTACAATGCAGGGAATTCAATAACAAGCTGCACAGACAGTGGGCTTTTATCAGCACATTCCGCAGTGGTGGTGGCTCCACGTCAATGCTGGCCCCAGTGTGTCACTGCAGAGTGCCACCGAGTGTTTTCCCCACGGGCAAGCCACTATTATTGACTCCCCCCATTAACATGTAGGGTGGATATACATTTATTGAAGGTTCTAATGGAAGGCTGAGGGATTCCTATCCTGAGGCCAGAGCAGAAAGACAGCCTATCACTTCATGTAATGGTAGCCCATGTGTGACAGACCTGACCTACATTTCCCCCCTTTCTTTCTCACAACAGCCTGTCACTGTTTTAAGAAGCTATTTTCTGAGAGCTATAAAAAGGAATGCGTGCTAGAGCTGCCTAGTTAATATGTTATATTGAAATATTATTTACAAACCTGCTTTAGAAAGGCTACTTTAGACTGTGGATGAATTATGAATGCTACTTAACACCCACAACAGAAAAGAATGTGTCCTAATGATTCTGGTTGTAAATCCATACACAAAGAACACTAGGTGTAGATGGTTTAATACTTACATCTAAACCACTGCAACAAAATGGAGCATAAAACTTAAAATTAAGAATAATTAATGAAGCTACCTTCATAAAATAAAAAGGGCTAAGGTCTGCAATTAGTATAAATTCCATAATAATTCAAACTATCAGGAATGATGCCATTTTGTTGGAAGTAATTCTGTGTTTTCAGCAGCTGATGTATGTGTAGCTCAAGCTATAAATAATGGATCCACGTCTGAAAGTAGGACAGGAGTGAAAGAAACATTCCGTTCAGCACTGAACAGCATTTTCAAATACCATCTAACTACCACTCCCAGCCCCTGCTTATCTAAAGAGCTCCAGCACTCCTTGGCAGGAACCTACCACGCTGCTGCAGGTCATACTCTCTTTTTGTCTCCTCGTTCCCCAGGATTTTCCACGCTTGATCGACCTCGATGAACCGCCGCACGCGCTCCTCCGCTTCCCCCGCCGCCACATCTGCCTCCTGTTTGTCGGGGTGGTACTGCCAAGCAAAAACAACGTGGGAAAACAGGGCTGGGGGAGTGAGAGTGAGGAGCGATCAATAATGCATTTGATACTCAGCTAGGAGGACAGAGGAAAGGAGAAGGTCTAAGCTGAGGAGCCAGAGGAAGGGAGGTGACGACGCTGGGCGCAAGAGGAACCTGCCAATTTAATTATCCCACTGGAATGGCAGCAGAAGCAGCAGTGGCACGAGCGTCACCATGTGCACTGACGGCATTTTCTGGATAATTTGCTGATGGAATCACTGGCCTTATGGACAATTTACCTAGAGAGTGACTAGCACAAACAGAAATAGGTACACGACACAGGAGCAAGAGGAGGTGCTGGAGGTGCTGGCAGCCCTCGTGACACTACACAGAGCTGACTTAAACACAACCACCAGTGTTTAGTTAAAGCTATTACAGATAAACTGAATGCTGCATTACACATGCCTAGCTTTTTTTATGATTTAAATAGTAAATAAAATATACATGATCAAATATAATTTATACTTCATGAAATTCTACTTTTGAAAATATGCCTGAACATCTTTAATTTCTTCCAGTTCAGTGAATCAATAGCCCTTCCCAATAGTTAAAATCATGGATCACTGGCTACAAAATTGTGTCATTTTAGTTAAGAAATGATTATTCAAGGACATGAAGGTTATTCAAGAAATCCCACGTTAAACAGGCAATAATAATTAAAACAGTAGCACATTTTCTTTCTCATTTGTGCAGAGCAGAGCATTCTGACTTGAGTGGTTCCAATGTCTACTGAAAAGGAACCCTCAAAGCTCCATCTTCCTGTAGCTTTAACTCATCTCCAGTAATCTCTTTTTTCTGCCATTTTAAATTGCTCAGTAGACACGATGGAGCAACAGGAAACAGCGTTTAAGTTGAGAAAGTTGCAATATAATCGGGCCTACCAGCTGATAACTGTGTCACAGACCAAGTTTGCCCTTATTCTGGAGCTTTAAGTGCCCTTTATACCAACATCAGCTGGGGCACTGAAACATGAAGCAGATTTGAAGATGTAGAACACCTGTTCTATAAGTGTTTAAGCAGATTTCTGATTAAAGTAATCTCTCTGAGTTTACAATTCTTTTTGGAAAGAAAAGAATACAAGTAATGTGTGTAGTTGACAAAATCCCAAATGTAAAGGAGCACTTCTCCTGGAGTCTGTTTGCTCACTGATGGATCTGTCATGGGCACTGATGGGTGTTACCCACACAAATCCCCTGTACAACCACAGCAGGGATGGGTGAGCAAAATGCTTCCACCTCAGGTTTTTCCACAGGTGTTTTTCCACACACAGGTGGATGTACCTCCATCCTCACATACGTACAAAATCCTGGTTTTGTTCCACTTGAAGTCCCCTCTGCATTCAAGACTGAAGACTATCCTATAACTTGCTGAAAATATGCCTGAAGAACAGTTGTGATGCATAAAGATTCATCCCTTTTCTATCTCCTCAGCTGAAGGTGACAAAATTCTAAGGTGCAAACAAAACCAAAAAATGTTGGTCATTGCATTAAGTCATCGTATTCTATCTAGATAGCTGCTAGATATTTGGATTGGCCACAAAGACCACACCTTCTCAGACCAGTCTCTTAGAAATACACAGAAACAAAGCAGAGCTAAGCATACTGGCTTCTCTCCTGCCAACAATGTTGAGAAAACACTCCCACAAAACTGGTCACACTTCCCCCTTGCTGCACCAAAACCTTGTCTGACTGAAAAATTATTCTGAACTACACAGGAAGGAGACAGCCAAATACAGGAAGCCACACACCACAAAAGTACTGTGGAAAGATAACAATCAATGCAGAAAACAGTACTCTGCTCATTTCTTGAATAATGCAGAAAATTGATTATTCTTCAGGTTTATCATATAGCCCTTAACTCCTTTTCTACAGATTTGCAAAATTTAGTGTCTGCAGCATATGCAATTTTTATTTTATGTTAGAAAGACTACAATTTCATCTAACTTGTACCAACTCCATTGTAGAGGACCTTCTCATTAAAATACACATCTGTATCTATATCTATCTATTTCTCTCCATTTTGGTCTCCATGCCTTCTGAATCTATTTGCTCCTTCCTCTCTTGGCCTTGCTCCTCTATTACCACCTAATACCTTTAGCAAACTACATCTACACTAAGAAAAATCCTCAAACATCAGCTCTTTTATTCTAATACTCCTCTTAGTCTTTTTTTTATTCCAGTGACCCTGTTTCACCTGGATTTATGTACTTATTGTTATGCTCTTATTGACTTATTTTCCCACTCTCTAGCTTGCTAATCAAAATCCAGGAATTTGTCGGTAGCAAAAATCCACTCCTGATTCAACTGCCCTTCTCTTCCCTCTCCAAGAGAGCAAACGAGGTGTCCTCTCTCCAGTTGTTTTAGACTCTGTTCAGCCACTCAGACACAGAGGACACTGTAGAAAAGTACTGAAGGTCAGAGGGAGCACTCTGATGTCAATACTTCACAGAATTCACAGAATCCCTGGCTTGGAAGAGACCTTCAAGATCATGGAGTCCAACCCAGCCCCAACACCTCAACTAAACCCTGGCACCCAGTGCCACATCCAGGCTTTGTTAAACACATCTAGGGATGGTGACTCCACCACCTCCCCAGGCAGACCATTCCAGAACTTTATCACCCTTTCTGTGAAAAACTTTTTCCTTCAGACATAAATCACACTCTTTTTTGGGACCTTCCCTCACTCCTAGTTACCAGATGCTTGTGTCTGATCCTGCTCCCTCTCCAGAGGAGCTTCCTGCAGAAGCAGAGCCGGGGGTTTGGTTTTGTTTTGGAGGAGATGAAATATGATGGGTGTTGGTGATCTCCTCCTCTTCCCCATTCAGCCTTTTTCTGGGTTAATCTCAGCTGCAGCCTGGCCAGGCTGTAATGCAAACAGACAGGCTCTGTTTCTCACTCGCCCTCCCTCCTTTGGCTCCAGCTGACCCACTGCTCATCTCTCCCTCCTGCACCACCTGAGGTTCACTCAGAATGCCCCAGCCCCAGGAGGTGTCTCCTGCAGCACCACTCCTCAGGATCTGGGCAGATGATGCTCGTGTCATTCACACCCTACCTGAGCACTGCTCTCAGCCCTGCTCTGGACACTTTTCAATCTTCCAGATGCATGTGTGCAACGGTTTGAGGCTGCAATGCTCCATAAAAACAGCTTTTTGCTGAGCACTCATCCTGATAACGGTGTTCAAAACCAAGTTTTACTAATGTGGTACTATTTAATAGGATTTTATTAAAACAGTAAACGATCCTTTCCCAAGTCCAGCTGAGGGGAGGGAAAAATGAAGAAGGTTGGTGACACAAGCCCAACCTACTTTGCCTTTTTTATAGCTGTACTAGAAGTAACTTGCTGACTCCCTGTCTGGGACTTGTATCACTTTGCTTTTCAGTTAGTCTGAATGCTAAAAAATAAACCAATTGATTTTGGAAATACATTAGTTCATCTGATAACATACATGTGATACTACTGCTCTCTCTCCTGGTGTTGATCTTAAATGTCACTTTGTCCTAGTATTTCTTGAGGACTCTGGTTCTTGGTGTAAGGTTTAATTCAAAAATAATTTCTTGAAGGTTTCAAGATTTCAATTTAATTTCTTGAAGGTTTCCTTCAGCTTTTGAAATTGCTAAAAAGAAATTCTGGAAAAGCATGAGCCTTGAAGTCCAAAGCTCATATGAAAAAGACACTTTAAGCAGTATCTGTTGAGGACTTGGTGAAATGTTTGGCACTGCAGGGCAACAGGAAAAACTGGCTAACACAAACTTAACCTTGTGCCCTTTTCAATTACAAGATCATTATCATACCTTGATAAAACAGCTGTATTCTACTGTGTTATTCTTAATATGCATCAGACTATACTTTTCAGCAGGTTGGGTACTGTGAGAAACAATGGCAAACATACTCTGAAACACAGATATTGGTTCAGTTCACAGTTCTCAGTCTTTTTTCAAGTATTCAAAAACTTAGAAATTTTTCACGGAATTTTTTTTAGGTAACTTATTTGTATTTCATTATGCTGATCATTTGCCTTTGATATCTGCTACAGAATAAAGAACAAGCCTTTTCTGACTCAAAAAAAAGGGTGTTGATGTTGCTGCAAGTGTAGACTATGAGAATGCCTTGAGTTCCAACATCTATTTTATTTATTATATTCTTATTTGTACAGTGTAGCACACAGGTTTGTATGAGAATTTGGAACATGCTGCAGCACATTTCAAATGCTACTCTCTGAATTTCTGCCTACTTTACACTCCGTGAAGTTTGGACCCTTCTGCACTTTAAAGAACTGCAAAATCAATCCCTGGACTTTAATCCCTCATAGTTAATGTGACCATTTAGCCAGCAACTGGAATTACATCTCAGTGACAGATCAGCAGACCCCAAGAACCCTCACACCACAGGATGAGGAGCCACAAGAGCTGGCTGAGCTTTGGCTGAGCAGCTCCAGCACTGCAGATGCCATGTGGGAAATGGATTTGTAGAGAATTCTCAAAGCCTGGCAGAAGGCTCACACAGTGGCATCTGTATGCAAACCTTGAGATAAGAAATACTAACTTAGAAATGCCATGGAATAAGATAGACATTGTTAAGAGAGAAATGGAACTAGAAACAAGTTTCAAAGAATAGCCTTACAAGTAAGACTAAATACTTTAGAGAAATAGAACTATAAAAATACATTGTAGTAAGACTCACAAAGAGTAATTTTAGATAATTAGCTCTAAAGCATTTACAGCATAGTGTAGCTGAAGCTAATAAGCCAAGGAACACTTGTCACACCAATCCTCCTGACCCTGCCACCAGCTCCTTCACTTTGGGCAATAAATGTAACAGGGTGACTGATCTTCATCAAATTCTAATTAGCAGAGACCCTCTAGTTAAATCAGTGTAATGTACATTTTGTTACTGGGGCTCATAAATTAATTTTTCAAAAGACATTGCCATGGTTTTGCATGGAAGGCATTTTTATCTGTGGAATGCAGTGAGAAGTATGATTTCCATCCAACTATGAATTACCTTCTTTAAAAAAACAATTTTCACAACCTACACTACCACACCTTCTGGAATGTGTAAAAAGATGCATATTTATATTAAATAATAAGCACTGATGAAAGACACACATTTACAGCACCCAGTGAGGATCAGCTGAATCCAGCTCAGTGGGAGCACTGCAGGCCTGAGTTCTACACTGGATTTGTAATCTCCTCCTAAACTGTGGAATACATGACAACTAAACCACTTAATGTGGACGAACTTTTACTCACAGCTGCTTTTCCACATGCCACATTGAAAAGGCTGGCTATTTAGAAAAGGTTTAAAAAGTGCTATCCCTTCTCATTTTGTAATTAATACATTATTGTGGCTATTTTGCCTTGTGTATAAAGGGTATTCACTCCAAAACCAAAAGATGCACCACATCCCTAATTCCGTACATCAAACCAGGAGGCTTCATTCTCTGGGAAAGCTACTACTGCTTCCAAATTTTAAATCACTTCTTTGTAAGTGAAATAAATCTACTACTGTGTATTTTCACAGATAACTGTAAAAAACTCCTCCCTGCTGAAATTACATAACTTTTAAGTAAGCCACTTCAAACGTAAACTTGCTTTTTTCTGAGTGAGGAAACTGAAGAGAAATCAGTTCTAATTTTTTTCCAGGATCAAACTAAGGAGTACTCTCTACCTTCTACAGCTTTGTCTTTCCTACTTTCCAAGATTTTCTGCAAAGTTGTCAAGCTTTTGCAGAAATCTTCAGCAGAAAATAAAAAATAAAATAAAAAGGATTAATCAAATGCATCTGGATTAAATTCTTGACCTTCTCTTCCGAGACGATTATTTTGGAGAAATATTTTCAGATTTTAAAATTTTTATTATACACCATTTAGATTTTTTCTCCCCATAAGGGAAACCATTTTTAAGGTTTTAAAATTCAAAAGTAATGACAGGCATAGAACAATGATGAAACCACCAGAGCTCAAAAATTCAGGACTTACTATCAGGAGTCATAAAGTAACCATTAAGTAGTGAGTAAAACCAACACTTACAACACAGGAAATTTCTAAACTACCTGATTTATTAAAGATTTTTAACTCTGAAATCATCTACAGTCTCATGGAATCACCTTGCTAAATTGAACTGACAAGTTTAGACAAGTCTTGAGTTCCTGCTTTATTTCCATAGGGGATGTGTGCCTATATTTGAATAAGGGATATATTTACAGCTGGAGATGTGCCCTGAGTAAATCAAGTAGTAGGATTTTACTAGAGGATTACTTAGATGCACCAAGTATTTCTACCTTTGAAAGAACTACATCTAATGACTAAACCTGACCTTTAAATAAGAGCAAATGATAGAGTATTAACATCTCAAATTAACTCAGTAGCTCAGCATCCTTAACCCTTCCTCAATGTTAGGCATAGAGTAGTAGCTGCAGAATTTTTATAGCTAGACATTATTTTATCCAGTGCAGTGAGAATGCATCATTTCCATCCAACTATGAATTACCTTCTTTAAAAAAACAATTTTCACAACCTACACTACCACACCTTCTGGAATGTGTAAAAAGATGTGTATTTATATTAAAAAATAAGCAGTGATGAAAGACACTCAGCAATGGTCAGGGAAGAGAAATTCAATCCAAACTTGACCAAGAGAACACTCTTCATATCTGGTGCAGGTCCATTTTTGATGAATGAAAGAACTGAATTAAAACTGCAAGCAGAAGAGATCCAAGCCACAAAACTGATGTGCAAAGGGTTGGATGGACTAACAGGGCAGAGGTGGAAGTGGCCCTGGATAAGGATGGGATGAGAGCAGGACACAGCACAGACAGCCCTGTCCTGGCAGAGGGAGCTGGACACTGCTGCTGGAACAGAGAATGAGCACTGGGAAATGTTGGAAGCAGCTGCTGGAAGAGACAAACCCAAGCCATTATTTCCCAACCACATGGCCAGACTCGTGGCTGGGAATCCAAGAGGATGAAACTTTGACTCCTCATGGGAACTGCACAGATTGATACCAAGCAGTTTTGAATCACATTATCAGTATTAGGGGATTCAGTCTATCTATTCTTTTATCAAAGCTCAATATCCAACAGGCAATATATTCAACTTTCAGAATCAGAACGCTCCCTCAGAGTAATAAGTGCAAATTATCAGCTGTTATTTTATATATGCACACTATGGCATTAAAAAAGTTAAAATGGGCTTAAGCAAGCCTCATGCAAACAGCCTTGCTCTGTACAAAATTAAACAAACAATCATGCTGCACTTAGACAAAATGCACAAATCATGACCACTACGTCCCTTGCAATAAAATGAAGTGCATCCGTTTAAAAAAGCAACAAGATCAAAATGCAGAAATTAATGTGAACATAAAAATATCAAAACTGGGAGCTATTGGAAATTTTTTAAATTTTTAAAATATTTTTAAAATGTTCAAAAGCATTGTCATGCTTTATTCTACATGTACACATTATCAACTGTAATTGTCTTTATCTACAGGTTAAGCAAATGAAGTCAGGACAAAACCTGTCAAGTGTTCTCATCTGACACATTCATAGGTCGATGTGAATCTGTCTGCACGTCACAGAGCCCATCATAACACTTCACATCACATTAAAAAGAAGCTGCAAGACAGTCAACACTAAGCAGAAAAATATTAACTGGCTATTTCCTATTTAACTTCTGACTGAGGCTGAATTCTTGTTACATTTCCCTGCCTTAGAAAAAAAAAAAACCTCAGTAAATTTAATGCCAGGCTGTTCTTAGGAGGAAACTCCTTTGCCCCTGCTTACAATATATGTAGTAAATACCACTTTTTACTGAGACTTGCCAATAAATCTCACCCCCTGACATAGTGTCTGTTCATACTCAGTTTTTGGCTGCTCTGCCACAAATGCCAACAAAGGGACCAATTAATGAAAACTTTCTTGATACATTCCCAGTGGATGAATGTCCGCCTTGCAGAAGGTACCTTGACAACATCCATCTCACACAGGCCAAATGGTTGCTCTGTGGTAGCAATTAAGACACCACCAGCCTTGGCTAGATTTAAACCAACAACCAAATCTGTGTAGGCCTGAACAAATGCTCATAGAAATCTGGAGAAATTAACTGCTAAACAAGGGCTGGATTGGGTCATATAATTGCATCCATTTCTCTAGTTATTTACAGACCATGAGGACACATTTCAGTAAGAAAGCAATTACAATTTCTAAAACAAAAATCTCTCAATCTGGCCACAATATTTAAGCCACATCTATAAATATCTAAGAAATCTACAACTATTTAAAATTATTTCAAAAATCAAAATATTATGGTAGGCTGACATTTTCTTTGTACTCAGTTTTTTTTCTCTCTCTCAACAAAAAGACTGTGTTCAGTCTTCATCTTCCCATAGCTCTGGCATCAAGTTTGGACAATTAAGCTTAGTGCAGGAAACAGCTTAGTGCTCTTTCCAAAATTACATTTTGAATTTTGTTGCTTTGATCCAGAAGTGCTTATCAGAGGGTCTCTTGCTGCAGACTGTGAGCAGGACAGATCAGTGTGAGAGCTGCTGGGAAAACCCTGCCTCCACTGCAAAGTTCAGACTGACTTTGGGTTTTTTTTAATGCAGGGTACCCACCCTGAAATCTCTGTCCTCAGACAGTTTAAAATGTGGCTGTTCCAGGCCCCAGCCCTCATGAACAAGTAATTCTGCTTCTATTGGTCTCAGGGTTCAATAAATCTATGTTGAAAGTTATCCAAGATATTAAAGTTCTGCATCTGAAACACTATCAGCTATGTTTAACGAAGCGTAGGAGAGTGGGCTCCCCTCACTGCCCCACACCCTGCCAAAACTGCACATGTCCAGCCCTGAACAGCCTCTACAGGGCTTGGAGCAATATCTTCCATCAAATTATGCAGCATGGCTTGAAAGCTCCAGATCAGCTGATAAAGCACCAGCATGGAAAGCTGAGCAGTCTCCCTGCTGGACACTGCACAGGGAAGGAACCATATAATGCAATTACAACACTCTGAGAGCTCTGCAATCACATTCAAAGTTAACACTTTGGCTAATTTTACCTCCATCGTCACCCTCAACACTTTCAGCCACAAANTATATTAATTATATCTTTGCCATGCCTATGTCAGCCATAGCTGAGCACCCACGCACCCAAATGAGCATTTGCTCTGGTGTTGGGCAGGATACACAGAGCACAGGCTGGCTGCTGTGCTCTAGGGCCCAACTGTTCTTCTTCCACAATCCATTCTGGGATGGGTTTTAAGTCAGAACACAGGCCAAATAATCAGTTCATTTGTTAAACTGGATTTTGAACTTTTGGCTGATAAAATGTAAGAGAAGCACGTTTTAGCCACCTGTGACAATCAGGGAAAAAAGTGACAAACATGCACTTGGCCCCCACCCTGTGGCACTCACTGAAAGGTCACAGAAAGAAGCCATTTTCCAACTTCACCAGCTGAACTTATAAAACTAGGGCAGGGTAAAAAAATACACTGTTTTACACACACAAAAAAAAGAGATTATTTACTCAATAAAGGTATTCTGAAGCAGGAAGATATTTATCTCAGTAAAAGAAGTTTAAACTGCAGGAGACAATGAGCTAGTTTTGGAAAAAAACATCTTTAATTTAACCATTAAAGTTCTGTTTCTGCAGGAGGAACTTCTGAATGAAGAATGTGAATTAATTACCAATGTATTTATACAAATGAATAGGAAAACCTCACTAATTACCAGTAACTAAATAATTCTGGCATCCTACCTTCCTGGACTCAAAGTGCTTTTCAATTCACAAGTTTCACCTGAAAAACTCTGGAGCACTGCTGTGTAATCCAAAACCAGCTGGGGTGGAACCCTCAAGCACTGTGGTGCTGGCTGCTCTTCATTTAGAATCCTTTTGCTTGCCATTTTATCACATACTACACAGTTTTATTAAAAAAAACAACACCTATTTGTAGATCAGCTCTTCCATTAAAAAATACCTGAGCAAACAGAAGGCTACATGACTTCAGAGCAAGACGTGGACAAATCACAGGGCTGAGAATTTGATATGTGAAGTAAGGAACTGCCCCCAAGGTTGCAGTAGAAAGGGAAATATTTCAGCAATGAAGACTTCCTTCCCTGCCTTTTCCACAGGCCTATTTTGCATATAAAGGTCTTGTACAGTTGCCACCCTGAGGCAACATCACAGTGGCCTACATGGTCCATCAGGTACTAATTAGGGAGCATGTTCTGTCAACACTTTCTTGCTCTTCTTCCATTAATTGATCATCCTGCCCAATTAATACAATGCCACACAGTTCTGAAATCCTTGAGATGCTTTACCTGGGAGAAGCAAGGATGAAGGGAAGAAACACCCTCCCAAAAGGGTCACAAGGTAACTGCACTTGTCCAAGGCCTGGAGTGACAATAACACCACTGAGCTGAGAGGTTAATTATGTTCCTATCAACTTTCTCTTGAGCCTAAGATTGTTTTTTATTTAAGAATAAAGACTAAAAGCAAAAAAAAAAAACCTACTTCATCTAACAGGCTATATTATGTTTAGATATGCTAACAGCTTATGAAAAAGTAAGGGCTGCAGAACTAAACTCACTTGGCCATTAACAGCATATTTATCATCAGAATATGTGTGGTTAATGTTATTACTGTTAGGTGCTACAAACCAGAAAATAAGTCATGGACACACTACAGCACACTAATCCCACCTATGCACACAGCACTCCAAACAGCTGCCCCACAGCCAAAGCAACCATAAACCAGCATTTCATACAAACTGCCAGAAATCAAATACATGTTTTCTCCATTTCTGAAACTGTACTGAAGATACCAAAGATAAAAACCCAAGGACAAAGCAGCTGCCAAATANATATAATGCAATTACAACACTCTGAGAGCTCTGCAATCACATTCAAAGTTAACACTTTGGCTAATTTTACCTCCATCGTCACCCTCAACACTTTCAGCCACAAATCCCCATCAGCCTGTACCAGAACTAACCCCAGATCTGGTATTATATATTATATATA
>VXBC01001103.1:71875-86567 GCA_013399945.1 Ploceus nigricollis
GTAAGAGAAGCACGTTTTAGCCACCTGTGACAATCAGGGGAAAAAAGTGACAAAGATGCACTTGGCCCCCACCCTGTGGCACTCACTGAAAGGTCACAGAAAGAAGCCATTTTCCAACTTCACCAGCTGAACTTATAAAACTAGGGCAGGGTAAAAAAATACACTGTTTTACACACACAAAAAAAAGAGATTATTTACTCAATAAAGGTATTCTGAAGCAGGAAGATATTTATCTCAGTAAAAGAAGTTTAAACTGCAGGAGAAAATGAGCTAGTTTTGGAAAAAAACATCTTTAATTTAACCATTAAAGTTCTGTTTCTGCAGGAGGAACTTCTGAATGAAGAATGTGAATTAATTACCAATGTATTTATACAAATGAATAGGAAAACCTCACTAATTACCAGTAACTAAATAATTCTGGCATCCTACCTTCCTGGACTCAAAGTGCTTTTCAATTCACAAGTTTCACCTGAAAAACTCTGGAGCACTGCTGTGTAATCCAAAACCAGCTGGGGTGGAACCCTCAAGCACTGTGGTGCTGGCTGCTCTTCATTTAGAATCCTTTTGCTTGCCATTTTATCACATACTACACAGTTTTATTAAAAAAAACAACACCTATTTGTAGATCAGCTCTTCCATTAAAAAATACCTGAGCAAACAGAAGGCTACATGACTTCAGAGCAAGACGTGGACAAATCACAGGGCTGAGAATTTGATATGTGAAGTAAGGAACTGCCCCCAAGGTTGCAGTAGAAAGGGAAATATTTCAGCAATGAAGACTTCCTTCCCTGCCTTTTCCACAGGCCTATTTTGCATATAAAGGTCTTGTACAGTTGCCACCCTGAGGCAACATCACAGTGGCCTACATGGTCCATCAGGTACTAATTAGGGAGCATGTTCTGTCAACACTTTCTTGCTCTTCTTCCATTAATTGATCATCCTGCCCAATTAATACAATGCCACACAGTTCTGAAATCCTTGAGATGCTTTACCTGGGAGAAGCAAGGATGAAGGGAAGAAACACCCTCCCAAAAGGGTCACATGGTAACTGCACTTGTCCAAGGCCTGGAGTGACAATAACACCACTGAGCTGAGAGGTTAATTATGTTCCTATCAACTTTCTCTTGAGCCTAAGATTGTTTTTTATTTAAGAATAAAGACTAAAAGCAAAAAAAAAAAACCTACTTCATCTAACAGGCTATATTATGTTTAGATATGCTAACAGCTTATGAAAAAGTAAGGGCTGCAGAACTAAACTCACTTGGCCATTAACAGCATATTTATCATCAGAATATGTGTGGTTAATGTTATTACTGTTAGGTGCTACAAACCAAAAAATAAGTCATGGACACACTACAGCACACTAATCCCACCTATGCACACAGCACTCCAAACAGCTGCCCCACAGCCAAAGCAACCATAAACCAGCATTTCATACAAACTGCCAGAAATCAAATACATGTTTTCTCCATTTCTGAAACTGTACTGAAGATACCAAAGATAAAAACCCAAGGACAAAGCAGCTGCCAAATACAACACGCTACTGCCACCTAATGCTAAGCAGGACACAGCAAAGCCTGGCTTTGTTCCTCTGCACTCCACCACCAACGGGGGCCAGGGCGAGCCACAAAGTTTCCTGATGTTCTTAAATATTTGTTTCATCCCCTTCAGTCTTCCTGAAACTGAACTACTGGGATCGCAGCCTTTCTTGTACACAAAGCAAGAAAAAATAGGAAAAAAAATTTAAAAAGGAAAAAAAAGAAAAAAAAAGAAGAAAAGAAAATATAAAAAAAGAAAAAAGAAAAAAAGAAAAAAAAGAGGAGTGCTCTCATCTCAAAATAGCACAAAACAAGATGACTTTGAAGGTGCTTTTTGTATTTCACTGACGTTGCAAAGCGCTCTCTCTAAAATGTGGAACTTGTTCACTTCCATGAAAAGGATGATGCCAGATCCTAAACTTGCATTCCTAGTCCACAATCAGTCTTTTCAACATGCTCACTCAATTGGCAGAAGCTAGCAGAGAACATGCAAGGAGTCTGCTTCTTCCACTTGCAAAGAGGAGAAACAGAAAGTGAGGAGCTCCCTGTGACATTCAATCTCTTCATGCAGAGATTTAAACTTCCCCAAAGGATGTCTGTCCAAAGACAGCTGGACAAAAGAGCAAGGAATTTATCTGCTTGATTCATTACTTCAATCCATCTCTTCTTCCTTTCTTCCCCCAAACACAAACAACCTTTAAGCTTTTTAAAAACTTTAGCCTTGCCCTACCTGATCTTGTTATCAGCCTTGAAACTAATTACAGCCTGCACTGCCCATCTCCAAGATGATTCCTTCTCATGGGAAATGCTCCTCAGTTGTGGAAAAATAAAAGATGACCATTTCATATTCCTTCTCATCTCAGAGAACTTACCCAATCTACAACTTTTTTTTAACATTGCTCATTCATCAATTAGTTGGTGAAAATTGTGCCCAGTCTTGTCCCTATTTCTTCCTTATAATCTGCCATGATCAAAACTATTGTGCAAGTATCAATCTTCCCACACGATATTCCACTGCTTGCATGTTTTACACACATTATTCATCTTTTCCATAACCTTCTGGCCAGAAATTACCACTCTTACATCCAGCAAAGCATACCTACACCTTTGTCTGAGACAAAATCCACCAGAACAGAAATATTTCAGGTAACACTATTGTTGCTATAGCTATAACTATAAGGAAATAGTTGCTGTGACTCAAATATTTGCAGCAAAACATCCCCAAGACAGCAGCACTCTGGATGAAGGAGTTTTCCCCTAACATTTTAGTTACTCATTACCCAGTGGATAATTTTGAAAAACACCCACAGACAACCCAAATTGCTTTCTGTCAAACTAGCCAGAATTAAAAAAAAAAAAAAAAAGGGTTAAATGTACACAGCAATGTGCAACAGGTATGCAGAACACAAAATGGGTGTTCACTGGCAGCTGCCCAGTGAAAACACAGGATGGGACTATCAATCCAGTGCAGCAAATTCTTGAAAATTACTGGAGTCCTCAAAGTGCAATTAAAACCCCCTATATTGTAAGACTCAATTAGACTGTCACAAACTCACAAACTTCCACGTTGGGTTTCTTTTTTTTTAAAGGCATCTTGCTTAAACATACCTAAAATGCAATTGCTTTTATCATGGTACTGTAGCATCACCCTGCTGCTCTGAACTTCCACACTCTTTACTGGTCTTAACTGGTTGCAGTGGCTCTCCTCTCTGCCCAAGGCAACACTCCATGAATCCTTTTCTACTTTAGAGCCCTTCACAGTAAAAAATCAAGTGTAAAAGTTTCAGTTTCTATTGGTGGAAAAGAATATAAACTGTTGTTGGTATAAACAGAAGAGAACAATTCTTTGGCTAATGAAAATGAGGAGAAAAACCAGAAGCTATGGTTACCAAAAGGTACATTTTTAGAAACAGACTCTCATTTTCTTCTCTTTCCATGCTCCTTATTTTCCTATGAAGAGTGACCCAAGAGCCTCAAGAGGTACTTCAAAAAGCCCTTTGAAAACTACACTATACAGCAGAAGAAAAAACAACAGAAAATCCATCAAAAACTAGCAAAGGAATGAAGGGGAAAAACCCACTTAAATTTACAGTAGTATAAAGGTAAAAATAGAAAGGGAATTTTAGATTTTTTTCTAAATGTCTGGCTCCTATGCTCACAATTTACACTAATAATGTCACATTGAACAATGTTCTGTTGTTTAGGCATAGATTATTGTGGCCCTGGTCACATAATAACTTCAGACAAACAAATGGTTCGGAAAACAGTTTAGGCAAATGCTATTTTCATGTGAAAGCAAACACCCAAATCCACTATTTTATTATGTAAAAAACCCAAACAAACAAACAAACAAAAAACCACTCCAGGTAACCAAACCAAGCAGGGTTGCTTAAACTACTGAAAACCCTGGGAGGAACCTTTGCAGCTGACATGAAGAGAATACCCCCAGGATGCTTTTTCCTGGCTGAGGAACATCTGGCAGGAGGGCAGGGACAGCAGTTTGGGGCAGGAGCCTTCAGCTGGCACTGGGACCTGCAGGAGGAAAACCTTTCTGCAGGCACAGCCAAGTACTTTGCTACCCACAGCTCCCCAGGAGCTGCTGAGCACAAAGCACAATTTTCTGTGTTGCCCCCCTGCCCCAGTCACACACTCAGTATTGCAAACCAAAGTGTAACATTCATTTTCCAATTCATCTGGAATACCTGAAAACAGCCTCACAGCTTTAAGGGGTCAGATTTAAGTATAATGCAAAATAATCCAAGTCCCCAAGGCACTTCAGCTGCGGATGGAAAGCAGGCCTTGCAGAGTACAGGACTTTTAAAAAATTAGTTATTAGCAACTATAACTCCAACATTTGCATAACAAGGTTTTCATTTTTTGCTTTCTTGAAACTATTTCTTTCAGCTTTCCCCATCTCTCAGAGCAATATAGAATCCCTGCAGTGTTTGAAGCCATTTGAGATCTCAAAATAACAGGTTTGGCTCTTGTTGAATTATAACTTTTAAAATGGACATAAAAAGCTACCTATTAACAGAATTTACTCAAAAACCAAAAAACAACAACAAAAAAACCACCCCTAACAACAACAACAATAAATAAAAGTCAGCATTATTTTGAGAATTCATAGCCACAGTGACAAAACAACTCCAAACATAACTTATGGAATCACACACACTTAGAAATTAGTTTGTATTGGATTTATTCCCAGGCTTGAAGGATGTGTTCCTATCTGGACTGATCACTAGTTTGGTGTTAATGTAACTTCTGATTTGATATTTGAGTTGGAAAATTTCTCCATTTGCAGCAAGGAAACAACTTTGGCAGTGTGTCCGAAATCACATATCCACAGAATATTCCGCTCACTCACCAAAAGTCACTCCTGAGCTTTGGGACAATGCAATTTACTCTGTCTAGGCAGTCTTAGCCTTTACACAACTGCCCCATTTTAGAAAGGAATAGTCAAGAGAAGGAGATGGAAAGGCCAGCAATAAGGAATAATCCAAGGTTTTCATCCCTTGAGTTTCTACAGCAACATTTCCAGTGTGAGATTTAACCCTTTTCTGACCCAGAGATGAGGCAACTGAGAGGTGTTTTAAAAACTTTCATTCCATTTTCAGTCTCATGAGAAGGGTGAGACAATAAAGATGTTACAATTCACACCATCACAATCAGAATCCAACTATTTCCTAATTACAAAACACAATCAGTGTTTCTTGGCCTATCAGCTTTTGCCACACCATGCTGTAAATGCCTTAAAGTCAATTATCTAAAATTAACCCTCATGGGTCCCACTACAAGGCATCTTTAATAGTTCTGTTTGTCCAAAGTATCCAGTCTTATTTGCAAGGCCATCCTTTGAAACTTGTTTTTAGTTCCATTTCTCTCTCAACAATGTCTGTCCTACTCCATGGCATTTCCAAGTCAGCATTTCTTGTCTCAAAGTTTGCATACAGATGCCACTGTGTGAGCCTTCTGTCAGGCTTGGACAATTCTCTACAAATCCATTTCCCACATTCCAGGAGCCAGAGTTTCACTGGGAGAATCCTCCCAAGCCCATCCTTGGCACTTCCCACCCTGGATTGCTCTGACAGAAGGCAAGCACCTCTAAAAAGAGCAGCTCCTGCTCAGCCTCTCCTCAAACACCTCATTAGTTACAATCTAATGTTCTGCCAAGGGAAGAAAAATGTTTAGCTAAGATGCTGCTCAGCAAGCTCATTCATCTTTACCTTCCCTGACTATGGACATTCTTAAGTCATAAATCCAAGCAAAACAGACTGAATTTTTTCATTATTGATAATTCAGTAGGAATAACAATGAAGGGTCAAGTTTGACAACACTCAGTCAGTAGCTGACTACTGACTTTTCAGCCTTGCAACATCACTTTTAATGTACTGGAAATGAAATGACAAAGAGTTTATCCAAATGACTGGCAGAGCACAAGAAGCTGAACTTTTTTTCTATAGTAATAGGCTATCCACAAAGTATCCCACAAGGCAAGCCTTCAGGTATATGAACTCACTTCTGCATTAAATCAGCTCAAATGAGCTCATGTCTGCTGAGCATTTGAGCTCAATGGGAGGTGAGGAAGAATTTGTGATGCAGTGAGGCAAGGTAAAGATGGAGGGTGGGACAGTTACGTCATTCAGATGGGGATTTTCTCACTCTAAAGTGTGAAACGATGGAGGAAAGAAGGAACATGAGAATGTGTTGCTTTAACAACATAATAATTTTATTATGTATTTCAAACAGAAGACAAAATCAGACTCAGACTATTTAAATAATAAAAACCCAACAAGTCCCCCAAACATGGAATTTACAGGTTAGTACATCACATGACAATATTTGAAAAAATGTAATAACTATTTGAGACTCAACACAAACATGGTCAATTTTGTTTAACAGCCACAAGAGATCCTTATGTAAACACAGCCATTGTAAGATGATTGATTCTACCCCAAACTTTTATCACCCTGCAGACCATTGCTCTGGACTTAGAGCTTCTTTAAATAATTGACCTAGTACTTAAAATTTCTGAAGTAGACACCTGAATGCATGGTCTGATTTGGAAATGCTGAACAGCTCAAGGTACTCTTGACTGTGGCTGCTCAAACATCAGAACAACCAGAACATCTGTGATGTGAAAGCATTATGCTGCTCTTTGCAGCTTCCTTCTTTGTGTTTCAATTCGTATCTTTTGCTATGTAGTTTTTATTTCAAACATCTCACGTTAGAAATGAGATAAAAAGCACACTGCACAATATAAAACTACTTAAATATGTCTTCAAAATGCTGAAAGAACACTTGCAAATATTAAAGAAACATCTTTATGGCATTTAATAAGCTACTAAAGGTTTTATTTTTGATCAGAATTTTAATTTTATATTGATTCAGGACATAGTGAATATTTGTGAGGATTGAGCACCTTTCACAAGAAGTCTACCAAACACTGTACAGATCCTTTATTTAATATTTGTTACAATGAATAACTTACATAACCAGGGCACAAAGTGCTCAAGAGAGGCATCAGATTCCCCTGCAGAGCACAAATGACTTCAAAGGCCAAGGACATACTGGCCAAATCTCCCATTTCAATTGCCTGGTGCCCATTCTGTTGTGTATGAACCATAAATTTACAGAGGATGAGGTGGCAGAAGCTGCTCATTATAACAAATGAACTGTGGACAATAACCCTCTAAGTAAACAGATGAAATTTAGAAATAATTTTTGAAACTAACATTACTTTCACAACTGGCTGAACTACCTGCATAAGCAACGCACTATCTACTTGTTGGCTTATATGGTTCTCATATTCTATGTAAGTTAAAGACAAAACTTCTTCTGTAGGGATATTCACACCTCATCCACTTGTTAAAATTCACCTGCATCTTTAAAAAAATCATTACACATTACAATGTAAACCAAACAAAAACCAACACCAGAGTCAGGTGAATAAACCACACAACTCAGAGTTCAAACAGCAGCAGCAGAATCATGACCTGGCGAATGAAGCTGTTTGAATTAGTGACTTCTCTAACACTGAGCTTCTCTTGGTACTACCTAGACTGGGAATCACCTTCTCAGGTTGAAAATATGCCCCCTTCTTTTTATTCAAGTGGCAATTAGTAAATCAGATATAGAGGACAGCTCAGAGTAAATCTACCCTGAGCACTGAAACAACAGTCCTTTGTATTAAACTTGATGGCTTATCTTCCTCTCTGTAGCTAGTAGATTAACTCCACTGAACTTGTTCTGTTTATATTGGCAAATTACAAATCCATTTTTTACCAGTTAGGTGAAGTTAGAATTAGCGAAGCACAGTGATCTGTTAAACACTTCTAACAAGTGTGCTACTATTCAAACAAAAAAATAAAAACCTGCCCAAGGATATTGAAGAAGGAATACTTACACTGCCTGCATCTCATGAAAAGCATTATCCTGAGACTTCCAATACAAAACTCAAAGTGTTTTTAAGTTTCAAATTCTCAACTTAAACTCAGCATGAAGCTCCTCAGTAGGCAGGTCCTTTCAGGAGTAATACTGAATTCACCTTGCAACAAACATGAAAAGAACAATCACAAAAAAAGAACAAGCAGCTCTTTAACTTTACATATATGACACCTTCTGCATTTCCTGTGATTGCAGAATTTAGATGAGTACATAAATCAGAGTTTTTGCTCTCCACAAAGTCATATGTCTTTCCTTTAAACATGCTCCATAGAATAATCTCTTCTTGAAGGAATTCTGCATCATTAAATTAAATTTCTATTAATTTCCTTATTTTCTGTTGCTGACTTGTGCCTGATGCTCTGTTTGCAAATCTTCTACTCTTTCAAACAGATCAAGTGAGCACCTTAACACTTTGTATTTATACACACACACACCAACCCTTTTGATAAAAAAGATAATCTTTGTAACACTCTGTGTTAAGTGGCACATATTTGTTAGTGGCACATATATTTTATTTCCTTACCATATTAAAAATAAGAGCTTCTTGCTGCTGCCTGCTCAAATTACATGGATTTTCTTTAAGATTAGGGCACACATTGTAACAGCAGCATATAATTTTCTTGCACAATAATTTTTTTTCCAGTTGAAAGGTATCCTATAATATCATCAGCATCAACAGGAACAGACACCTGATTTTCAGCTAGACAAAGCTTAGGTGTTTGGTGACTTTATTCCTGGTGAAAAGCAGTTTTCAGATATAAAGCAGCTACATAAAAATTCAAAAACAATCTGACAACTTAATCTTTGACAACAAAGTGCTAGACCAAAAGCAAATGCAAAAATTGTGCCAAAAATAAGACTCTGTGTGTGTGTGTCCCCTGAATGTCCTATTTCTGCTGCTCTAATTTATCTTCTGTTGATTTTATATACATTTAGAAATGGAACATAAGCACTGTCCTTCCTAAAAGCTGAATGGATTCCTTAAAAAAACAAGCACGCAGCACAAAACCCATTTATGCACTTAAGAAATCACCTTGTTGAAACTACCATGTGTGTAACTGTGGATGAAAGGCTGTGTGGATCCCAAAGATCCCAAACCCACCAGCAGGTTCCAAAGACAGAAGATTAAAGATCTAATCCCACCACTTCAACAAGATACTAATTCTCAGAATTTGCTGGATTCCTTTCAGAGTATGGAAACTACAAGTCTCCTGTGCTTCAGGAAGCACTTCAGCATGAGTTTGTAGGAGCCAGCCAAGCAATCTCTGCATTGAGCTATGCTGGTTTCAAAGCACTCACTTGCATTTTTTTTCTCCTTTCAGAATGACTAGCTGGAGCTTTGTGCCAGAGTATGAGCCTGCACACACAGAAGTTTTATTCTCTTTTAAAAATAAGCTTTATATAGAATTTATAATGGCCCATGCATCTTGTTACCCAAAGTCTGTCATCCTCAGCTGCTACTGATTGTTACAGTAATAGAGAATCAAGATGATCCAGGCATCAGAGTCACCTAAGTACACGAGAATTATTACAAAAAAAATGAAGTCTCAAGGATATTTTATAAGATGCTTAAATAATTAGAAGGTGTGGCAGGAAAAAAGAATCCCTAGTTTTAGCCCAAATTCATTTTCTGTGTCAAATAAATACTATTCTTAAGGACTGAACTGATATTATCTATAGTAAAATAATTCACTTGCATACATGTTGTGACCTGACCAAATGAAAAAATCAAGTGCTGTAAAGAAAAATATATACACTCTAGTAGGGTGTCTATATATAGTTTTGTTCTGGGTAATTACCTTTTTCCATCCTCAATTTATTAGAATTAATAAAAAGGAGTTTGGTTTTAAAAATTCACCAGTTTTAGGCAAATATGTCCTGATGAAGTCATTCTTACAAAGCTACAATTCAATCACTCTTAATTGTGTACTACTTTGTATTATTAAGGTCAATCCTGAGATTTAACTGCAATTACAGTTATCTTTTGGATGACATACGCCTCAGACATAAGATGACACAAGATCTCCAACTCTTTTTAGCTTTGGAAATTTTACATCTGCCTGTTCCTTCAAGATGCTAAGCATACATGTGTTGACAAATACAGAAAATAGCAGATGGCAAAAAGCAAATGCTTAACATGGAGCATTGGGGATCACTCAAAAAAGGCTTGGACTCAGATTTGCCATTTTTATTTTAACAGCAGAATTATGTTTAAAAATAAATTCCACCATCTATTCTGCTTGATGCTAAGGAACATGTGTGATCAGAATATTCATGACTACAGAACCAATGTCATATTAACTGCAGCTGGTATCCATCATGCAAGTTGCTTTGCAAACCTCTGGACTTTAAGGCTATAAACACAGCATAATTCTTCAGGAGATTAACTTCTGCAGCTATATAAACACTGGAAACCATTCTGCACTGACCATAAAATTTGACATGGAATCTTTTCTTGGAATCTGCTATTCCAGCTTCTAAAAAGCTGCATGTAGCTGCAAGCAGCCCTTGGCAATGGCAGTGCCACTTGTACCACCTCCAGCAGAGAAGCCAAGGAGCAGCTGGGCTGAGAAGCTGAAAAGTTACCACAGTTTGGGGAGCAGGAGAGTGACTTCACCTGAAAGGACACAGAAGGTAACACAGGCCCAGCAAGGGCTGTGCTTCTCACTAACAGGGAACAGTGGATGACTAGGGAACAGCACCAGGATAAAACCATCATTCAGCAACATTCCCCTAATACATCCAGTATTTGGAAGTCCACAGCTCAGAAATCCCTGAATCACAGAGAACATGCCATGTGTTAACATTTCTGTGTTAACATGCCATGGCAGACTTTCAGCAAAGTCTAACAATTTTTCCAACCATGGAATATTCCACTGTCACAAAGAGAAGATACGTGCTGTGCTCTGCAGTCTCTCCTACAGCCCATGGGGGTGGAAGGTGCATAAAAACCTTGGTGGTCTCATTAGCACCATGCTTTAAGGACCCCAGAGTGACTGTACTAGATGCTGCATCAGGAAGGAGAGCATCAAGCAGAGCCTGTAACAGCTCAGCTAAAAGGAAAAGATGAGCAGAGACAGGACATATGGTAACAACCACAGACAAGCAGCAGATCTGCCTTGGGAAAACACCTACAAGTAAACATCTCTCTTTAGCCAGAGGGACCCATCAGAGACACTAAGAGAAAAACAAACAAAAAAACTATCTTCATTTTCTCTACCATTTCTCACTGACTTTTCAAATAGAGAGCACTAACCAGTCAGGTTGGAAATATACAGGTGCTAAAGAAATTGTGTATTAAAACAATATTTTGCTAGTGTATTAAAACAATATTTGAGTCTTCTGAAACTACAGTTAGAGATGTAGACACACAGCTGTAAACTTTGATAATTCTTGCTTCATACACCCCAAAATGATGACATGAAATTACACTGAAGTACAGCTCCATAACACAATTTTAAAAAACTTCATACAAGAAAGGGACTATGTAAGTTTCACTTCTGTAACAGCTCTGAACAACACCTATAATATTAATTCCATTATTGTACATCAATTCATAGGCAAATAAAAATATTAATTCCATTACAGTATTCAGTTTAAATTAGCCCCATCTAGACTGAAGAGGTATTTTACACCATGGTCCCCTGACCACCTTCATTAAGAACAAACAGACCTTTATTAATCTTTTACTCACATTTTACCAGCAATTCTATAGAACAAAACCATTAGGAGAGCCAAGAAAACAACGATTTCTATTTAAAATGGAACTAAGAAACTTGGTTTCCAAAGCCCTCTCCTAAGTTAGAACAATCCAAGTTTAATGGTGAGAACCAAAGGATTTAGGTCCAGAATCTGCACACAAACATCTTGCCAGGTGTAGAACTTAAGACTAAGTACACCAATGAGTTTCAGGCAAAGAAATAAATTCACAGGAAGCACTGAGAAGGAGTAGATGTACGGCAGGGGTTGCCTAGCAAATTCAGCTGAAGAATACCAAGATGTGTAAAATTGGAACATACTGCTGAAATGACCAAACTTTAAAACTATTTTTATAGTGGTTAGAAATAAAAATTAACAACCTGCCCCCCCAAACCCATGAATTTACTTCAACTCTAACAAAACTCAGTCTCCTGGTCACTGCCATTCTCTTTACCTCCCTTAAAAATCCCAACTTCTTATCACATTCATTTTGACACCTCACACCACCTCAGATCTGCCAGGCACATGCTCCAACACCCTGCCAACACTGACAGCTGACTAGCAGCTTCCCATAGAAAAGGGAATTTTTCCTACAAAACTGAGTTCTGCTCACCTTTCTTCTTTACCAAGTCACCAGCTTTCAAGAAACAGGAATTTAGTTACCTTTGGAATTCTATCTATCAAATTCAGCTGAAAACAGTCAACAGTATCAAAAAAACAACTCCATTTTCCTCAGAAACCCAAGCCAAAGCACTTTTTGAGCAAAATGCCTGAATCCAAGAGCGGGAGTAGAACAGAATAACCAAGAATCACTCAGAATAAAATCACACAGGTAAAGCTCTGAGATTCTTATGCACATATAGCAGCAGAGCAGAAAAAATTAGGAGAATTCACAGAACGTGAAGTCTTGATGCATGAACAAGAACACAACTCCACAAAAACTGACCAGAAACCTTCCAATAAAATTAATATATTTTCCTCCTATTCATTTTTATTTCATTACTAGTGACTATTAAGAAAAAAACTTCTTTTTTTTTCTTTGCATCTGGTCTTTGTGTACTCAAGGGCTGCATCTGATCAATCACACAGATACAAAAACTGTAAAAACAAACCCTGCAACTATTACCTTATTGGTTTATAAAAATGACTTTGGTGTATTGTTGGAATCCTGGATGCTGAGAATTTCAGACTTTCTGTGCTGACAGGCACTGACACCCAAGAGAACACTGCATTGACCTGAGGCCATGGAGAAGGCTTCCAAAATGGAATGACGGAATTGGGATTGTGGGTGTGGAGTTTGAATAGAAGTGTGTAACATCACAGGGTGGAAAACTCAGAGTTTAAGGGTTTAGAATACAGTAATATATATAAAGCAAGATGGAGACTTTAGGGCAGAGGCTGCTCCTTCTTCTTCACCTTCTTCTCCATGGGTTTGGGTGGTTTTGTGTAACTGGATAAAAAAGTCCACATTGCAGGCCATGGGTGGTTGGTTATTGGGTTAAAAGTACAAATAATTTAGGTGTCATTTCTTAATTGGACAGTTTATCCTTAAAAGGCCTCGTAGAGAGGGAGATACAGCTCCATTTTTAGTTTGTTGGAGTGAAGTGCTGTAGAACTCAGGGTTTGTGAGACTGTGACAGAGATAAGAACTAACAAACATCTGAGTCCCAACAAGAAATAAATGCCATCTCACACATTTAATCCTGATCTTGGCAGAAAAGAAGAAAGAATCCATCAGTGTATCTTAATATCAAATCCAGCCTTACCAACAAAGCAAGTTTTTGGTATTTCCGTCTCAGTTCTGCCAGGCTGTCCGAAGGTTTGGCCCCCAGGACCTTGTACCAGTCCTTCTGCTTGACCCTTTCCAAGGCCATGGCCTGATGGCTTTGCAATCCCTTCCTCAGCACTGTGCTAGAAAATCAAATCAATGAAATCACAACCTGAAAGAGAAACAGAAAAAGCAAAAACAAGGATGTGGCAAACTGCAGGATCACAGAACTGCCCTCAAGCACCTCTACACCATTATATGAGAACTGTTGTGCAAAAAAAGTTAAATTCATGTGGCCATTCCATCCCACAGCCTGTCAAATGTGAAATCTTGTGTATCCTGTCCAAGTGCCTCAGCATAAAGCCATCCATTCTTCTGCAAAAATAATTTTGTATGTAAAATGAACTGTTTAGAAATGCCCCAGGTTACAGGGACACCTTTTATACAGACACTTTTAAAAACAAATTTTTGACTTTGAAGCAATACCGTACTTAACACATGAAAACATGAAGTACAGAAAAGGGTGACATATTTCAAATTGGGAAGAAGATCTGTGCAAGGAGACACAACAAAAGGTATGTGTTTGTTTTTACAAAATTACTTTTTCAGAGCATGGAAATGCCTTCATCCTGCTGAGTAAGAAGTCAACTTTCTTAAAGCGAGAGCATGTAAAAACAAATAAACAAAAATGAACCGAAACATACAAAGTTAGCACAGGTCACTAAGCAAAACCTGACTAGTAGTGTAGCTTTCAATTTTGGCCATCTTTCATCAACTTAATGAGCCAGGAAGATAAAAAACAAAACAGGAGAACTAAGTGCCAGTGACAGAATGGCAAGTGACAGAATGGCAAAGCTTGAGCTTCACGCAGATTCTTAGGCGTGCTGCAATCCCCAGCTGGCAATAGCTGATTTAGAATGAACTTCCAGAGAAGAAGTAACACTGCCACTAGGCAAGAGCTTTGTAAATACACAAAATTAATTGTGAAACAAAAAAANNNNAAAAAAAGTTAGGGATTTTTTTTCCCACTTCAGCACTAAAACTGCTTCCTGGTGACTACCGTCGTACTGCAGAACAAACCTCGCTTTCACGGGGGAAGAAAAGTACGTGTTTCACACGTGGCAGAGCTGCGGGCAGACCGCGGGACGCACGGGGCAGGGGAAAGCACCGCGCTCCCATCCTGCCCGCCCCGCGGCCGCGCTCTCCGCCACCGCTCCCCGCACAACCGTGGCGGGCGGCA
>VXBC01001104.1:0-30596 GCA_013399945.1 Ploceus nigricollis
GATTGGCGTAGCTACAAGGCTTCTTCAATATTTCACCAAAAGTCAGAATGTTGTTTTGCAAGAAAATTGTACTTGACCTCTGTCTAAGTGGCAAAGACAACTACTTCTAATGAAATTGATTTTAAAATACATGGGTTTTCAGAAATCATAACTCGACCACCCCTCATTCACATTTAACATTGTCAAGCCATTTTTTCACTTGCTGAAGCATCTGGGCTATCTATGACATAACAGTTCTGTGTCTCCTTTGGTATTACAGGGTAAAAACTCTCTGTTGGGCTGAAAAGCTCTGTGCCATGTCTCCAGCAAGCTGCCTTCTCCTCCCTTTTCAAAGGAAAAATGCCATGCTATCAGAACTAGATTAAAAGAAACCACAGCTCAGTTGCCAACAAAGCAGTGCACATTTATGTTCTGGAGGCTTTCTGCTCAGTAACACTGACCAGGAATATGCTATTCTGTACTAATTCTGGCACTTTAAATTGAAGACTCCTTAGTTTGGAATTTTGCCACGACTTTTCTACACAGATGAGCTGTAATAATCACTGAAATTAGAAGCATTGCAACAGAATGATTATTTTAAGAAACAGAAATTGGTAGCATGACAAATTAAGAGATAAATCCAGAAAACGAATCACTATCATAAAGGAAAAAGATGAAATCCTGGAATATGTCCATAACATTTCAGATAAGTTATCAGGAAACAGCAAGGTGCCCTGTGAACTCACCTTTGGCCACTACTCCCCAGGAGACACAGAGGGCACCGCTAAGGCGGGAGGTTACAGCTACCAGAACTGAACCAAACACATAACTAACAAAATTTAAAAAGCAGCTCCAGCATATCAAATTCAAGCAAAGTTATGTGTAAGAAGGTTTCCCCAGGGTATCTCATAAAACACTTTCAGCTTTTTAACACTCCTTTCCTCTGTTTGAAAACTTGAGCATTAGGAAAATTTTCAGACAATATTCAAGGGAAACTTCTACCTGACTCGAGCACACAGGTAATTTCAGACACTGATCAACCCTGAAAAGCTGCTGTGTATAAATTAGTGCATGGTAGCTACCTCATGAATTTTCCCTCATTTTTTGGTAAGTAAAAGGAAAATGGCAGAGCCATTTCAGTTTAAGGTTTTGTGTGTTTATAAACATATGCATCTATTTGGACCATGGTTACATCAGTGCTAATATTCAATGCCTATTAATGTTCCTTTTCCTAAACAAAACTATAGATAAATAATGGTCTAATGAAAAGGTATGTTTTCAGTTCAACTAAGCAAAAGCAGTAATGACCATGTGAGCACTCCTACTCTAGCTCAGTACAACTGATGCCAACAATGGCATAACCAAACCTGTTCCTAAACTGTCCAGCATAAACCAAAATGTTCAATCAGCCTCTCTTTACAAAAGCTCTGGGACTGTCATAAGAGCTTTTTCAAAACCAAGTACCGAACTACTCTCATAAAGTAAATCTGCTTTATCTTCTTCACCTGAAATTAGCCTACAGTAAAATGATATCAGGCAAGCATTTCCCCCTCCTCCATTAGTCAATGGGAAGACAGATGTATTCAAACCAATTCTGCATGGGTAGATATTTCAATTAAAAAAATGGAAACTTTGAAATCACCCCATTGTAACTGGGGCCATAAAATATCACATCACATCACAGGGTTTTTAATGAAATATTAACAGTACATTCTGCAGCACCACTGAACATGTGGGCATACTTGTTTGAAGATTTCACATTGGTGCTGTTTGCTTCAATAAAACAATCTGGAAATTTGGTGAGGAATGAGATTTATAATTTCAGGTGCTATAACATTATCAGCTTCTTCAAGCAGCCATCAAAGGACTAATGAAGTTCTGTGTCTTACACGGTGGGGAAACTTACTCACTTCCCAACAGAAACAGGGTGAATGATGAAAAGTAATGCAAAGCACTAATGCCATCTTCAACAGATACTCTACCAATCCAGTGCTCAATAGAGCTAAAAATCTGAGTAAGCTATTTGTGCTTCACACAAAAATCCTCCCTGTAATATCTATAGATATTTGGTATCACCTCTGAGAATGTAATTCATTATACTGAAATCTCCTTTTGTGCTTCTTAAATCTCATTACTGATTTACTTCCTCCTGAATGCATTATCTAAAAAATAATGCCAGTAGTGCCAAATAAGTAATTTCATTAATCATTTGTATCTACTCAGTCTCTTCAGGCAGTTTGCTCTTTAATGTCCTCAAACTATTCTGATTTTTCTGTATCAAGGAGATATTTAGGGTGATATTGGGACTGGGAGGGGCTGACCCATAAAAGTCATCATATCCTAAACAGATCTGTGACAGCTACTGCAGAGCAATATTACTGTCAATCTGCCAGTCAGCCAAGAGTGCTGGACCACTCATCACACATCCTCTAGCCCAGAGTGAATCCTGATGCCTTCAACAACCAGAAGGAAAATCCAAAACCGTCAAAAGGGGCGATCCACTAAAGAATTTACAAAAATAAAAGTAGTCACAAAGTAGTCAAGCCTTTAATTCTTCCCTGGGGATGACTTAGAAAAAGGATTTCAAAGGATTAAAATATGACCAAAAGAACAAAATAAGGGCAATTTGCATCTTTCATGCCTCGCAAGTAGAGTGCCTGCTAAACACAAAGCTCCACTAATGTCTTGTGGTATTTCAGTAAAACATAGGTGTTGATGAAGTCAAACTCATGTATGTTTTTCTTGAGTCAGCTCTGGTAATGATAATGATAATAAAGTCTCAACCCACTAGTTAGCTGGTTGGTTTATTTGCTCAGGGAATTAGGGAAAGAAAATACAGGGAGGAACATTGTCAAGGACATTACATGCTTGTAAAAAATTGAGATGACTGAATATGGCTTAGATTATATTCCAGATGACACTATTTGTAGGCAAGGACTTTTTGATTTCTTCTAAGGGTTTTGATTTTTTTTAAGAGAAATTAAAGAGAAATGCATCTAAAACGTGTTATACTTTCCCATGTTCCTCTTCAAAATTGTGGACTAGCAGAGAAAAAGTCATTCTGCACATGATAAATTAGTATTCTTTGGTTTAGAAATCAAGTAAAAGAACAAATGGTCAGAGGTAGCACAGTCAGAGTAAGTGGACTTTACATCCTTCCTAGGCCTTAGCTGGACTTCATTAAGTTACAGTAGAATCTATTGCATTCTGCAATCTTCAGCCTGCTGACAGCTGTTGTAATTTGTTCCAAATTTCTGCAGAAAATGAAAAAGCTTTACAGCTGTTCTAACCTCTATCAGCAAGGAAAAAGTTGTCTTCATTACTGGAGAGTCCAAAGAGCTGTTTGTCTCCTGTCCATCCAACTTCTTTTGGAGAAACAACCCGGACAAAAAACCGTCTGTTTCCAGCTCCAATGGGCATGTGAGCTTTGATTGCTAAGTCCCTCTAACAAAAAACCCCAAGAAAAAACCCAGTAATTCCACAGTTTGTGTGAGCTGCTCTCCAGTGCCAAGATAGGCACCTTGCTGGGGGTATCCTCACCAGTTGTGTCAGTGCCAGCCACACAAGCTAATGCAGCCACAGGTAAATGTGAATCTGTACTCTGCTTTTACAAATTAAAAGTGTTGGTCTGCATTACATTTTTAAGTAGATATAACTTATTCATTCAACACAACAGGCTCTTGCAGCCAGCTGCTAATCCCACTGGTATCTTGCAATGCACAATATGCCATCCATGTCCCTTGTGCTATTTTGCAATGAGACTTTCTGCTCCATAAACCAGCCCAGTAAGAGGAACTGGACAAGAGCTTTTCTCCAAGCAAAGAGTGAGAGCCTATGCAAAAGCCATGGAGGAAACCTGCAAAGATGGAGTAGGTTCAATGTAGGTCTCTCTTCAAGGTTTATTTTGCATAAATTTGCATTGTGGAGAAATTGGCTGGATCTGCCTTGCTTCCATTTCTCTTTTTTCAGTCCTCCCTCATAGTCATAGCCTTCTTTTAATCTCCATTGGAGCTTAATAAGGAGCTGAGAATACAGCTCCATTTCTTCAGAACAACAGTCAAAAGAATAGTAATTAGTGTTTGTCTTTTGTTGTTCTCACACTTTAGTTGTAGTTAAGCCAAAATATCTGAGACCTTTGTCAACAGCAGAAGAGTGCAGAGACCCAACATATATTTATAAGATAAAGAAATAATGGCTTCTTTCTCAGTTCCACAAGAGAAATTAAATCCTGCTGTTTCAGGGAGGTGTAACATTATGCACCACCAAGTACTGCCCAGCATTTATGTCCTGCCCTGTGCATGAGGGCATTCACTGCAGTCACTGCCAGCAACACATTCACTGATCTCATTTTCAATGGCTCTCATTGTAATGAAAGCTTTTGCTGTCCTGAACTCTCCAGACCTGGACTGTTCCCTACACATTTCTGCCTTGAACATCTGGTTCTGGAAGCTACCATGGTACCTGGGTGTCGCCCCTGCGCCCCAGTGGTACAAGAACAGAAGAGTGACACAAAGTAAAAGGAAAAAGAAGGCTTTACTAGAACAGAGAGTTCAGTTTTTAGAGACCTATACGATACATTCTATTTGATTGGTTAGTGAATAAAAACATCCTTCTTTCAGAATCCGTCCTTGAGAAGAACAGAAAACAAAGTAGAAAAACACCACCTGCAGATTGTTTAGACTAACAAGTTATCACATTCGTACAACTCCCTAAGAATTCCCACAAGCTACTGTGAGAAACAATTGCCATTTCTCTTCTCTCTGACCAGGCTGGCATCCACACCTGGGACCACAAGAATGCCGACCTTCAGGTGTGACAATGTACTAAAACTTGGTCTGACCCAATGGTGAAAGAATATTTCACTTTAAAAAGACTACTGAGTGTCTTTCGCGACATCTTGCTTGTAAAACTTGAATGAGTCCTATCTAACTAACAAGTACTGCTTTCTCTGTTTCTCTGAATGCTCATCCAAGGAAAATGAACACAGACCCTCCATGTTTAGCACAAAACTCTTCCTCTTGACTGGAAAGGTGAGCCACTATCAGTGTATCACATGGCTGGTCTGATGCAAAATATTAACTACACAGCTCAACTTATACCCATTAGGTCTTCATGGAAGAAGGATTTAATGAATAGGACCCAGGACTCCTGATTTCTCCATCTACTTGTGTCACTAATTTAATATGCAACACTGGCCAAATCACATTGTGAAGACTGGATTAAACTGGTCACAATAGTGTTTACACACCTCAGTGAACACTATGAGGGCTTTAGGCATGTGGACACCAACAACCAGTCTTCTCTCATAGAATTTTGAGTCAAATAATGTTAAGAGGCTTTCTGGGGGATACTGATGGTTTTCCATCAGGGCTCTAGTGATGGTTTTACCCTGAGGGTCTTGGTGATCCTTGTTTTGGCTCTATGTGCTGACTTACAGGGCACTTTCCTGTACTAGTCATGCAGATCTCCTGTTATCTCTGATGAAATGGTAACACTCTGGGTAAGAAAATGACAGAAAAGAGAAGATTCTCTTCTGCCAGATATCATTCTGCCAGGATATATTTAGTAAGGGTTGGAACACAATAAGCTAGAGTGACACTGATTTTCCTACTCTAACTAATATATAAACTCCCATGTAAATTCTCCTCCTGGCACATCCAGATGGGATGGACATTTTTCTGGACATTTTTCATAGCTTTTATGAAAGCTGCTGTGGTCTCAAGTGATCAAACTATTGACAAGAGCAGGAGTTCAGTCTCCAAGCTTATTCCACTCCTAGAGAAGTCTGCAGACCCACCATGATATTGCTGAGTTTGTGTTAACAACAGCAACTTTCTCCAATCCCTCTTCCCAGTCGTATATCAGAGGCACAGAAAAAAATTATCAGATGGTACAAACTGTCAGGGGCTCCTGACCTGGAAAAATATGAACTGAAGCTAAGGAGAAAGTCTGTTTACGTACTATTAGCAATTCTCTAGAATTTTTCAGCATTTCATTCTCCACATTGGTACAGGTCGACAGTTCTTAAAACATTTAAATGTGCCATTTGGCCAGAAATGTGCAAATTGTCATCTGTCTCTATGCTGGGTGAAGAATAAGATATCCACAAGTTGGACTTCAGCTGTGATGAACAGTGCCCCGTCTGTTGCAAATATATGATTTAATTTCCTTTTTGCTGCATTTACCTGAAGCAGTGTTTATACACAGCAGTGAAGGGATATATATATATACACACACACATATATATACACACACATATACATATATATATATATATTATACATATGTATGTAACATTCTAAGCTGTGTGCAACAGACATGCTAGAAAAAGGATCATTGTTCTAACCATTTTAAAACAAAGGTAATAGGTAATAGCAACTGGGACAACATTAACATTCTCTGATAAGCTGATTTTCAACTATTTACATGCAAACTACGTGTTAAATAGAAGATACCTTCACTATAAATAAGAGACATAGGGACTGGCAGAGTATTATAGTCAGAAGATTCAAGTTTAAAACATTTTCAATTATTTGCAAACTATTCCTCACTGCAGGATACATATTAATCTGCAGGTAATGGAACAGTTTACCTACAGTTTTCTTTCAATGTTAAGGACTACTAAAGAAGATGTTTTTCTTTCTGAACAATGCAACTACTTCAGTAACACCTTGCTACTATTTTTGAAGAGCAAAAAAACCCTCTTCAACAACAACACTCCACACAAGTACAGGGATTTGAGATTTTGTTCAATCTAGATGTGAGATAAATTTTTACTCAGACATGAAAGTACCACCATTGGGAGAGTTTTTATGGATACTTTAGTATAATACAGAAGTCACTCTTCTCCAAGGATTGTTTTAAAGCCTCAGTTAGAATTTGCAGATGGATTATTATATTTGATAGAAGGCTTAGCTGTGGGTCCTATTAAAACCACATGAAAGAGGGCAGAAGGAATAAAAATCAATAGTCCAATGTTCTTACATGGCTAGGAGGATGGATATTAACAACACAAAAAACATATCATGTTATTTAGCAGTTTTTGATGCAAGCTGCAAAAATAAGGAAGTAGCTTTAAAAGAAAAATCAATTATGAATCAGTTATTAACAACAGAGCATATTTTCTGCTTAAGATGCCTAAACACAGGCGTGCTGCTCTGCAGCTTCAAGTGATTCACACCATTTATTGCTCACCAGAATGGACAGGAATACACAAGTTTGGCAGCTTGACAGAGATTTGTGGAAAATCTCTGTCAGGTATCTCAACAACTGTCAGAAATAAAATGGATCTTGTTAAAGCATGGACAGCCAAGGCATTTGTAACAGGCTTTTAAGCTAACCTACCAGCAGTCAAAATTCAACACCTATGAAGATAGCCACAAGTCAACAGGTCACTACTGGGCTTCAGTACATGCTCGCCTTAGATCAGGAAATTTAGAAGCAATAAGTGAGAAATGAGAAAGATAAAATGGAAGACAGTGTATTAAATAAAAACTACCCTAGTATTTGAAATCCATTACTTTCTTGGAAGTAACATTCTTGAGGAATTTCTCTGCTCTGAAAATTATAATTATTTCACTACAGAATGAACTGCAAGCATCAGATATAATTTGTAACAATAACTGGGAATGCTTATGATGATCTCTGACTGGCTTTAAGGCATTAATATTTTTTGCATTTATTTAGCCTAATATCTCAGGTACATTCTGTTACTCAAAGATGGGTGTACAGGCACTAACAGAAAATTTTAATATTTATAGGATTATTAAGTCAGTTCTGGGAACTGTCCCATTTAGTACCCTAATTCTATCTGATCTCACAGAGCTCAGGTAGAGCCAAACCATGCACTTCATGTATCCAAATGGTCCTCACAAGTCACCCCCATGACAGCACTGGAGAGCATGGTGTCCCAGGGCTGCAGCCTCTGCAGGAGTCAGAACCAAGGTTTTAGGAGACAACAGATATTTCTCCATTTTCTCAGGGGAAGACAGTGCCCAAAGAGATTAAAATTGTAGTAGAGCCACATGCTTCCCTGCTTATCCATCCTTTACAGGTACCACACCAAACAGTGAGATTATCAGTGACTGGTGTAGCACTGAGGAAAACAATGCAGCTGTTTAGGGAGGAGATACACTTTTGCCTCATAGCGCTTCCTTAGGGACAGCAGAGCCGTGTGTTCCACCATATGGTGCTGTTTCTCATAGGGTTTGATAATGCCCACATAAAGTTTGCTACATTCCAAGTTCAGCATAAACTTAAATCCCAGCTCTGCAGAGTTTCAGGTCTTTGCTGGCTGGTGCAAAGTGCCTTAAGAAAACATGTCCCAGCATGCAATTTAGTAGTAAATGGAATGACATGAGGTAGAAGTAATTTTACAGAACTGTCAGCACTTACAAAGGTGTAATTCTATAAATTTCATTAAACATGTATACAAGGCTTTGCTCTCTCCCTCTTAAAAAAACCCAAACAAGCACTAAACAAACCCTCTCCCAAAACCCAACAGTCAAGACAAGGCTGAAACAACTCATTTTTTCTGGGTTCTTGTACTTTTAGCTCCTCTTTTCTTTCAAGCAGCTGCTATTTAAAGATGGCTGAAATAAATTCATTCAGAGATTAAAAAGAAAATATGCTAAAATAGTCTGAGACAACAGTTTTTGCTTGTTTACCTAGAATGAAATTATAAGCAAAACAGCATTAGTGTAAAAATGCAGCAGAACTGTGCTATAGCATAGTAAAAATCCTCTCAGACTTTCTCAGTGAGAAAAATAAGCTCTTAACTGCTTTTCATTCTTCTGCACAGGGAACACTAGTTTTAGGAAAAGATCAGCCTCCTCTGTGGCCCATGCATCTTTACAAGAGGATTGTTCTCACCTCTGACTTTGCTGGTAGAGGTGCAAGAACCAGAATGAACACTGCTAGAATTCTCAATCTCAAGCTGATATTCAGGGCTGGCATTTGGGGCAAAAAAAGGTGTCTTTTTTTTTTTTTTTTTTTGCTATAAGTTGAGAAAATTTAATGTAGTAGGCTCCAAGTGGCAGTAATTGTGGAATACCATAAAGCTGTTTTAATATTACTTTTCAGGAAATAAACAACTTAGAAAGTTGTCACGAAAGTCTCAATGATTGCAAAGCTAAATACAGCTGGTGTTGCAGTTCCTGCTGTGAGAAGGTTACTTTCTGTGCGTGGGAACTGTTCTCTCAAAAAGCAGGTGGAAAAAAAAAGTGCGAGTCAGAACTAGCTCAAATCTGAGGACAAATGAAAGGGGCTGACAGACAAAAGAAACAGGATTCAATGACAAGAAAGAAGTAGCACCTACAAGACTCCTGGAAATTTCTGAGTACAGGAAAAGAAAGAGATTACATCATTCCTCAGAAAACTTTTCTTGATTGCTGCACATGTTAGCAGAAATAATGTCTCTTACTAATCAGATACATATATGAGTTAATTTAAGTACAAATTTCCCAATAAGCATAGGGACCAATAGAACAGCACTTCAGGTATTCCAAAGCTATGTTACTTTGGGCCACTGTGAGGCTTTCGCTGTATATGGCAAAAATACAGGGGAATGACAAGGCAAAGCTCAATTACCCACTGATGAGCAGTCATGAGGTCATGGCAATTTCAAGGTTTTTGACACAAAATTTAGTTTTGTTCTTTTCATGTAAATACTATGTTTAAGGCATAAAGAGTCCACACATTCAAACTGCTTCAGCCTCTGAAAGACTATGCTAAAACAGCACATGCTGAGCTGCCACACCAGCAGAACAAGGGTGTTTGGTGGCATCATTCATTCCAGCCTCCACACTAAGTATGTTTCTACCAGCAAGGTTACTCTGTAAGATGGACTTGGCCAACCTACTACAACAATTGCTCATCGTACCATACTGTACTTCACTAGCAACATCACAACAATTTGAAAAAGGTTGTATGAACTTTGCCAAAGTAATTGAAAATCTGGGGGCATTTTGCCTGTGATCAGCAAAGCTCACAAAGTAGCAAACTTGTATTTTTATGAAAGAGCTGCAAATTGACAAGAAGGCAGTATAATGTAGGAACACCTCCCCATTTTCTGTGTGCAGAGTAGTTTATTTAGTTCTGTAAGTCAGATGCAGCACAATGGACAACAGTGAACTCTATGTGTAGTCACAGTGTGGACTACCCTGCATTTTTTTTTTTACTTGTACATGCACTGTGTAAAATAAAGGCTTTAATAAGATATATGAAATATAGGTTCTTTATGACTGATTCTGCCCATGGAATCATATTGATCCCAGCAGGTATGTCCGCACATGTTTTGGAACTTTCTAGATAGAAAGATCTTTCTGCATTGATCTGGTTTAAGGATCATGTCCTAAGAATCTAAAGACAAGGACAAATGGCAAACTATTGAGATTAAACAACAAGAGTTGAATTTAAACATAGCAATGCTCCAACAATTTTCACATAGAACAGAGGCTCAAACCAACATGATTCAACAGAAAATGGCAGAACACACTTTACTTTACACACTCTTAAGAGTTTCAGCTCTTAAGAAAATGTCCCCCAAAGATATGTGAATATTTGCTTTCATACAGCTGTCATCCTTTGGGAGGTACAGGCGAAAAAAACCCAAATACTGCCTCCTTATTGCTGCAGACCAAAATTAATTTTTCTTGGTATTTTGCCAGTTCACATCCCAATGAACTGCACCCACTAAGCAAGGTCACATAAATGATTGTGAAAACAAGTTTCCTTTGTGCATGAAGAAGAATGAATCACTTAGAAAAATGTGACATCTTCAGTAATACTTCTGCCACTATGCAATATTACTCTAAATTACGCAATTCATCAATATAATGTTCATAAATGTATTTTTGGGAGAAAATGACCCTAAGTAAGTTTCTGCATAACAGCAGCAAGTGGAATTTCTCAGTGAAAGTGAAAATCTGCAGGAACAGGAATGCTGGAAGACCATATGCCAGCTACTCTACAACAGAATTTTCCAAACTAAAACACAAGGGCCATCTGAAACTCTGAATTGCCAATCATGGAAGCAGCCCTCCTTTTTCTTTCAGCTGCAAAGAAATTTGAGCAATGACTTTGCAAGAGATGCATAGAATAGACAGCGAAGTATCACACACTCACAGGGATGCCCCAGCTGACAGGTTTTGTGGATTCCTTTGAGTTCTTTTGCTGCATGATTTCATTCCTCCTGCACCTTTAAACCTCTTCACAGCTAGATAATTACATGTATCATTGCAACCCATTTCAGAAGTTGTTACAAGCAATATGGCTCCTAAGACATTATTGTATATTATCTGGCAAGACCTCAGAGCTAAAACATCCAACTAAACCCTGCTGAATAACAAGTTCTAACTACTTTCCTCCACCTCTTCCCTCAGACCTTAAAATGTGCTAAATCTATGACCTAATCTGACTAGCAGTTTCTGAAGGATGAGGTTGTATAAACTGATTATCCTGAGACCTTCTACCTACACTCCTTATTGCAGCACATGGGACATACAGTCAACAACTTTTCTGATGGGAAGGCATGATCTTGCGTGAGCCAGACTCGAACATACAACAACCAGTACAGGAATCTCTTGTCTTTTTTTGTTATTGACATCTCACACAGCAGTGGAGCCGCACAGTAAGTAACTCATAGCTTTTAAATTATTTAGATGTTGAACTTAGGCATCTCTACTACTAATATACAAATGAGTTTTTGTACAGCAACAACCTAATTTCTCTGTCTTCCAAACCAAGGGCAAAACTTCTAAATGCAACAATAGTTCAGGACAATGCCTTGAAAGATGCTGGTACCACTGCAATTCTCAACTCATGCACTAAGTGATTTGCATAAAATGAAACAAACAGAGATTGTTAATTTTCAGTCCTGTGATACAGTGTCATTATCAATCGGCATAATTTTATTTTAATATCATAAGATAATGGTCCACTGTTTCTGCCAAAGTAAGCCAAAAAATCCACATTTAGGCATGTTACATCAAATGTGTTACACCAAACTCTTTGTTTCATTCATACCGCTGAATCTTGTATGTCCTGGTTGTGGAAATTCCCACTTGCAAATCAGTGCCTAACATGCCCTGTGAAACACAATCTAAGATTGCTGTGCTGCACAGCTGGGAAGAAGTCCAAAGGCTTTCTACCTCTGTAAAGTAGGTATGGTGCTAATGAGAACATCTTTTCTTTTCCCTATAAATTAACCAATTATCCAAATTCTGATTAGCATAGGACCTGATTTTGCTTCAAAGCAAGCCAAAAGGGAAAACTGGAGGCAAAATAAAGGCATCGCCATCTTCATTTAGTGAACAAATATTAGACATGGAGAAATAAATTTTAGTTTTGCTTTAAACATCTTTAATTGCTGATGAACTGCCTAATGAAAATAGGCCTTGGAATGGGTCTGGAGGCAATTTAGAGATTACTCCTACATCATGATGACATCAGTATTTTCTACATTGCTTGATAGATTTTTTTCTACCTGGAGACTGTCCCCTGAAGTTGGCAATCCAACAGTTTACCTAGGTAATGTCATAGAATCATAGAATATCCAGAGCTGGAACTGGAAGGGACCCAGAAGGATCACCGAAGTGCAAGTACTTGCTATATTTTACAGGGTTTTTTCCTTCTCCTGACCCACTGGTGATCAGAACACCTTGGTAAAATTTAATTTGCAGAAACTTTTATGTATCCATTTGTCTCCTCAAACATTGCAATATCATTTATTCAGGATCACAGCCCTAGACTTCCAATTGCGTTGTTTTATTTCCTTCTTCCTAATTGTCAGCTTACTGCTTTTTTAAACGGCAGTAACCAAAAGTGCACATATTTTAACTTTAGCCTTCAGAACATCACGTAGGAGAAGAGCATTTATACATTTTGCACTGCTGTCAGTGCATCTTTGCACAAGGTCTATTTTTGCCGTAGGTGGTACGACGCTGTTGATGCAGAAAGTTCACAATCTAGTAGAGCAGGCAGACATCCTCCATTGCAGGACTTCTGCCCAGCCAGCCATTCTGTACCCCTGCAGTAAATCACTTCTAACTGAGGGTGAAATTCACTCTTTGCTGGATGTCTACTAAAGGACACCTTCTCAAAGGTTGGGTGTTCAATCTAATCCAAACTAGGCTGTACAAAATGCCCCTGAACGCAGTGAAGAGTGACAGTGCATCTCATCCCATGCTAAGACAGATGTACATGGGCTGAACTGCCCTCCAGAGAGGCACTCCTCACAATTTGGCAAGGTAAATTGGATAGCTAAAGTACTGGTTTACAGTTAAGTTAAATCACGGCTGTCCAATTTTCAGACAGCTGTTCAAGTAAAATACATCTGAAATGCACTGTGTGCTTTCCTCATTGATCTGGATTCTGTTCCTTGTAAACCAGAAAAAGACCAGGAAGAATTTTAGACTTTTATCACCCAATACACTTATGTCCCCTCAAAGCCTAATGCCTTCGTCCATGCTTGATAAAATATTTCAATCTCTTAACCAAAAGCACTGCACAGTGCTCGTTGCAGGAGTGAGCCCTTCCAAAGAGAACCCTTCTTGTTGGAGCACCTCATTTTGAAGTGAAGCATTAATTAATTATGTAGAATACAGGATTAAAAATGGTTTGTTACATAGAAGATATTTCTCCTACTTTCATATTAGACATTTGTGACACTGTCCCTCACGAGAAAATTCTTACTAAAGAAAGATCAAAGTAAATGCTTGCTATAAGAACTTTTTTCTTTGCAAATAACAGGGCCAAATTACATTTTAGAAACAAGCACTAAGGCTGGTCTGAACAGAAAGAACAGAGAGAATTTTCAGTACAAAATTAAGAACAAATATTCACACAAGACACACAGACCTCTGCTCTCATAATTTTGACACCAGTGATTTTAATGATGCACAAAATTATTTTTAAAGCCAGATAAATTTAATCTATTTTTCACAAGAGGAAACAAAATAAATACTAAAGAATACATGCTCAGCTATCAACTCCCCTTGTTTGTGGTATGGGAACTGTGGAAAGCACTGCCAAAGCACTTCAAAACAAGTATCAGTCAAATAAGAATCCCAGGAAACTTCATCTAAATCCTGTTCCTAAAATGCAATTCACAAACCTTTGATAACAAAGTATCCCACTTGCATGGTTCTCTTAGAACTGACTGTGCTGGCCCTGAGGTTTAATTGCTTTCATATCCGTATCTTTTCTTCCCCACTCTCCAAAAACTGTAGAGACTTTTGACAATACACAGTCTTTGCAAAAGAATAGATCCTCTCCAGTAACCAAAGAGCAAAACTAGAAGTGCATTTCACACATCTTAAGCTTCAGTAAAACTTTCCTTTAAGCCTTAATTGGTTTAAATCTGCATCACTGTCACACACATGCTAGCAGGAAGCTGCTCCTCAGTGCTCTGTTTTTCGGTATTATACAACAGAACCGCTAATTTCTATGAAGTGATGTAGGCTGGGCATTTAGGGCCATAAAATACTGATATTCTGAGGTTCATTTACTTGCCAGACCTGAAAATGCCACACACAACGTCTTATGTTGCACCTAAACCTGCAGATCTGATTTCTGTCTGAGATGTGTTTTATTGCTGGACTTTAGCATATATGTTCTTGACTACTCTTTAGTGATCTACAAATGCCAATTACATTTGCAAACTGTGAAGCACACATCTGTTCTCCTATTTTTTTTTCCTACCCATACATGCACAGATCTTTATAGACATAATTCTGTGGGATTTGAACAAAGGAAAGGAACCAACTACTCTTTGCAGCTGATAGTGCACAGGTGGGCAGTTTTGTTTCCACATCTCAGAGGGATTTCATGTCACACTAGCGCTGCAGAGCCTTCTGCCACCTCAGTCAACCAATCTCAAGTCCTGCTGGTGAGTTCCTGAGAATGTAGAGATGTCCTCCCAATGCAAATGCCTACTCTCTGGTTTTAGAGTGGTGCAAAACCTGCTTAGCTTTCCTAAACCAAGGCAAATTTCGAAGAGATCAAAAAGCTTTTAAATAGAGAATATTGTTTCTAATATTTTAACCTGAAATTCACAGAATATCTTCTTTCTTCTTGACCCAAAGCTAACAATTATTGACTCAAAGCAACTAGATACATATTTAGCAGATCTCAGTAATGTACTGGACATTGTAACATTGCTTTGTCTACCAAGTAAAATGACTTTGGTATTTTACTTTGGTATCTGGGTATTATGTACAAAAGAGCTCTGGGGGTCCTTTGCCAGATTTTTAGACTATTCTCCACAAGTCAATGACAGAATATCAACATCTGTTCTAATCAAAGCTCTCCAGAATCATAATGCACAAAAGAAAATCTTCATTCTTGGGAACTTTATATTGCTTGCATCACACCAGAAATGAAGTACAAAGATAGAAACCCAAACAAATACCCTCCTGCCTCACAGAACACCCACCTACCACCACCACCCTTAGCTCTAACAAGTCAAGCATATCGCCACTGAATTTTTTATAAAGGTGAAGACAAAAGCTTGAGCTCAAGCCAAGTAGCTAGATCATCTCATCTGTTCTTGGGCTGACAAAGGAATGATCAAAGAGTACATATTTGTAGTGTTTAGTTTAGTCTGTAAATATTGATGAATTGGATTTACCAGAATAGTGCAGACTACAAACAAATTTATTTAACTTTAGCTTTTAGCATTGCACACTCCAAACACAGATTTTTTGTTGTCTCTCTTACAGACCAGCACTTAAATTTAGTTGAAACTGAAGACCAAGATTTGAATAGTCCTTCTGGATTTGACTGGCCTTCAATTATAGAATAAATGAATGGCTTGGGTTGGAAGGAACCTTAAAGACCATTCAGTTCCAGCCCCTTGCAATGGGCAGGGACTCCTCCCACTAGACCAGGCTGCTCAGAGATCCATCCAGCCTGACTTTAGACACTTCCGGGATGGGGCATCCACAGCTTCTCTGGACCACCTGTTCCAGTGCCTCACCACATTTACAGGGCAGAATTTCTTCCCAGTATCTAATCCAAACTTATCCTCTTTCAGTTTGAAGCCATTCCCGCTTGTCCTGTCACTACATGCTCTTGTAAAAAGTCCCTCTCCATCTTTCTTGTAGGTTCCCTTCAGGTACTGGAAGGCCACAATTAGGTCACCCCAAAGCCTTCTCTTCTCCAGGCTGAACAATCCCAACTCTCTCAGCCTTTCCTCATAGGAGAGGTGTTCCATCCTTCTGCTCATTTTTGTGGACCTGCTTCAACAGGTTCATGTCCCTCTTGTGCTGGGGACCCCAGCGCTGGACACAGCACTGCAGGAGGGGTCTCAGCAGAGGGGAGCAGAGAGGCAGAATCCCCTTCCTTGGCCTGCTGCCCAGGCTCCTTTTGATGTAGCCCAAAACACATTTGGCTTTCTGGGCTGCCAGTGAACATTGCTGGGTCATGTCCAGCTTTTCATCCACCAGCACCCCCAAGTCTCTCACTGCAGAGCTGCTCTTGATCTGTTCATCCCCTAGGCTGGACTGATACCAGAGCTCCCTCCATTTGTTCCACAGTAAGAAAACCACAATGGATCAGGTGTGTAGATGCAATAAAATTTCCGTGGATGCTTCAGTTTGTACATGGGAGTTGTCAGAACAACACTGCAGTTAAACAATATACTCACAGGCATCTGAGTGATCAAATAATAGAGGCATACAAAACTCGCAGAGATAAACACTGAGATTTTTACTAGTGAAGTATGAGCTGCACTAAGCAAAAGCTTTCATGTTCTAAAAATAAAGTTAATTTGATTAAAACATTACGGAAACAAAGATGCAAATGACCAAACTAATTTCCTATTCCTGTCTTAGATGACTGCTACCTAAGCCTTAAGTAACTATGTATTCAAGTGCAGGAGGAATAGATCAAAGAACTACCCCTCCCCAGAAAAAAAACAAACCTAGAAAAACAATCAATAATCTATTCTGGTTTAATTAAATATTGTTATACTTGATAAAACATTGTCCTTCATCGGTTGCAAAGCCCTGCACAACCACTAACCCTTCTAACAAGGAAGGCATACTTTCTTGCTATATATTCTCATAAAATATACAGATTGCATTATGGAAATAATTTGTATGGAGCTATAAGCCTGAGACAGACAACTTCACTAGTCCTTTTTTTTCTTTTAATAAATAAGAAGATATGACTAAATTTACTTTCAGCCTTTTCTCTCAGCTTATTTTCTACTATTAAGTAACTACCTGGAAGAAACAATTTAAGAGACAACAAGGCCTTTCAAAAAAAACCCAGAACATAAGTATGTTATGCTTCAAAGAGCAAAAACTAGTACTCCCTCTTTCCTGCCCAGTATTAACAAAAAGCTTCACTATATTTCATGCTAAAAATGTTCCTTTCTTCAAGTTCTTTGAATGCTTTTTTGACTTTAGTTCAGAAGATAAATTGTTCCACTCATGCACATAACTTACTCTTTAAAGAGTTTCACTATTTTGAGATGCTTAAGTAGGATCTTGGAACTCCAGAGCTGATTTCTAAGCCATTGAAAGGAACAAGAGGAGAAAACACTGCAATACACAGTGGTGGTCTTTTTAAGAGAGCACTTCTAGGCACAGAAGCCTATTAGTACTTCCCTCATGAGGAAGAAATATTCCTCTACAAGATCTTCATTTGACTGGCAGCAGTAAGAACCTAAAAAGAAAATTGGTCCTACTTATGCTGACCTCTGGCAAAAAAAATAAAGCTCGACTTGTCTCCTGAGTCAGCTCAAAGCACAACGTCCCATGCTGCTTATTCAGCAGCACCAAGGCTGACACTGTCACCCAAGTTCCCCTGTCCCCACACTTGTCCTCAATAGTCAGCAGGTCCCCAGCCTGAAATCACATTCACTAAAAAAAAAGCCATTAAGTGCTCAATTATGCTGTATTTTGCAGATCTTACCTACTAGCCATCCACAGAATCTGTGGGGTTGGCTTTAGTACGCCTGTCCTTACTGATGTGTGTGAAATGCAGAGTGGGGAAAAAATTCAGCCGGGTAACTTGTCACACATTTATTACTTGATCTTCAGTAATTTCACTTGTCAAAGAAGCCTGACAGCCCTCCTTCTAGACTTGAATGGGAGAAAGGCAATGTTTCTTTGTAGTCATGCAGCCTGCAGAGTTATTTGAATTTTCTCAGATTTTTCAGTTTTGACCAGAAAAAAATTAATTCCCAGTTAGTGCACTGAGAGAAAAACCTGGCTCAGCCCACCCAAGGTAACGTTTGGAACATTCTGTTATCTAGAAAGCACATAAAAATAAACTTGCCTTCCATAAAGATCCTGTTCCAGTAGATTTTTCCAACTTGATTTCCTCCAAGAAATATTAGATTTGATAAAATCAGCATTGAAGTGCTAACAGATGCTAGGACAGCATGAAGTCGACGACGAAATCTTGGCGAGAAGAAACGTTCCTGAGGGGCAAAACAAAAGGTGTAGATGAAGTTAACAATCCCTGCAAATTTTCAAGCAGCATTAGAAAAAGACATTGCCATTACAACAAACAACTTTCATACAGAAGTTCAAATCCTTATGGAACAGATCCCAAAGATTTTAAAATATCTAACAGAACCTCTCACCAATGCCATTCAAATTGGAGTAAGGTTTCCTGATTAAAAGCAGTCTTGCATCATAGTTATGGCTGGAAGTGACCTCTGAAGGATCAAAGCAGTGTCATCTAGAGAAGGCTGCTCAGGCTGTATCTGTTTGGGCTTTGAATATCCCCAGTGATGTAGACTGCCCAACCTCACTGGGCAACCCCTCACAATAAAAGAGATTTTTTTTGTGTTTAAATGTATTTTTTTATCTTTAAATTGGATTTCAGTCTGTGCCCCCTGCCTTTTGTCCTGTCACTGAATACCACTTAGAAAAGCCTGTAGTTGGGTATTTAGACACATGGCTAAGATTCCCCTGAGCCTTCTCTCCTCCAGGATGAACAGACCCAGCTCTCTCAGCTTCTCCTCTTACAGCAGAGGTTTCAGTCCCTTTATTATCAGTCCCTTGGTTGGACTCACTCCAGCATGTCCATGTCTCTGTTGTGGGGAGCCCTGAATGGGACACAGTTCCATACATTCAGTGGATTAATTCTTATTTTACAAAATATGCTCCTTGATGAATTTTTGGTGACAGATGTGAACAGCAGCAATGTGCTTCTAGGATGGGTGATACTTCCAATAGGACCCAATATAGATTAAACACTTCAGTCCACAGCAAACGGCATCAAACAACTTCAGAAAGTCATTAATCCTCTGGTTGATTAGTAAGACATCACTGAAAGATTCTAGAATCAGATTAGACCTGGTTATAGCAATGACTCTTAACAAATAGATACCTCTAAAAAAAGGTTCACAGATACACGCAATCTCAAATTTTCTCTTCAGTGCAAATGCTGCTGCTCATGTTCAAGAAGCGTAATTATCCAGATTTTGGTACTGTTGTCCTAATGATACAAATAAAGGAGGTCTCTCTCCACCATATACTAGTTTACATTTTTTCTGAATCTGTATTTTGCATTGTCACCTGAGGTGTGAGTGCAGCATGGAGACTGCAAGAAGATGGTAAAAGAAGGATGAGGAAGTTTTAGCTTCCTCCATTATTCAGTAGCTAGAGGAAAATTTAAAGAACATTACAGCACTTCACCAAGAAATATTGTCTCATTACTACACAAGGAAAAATATCCTGTACATTGTGGCCCCAGGCTGAAAGCCTCTGTACATAGTGCTTGAATTTACAAAAGATTGAATGCTTTGTGTGAAGTGATGACCATTTTCCAGGGCATGGAAAATAAGGGAAGTATCAGGGACTGCTCAGCCTTCATCTCATGAATGGTGACGTTGCAGAAAATAAAGTCTTGTGACTACTGTGCCAAAAAAAAAAAAACAGTAATTAATCTTTAATAGCTACAGGCAGACCAGAATTCATGCTCAGATACCTGAAGCAACATAAACACATGCTCAAAACACACCTAAAAATACATTTCTAGACAATTAAATTGCTCCTTCTGTAAGCATCAAAACAAATGATTCAACTGCTAGATTATGAAGATCAAATAAATGACAGTTACAGGCATGGAAATACAATTTCAACATATTACTGCAAAGTAATCTCTGGGAAATAGAACGTTAGCCTTGGTCAGAACTATATCTAGTATATGAGTCAGTCTGAGTCAGCACAAAAATGGAGACAGATAAGGTTTAAGGATAAGTGCTCTGTATCAGTCAGTATGTACAATAGAGCAATACCAATCTTCCACACAATGCTATGAAAAATAGTCATGTATGAAAACAGAGACTCAGATTTTTCTCCGAAAATCCTGGATGAAAACTAGGGCATGATAAGAAGAGGTAGAGAATATAACAATTATCTAAATATTCACAGACACAGACAATTGAGTTAGTCAAAGAACTTTTTCCCTTTCTAGTACTTCACATCTCCAAAGCTATCCAAGGACCTCCAATACCTTCTCCTTCTGTTCACACACACATAGAGGACAGTTTAAGTTTGTCTCTTCCTGAAAGGCATAGTTTGAATGTATGGTCCCACACATGAAAAATGTATGTCTTTTCAGAATGTGTAAGTGTAGGCACACAGAGAAAACATTTGAAATCTTGCTATGAAATCCATGTTAACAGCAAAGTTTAAATAAGGACAAGTTACGATCGTGGTAGCTCGAATTAAGATGCAGCTCAAATAGGTAATTTTCTATCATCAGATCTACCTTTCACTCTCCCTTTGTCTATCAAACTTATTTGTCAACTCTATGGAAAAACAGTTTTAATTAAGAAAGGTAAAAAAATCCTCTGCTAAAGCAGTAGAAAGAATTGGAGATGGACAATCCATCAGACAGCTGGTGTTTAACTGCATTTTCCATTAAGGTAATGATTAGACTTTTTAAGTTTCTAAAGTTTGCCTGTTTTACAACCCAAAGCAGTACAACTAAAACAACATAAATAGCTAAAAAAGCTCTGCTACTTTTTTTTTAAAATGAATAGAGTTACTAAAAAAATAAATTAAACTGTCACATATAGTACATCACCTTTTACAGAAGTGCTGCACATTAAACAAGGCAAGTTAAATGTAGTATAGCCCATAAAAGCCCTTAGCCATTTATAAGGTATCAAGGAGCAGTTTATGACAGGCACAGTTTAGACAAGCACTGAATCTTCACTGGGTTTTGCTGTAGCTAATTTCCATTAGCTTGGCTAGCCATTGATCCAAAAAAGCAGCAAATATTTTCCTGACAGTCTTTGATGTCAATGCAGATTTCACTCAGCTACTATGAAAGTAAAAAAGAAAACTTTGCTTAAACATCTCAAGCCATCTAGAATAAGCTGAGAAAGTACCTGAGCAAGTAGCGTGCTCAAATTAATAAATTGGAAGCATTATTTAGCAATGAAAAAGAAATTACATTGGTCTAGATAACCCATAACAACAATTTTATTTAAATATTTACAAGCTTGTAAATGTTGTGAATGTACAGCAAATTGTTTACATCAAAGCAAACTTAAAAAAAACCCTCCACACCCACAACTCTTCATTATGCCATTTAATGCTTTAAACAATATGCTCCATTACAGCAATATAAGCAACTGCTAAGGATTTGTGCTGTTTCTCTGGATTTTACTGCTGTCTCTTTCTCTCTCCTCTTTCTTGTTGGAAATGCAGCCAGAAGGTAGAGTGGCAATCTTGTGTTAAAATGACAATGAAACCATGCCTGACTGGCTGAAACTCTGATTTGCATCCCTCCTCAATGCTCCATTTTATAATCTCACGTCAATACTTTACCATACTTCACTTTTAGTAATCACCAGCATCCCCACCTCCCCCCCCCACACAATGTGAAATAAATGGACTGTAGCAATTAAACTACACCAAAAAAAAAAAAAAAAAAAAAGACATACTATCACGATACTCAGCCCAAATGCATGCAGCATGACATAGAAGGTGACTTGTAAAACATTGGCTCAGGCAACCTTTCCTGGAACTGAATGGAGTTCGGGTTGTTATTCCAAACCCATTCCTGCTGTGCATAAAGATCGGCCTCAGACATTTTTGCCAGATGTTGGGAAAAATTTCCCTCTGCACGTTGTTTGGTCTAGCAAAACCAGCTGCCATCAGAGCTCTCCCAACTTTGCAGCCTTTGCAACCATCTTACAAAAATAAATAGTACTATAACGTAGTGGGGTACCTTGACAAGCAAACCTTATGTGTTTGAGAGTGGAGGAGGAAGACAGGCATGAAAAGAAATTGCATGGGCCAAACATTTCCATTCATAAATCCATTTCCACTTACACATACATGTCACATTTAGCTTCTAAGAGAAAACCAAGCCAGAAATGGGAAGCTTGTATAATGGTAGTCTCTTGAGAAAGCTGATGAAGGACAACACACACCAGAACAGATCATTTAGGTGAGAATTAAGAGTTAAGGTAAAGGACATGGTAGAATTTTGAGTCAGAGAAAAAATACTTAATTTGCTATGCAAGGTAACACTTGCATATTACATCACTATGACCACAAAATACACAAACATGGCAGAGAAGTGGCTTCAGGCAGCAGAACAGAATTTAAAGGAACTTCTCCCTAGTGTCACTTAGAGCTACCGACAGTAAATTTGCATTTTACAGGACTGCTCACAAAGATAGCACTGAATGCTATGGAAAGATTAAATTGAGGGTCCAGGTAAATGCATTTATTTCTTGGAGCTAGCCAACAACAGAGAAAACTGTGGTGAAGACTGACCAGGATAAGTAATCCAGTCTTCCAGATGGAAGCTGGTAGTGAGAGGACAAGTCACATGTAGTGACAGGACAGGAGAGAGTGGCTTCAAACAGAAAGAGCATAGCTTTAGATCAGGTATTAGAAAAACATTCTTTACTGTAAGGGTGGTGAGGCACTGGTTGCCCAGAGAAGCTGAGGATGCCCCATCCCTGGAAGTGTTCAAGGCCAGGCTGGATGGATCTCTGAGCAACCTGATCTAGTAGAAAGTGTCAGTCCCCATGGCAGGTGGTTGGAATTAGATGATCCTTAAGGTCTCTTCCAAATTATTCTATAATTCCACGAAGTTGAGGAGACACCTAAGACTGAATTCTGTACAGCAGTCAAAAGTAGGCAGTCCTATAAACAATATCACACTGAAGTTTTCTACAGAAATAGATCCCTCAGTATTTTATCAGGGAAGCAAGCCTACATTTTCCTACATCAACCACTCTTAAACTTTTTCTGGCAAAAGTGGTGGCATTGTGGTGATTTGGCAGATCCCAAAGGCTCATCATTGCGAGGGCTGCTGAATCCAACTGCAGTGGCCTGTTCTGGGAACAGGTCCCAAGCAGCACGCTGGGTTAGGGAGGGCTCAGGAATAGGGGCACATGTTTTCCACCACGCTGCAAACCCAGCTTGATGACAGAGTGACAAGTGGCAGGCAGTCTCCCCTGACAGACATTAGCTGGTAACTTCTTGGCAAACTCCCATAAGATGGAAAACATCTACGTGTGTTGCCTTTGCAAAACATCTCATTTATAGAGCTGTTCTGGGACAGATTAAAGAAAACCTCTCCATAAAGTCAGTGACGTTATCGAGCTTCTTATACTGAAAATACTTAAACAAGTCCCATGTAAAGAAATTAAATTTCCTGCAATTTTAGCAAGAGTCTATTTTCATGGTGTAAAACAGAGATTCACAACATTTATATCTTTATGAACTACCCATCCGGAGAATTGATGATCCAAGCACATGGTAAAACAAGAGCGTGTGATAAAATTGGAGAAGCAGCTGAATTATTTCTTATGTGAACATATGCACTGCGGAAGAAGACTGTCAGATACTATGACCAGAGTGACTTGAAACATACTTGATACTACAAACTGCAAAACTAGAGATTACATTTTTCTATTTTCATCTGCCTTTGTTTTTTAAGGCTCAAGATAACCTAGAACAACTTTTAGAAGATTTCTTCTTTTAAAAGCATACAATATTTTATTACTATCTGCTCTACAGACTTCATTCTCTCCCACTCAAACCTATCAGCCAAATAAGATATAGAAACTGCATTATTTATTGTGTTGAAGAAATAGAGCAAATTAACTACCATGAAAATAACACCTAGTCCTGCAATATCTTTCATTGCCTCTCCTAGGGTATGAGAGGAGACTAAGTGTGCTTCCTACAATTCCATCCTTTCAATTTCTTCAAGGTTTCTATTAGACAAACAATGCTTAAAATCTGATGCAAGGTTGACTCATCTTTACGTCACAAAACCAAAATTAAACATTCTTTGCAACAGTCTGTTATTTAGGGTTTACAAGGATTTTTGGGGGGAGGGGATGGATGGTTAAAATGTTTGTGAGTAAAGCTGCCCAGTACAGGAGGGGTACAGGTGGTGTTCTTATGCATATCAGCAAAGAGCTTAGAAAAAGCCTCCAAGTTTTTTTTTACTAGTGCAAGTTTCTGAGCTTCAGTTTTCACCCTCCACTGTACTCCAGCTAAAGGATTAAGCCCCTCTCACAACTTCCATACTTTTCGACAGAAGGGATACCACCTAGTCAATCTTAAAGGTGCCAGCCCTCCTCAAGTGCTTTCTTTTAGAAAATGTGCTCAGGTAAATGACAAGCCAACTCTTCAATGCCCCTGAACCCCAGGAATCGCCACATTACCACAAGAGCAAACACCCCAATACATATCCTGAATCTGGGTCATCCGCAATGCAGCCATTTGCCAAAAATAACGGGACAGCAAAAAAACAGGAGCATGGATGAAAAGCTGAAAGAGAGCGAGGAGCAGATGGGACAGTGGGAAGGGAGGCGACACATCCTGACTAACAGTTACCGGCTATTTTATCTATCTGCAGTTCGGCACACTGAAAATGGAGGGCAGGGTGTGACTGAGCAGCTGGGGGAGCAGATGGGACGGAGGAAAGGCTGAAAATTGTGACAAAGCTCTGCCAAACAGAATGTCAATTTATTTAATTTTTGAAGTGAGCAGTAGAAATAAAGATGGGTTGGGTCCAAGCAATGGAGCATCTTATGTTTGTTAATACACATTGTCAGTGGGCAATGGGTCATAGCGACAAAAGTGTGTTTGGGAGACTGCAGAAACAAAGGGAGGGACTACATGTGCTCATTAATGATAACAGAAGTTATGCTTGAAGATCAACAGGAACCAGGGAAAGGCAGCTCATGAGAGGCTGACATCTCAATATGGTACACATTCCTGCACTCTGAAGCTGAGGGACAGATGTTCAACACAGTAAGAGTAGAGACTGAAGTACAGAACAGAAGAGCAACAAAAATAAAGAATTCTGGTTGAATACATGTACAAAATATTAATTTATGAAATAATCTAAAAGAAATTGTGGAATCCCCAGGCTGCAACGTACCAAGATCAGAACAGGCCTGCAAGAGGAAAGTGAACAAGATGTGCTACAGACCTTATCCATCAATAACTTCCACACTAAACAGAAGAACAAATTTACCTCCTCATCAACATACACTGTACCCTTCAGTAATCACTCCTGTTTGTTCTGTTCGTCACCTAACTCTAACCCAGAAACATCCCCTTTACTTCAATTTGCTTCATTTTTCTGGCATTTCATTTTGCTTGCAGTGTTTCCCTCCCTTCTACCCAACCTGAACTGTGGCTTGAGGTCATATCCTATTTCTTTTCAAGGTATATACTTTCCTTGCAAAGCAAAGGTAAAAATTAGCTCCTGGAAGGTTCACACAAGAAAGCAGGAACTGACAGCATTTTTCTAAGAGACAGGATGATGCAACCTGTAATTCCCGACATAACTCCTATAAAAAGAGGACCACACAATTAAAATCAAGCAGCTGTCAGTTAAGATCTATTTTCACAAATAGAACTTGATTCTGAATTTAGGAATAAATGCTATATATAGTATTTGAGAAGATACTCATCTTCTCTATTGATGTCTTACTAAACATTCACTCAACAAAACGCTGTCTTGCACTACCACCATTTCATTTTTAGATTTTCCAAAAGATCTACATTTATAGCATCTCTCAGCAAACAGCCAACTCCCCCTTCTGTTTGAAGAAAGCCTCCTACCAGCTCATATGTATCCACTACACTTACAGATGCATGTGTGAAAGTTTGACATACACACAAGTAAATTTCTGTACTTCTACATTTAACTCTTCACTCTCAAAGAACCTACCCATTTATTCTTTTTTAAGTGGCAGCTTGTGAAAAGTGCAAAATGAACAGCACTAAAATGCACCATCCTCTTTCCTGTTTTATGTTTAAAGCAGGGAATTTAGCCAAGTAATGGCAGTGTACATACTCCTGCAAATGTGTCTCAGCTCTCACTGATGGAGAGATTTATGCATTGTTCTCTGTGTCCAGGTCCTTGATATCCTTGGTTTTGTTCTTTGGGTTCTCATTCTGCCCATGCTGATTCTCTCAGTTCTCTCATCCACATTTTAACATTTTTACCTTTTAAATTGTAATCCATTTGGGAAAGGATCCAACTTCACCAATCATTAGTGCTGAATTTTGATCTTGCCCCTTATGACTGTTACCAAATAATAAAAGCATCATATAGTCAACCCAGGACATTAATACACAGTAATAATCCCTATGGAGACATTTGATAAACACTCTCAGCAAATAAAGACCATGCTTTCCCTGCAGCAATGTTCTGTAGCTCAAGGCAGAGCAGGAAAACCAGAGTGCAACCACTCCTCAGGATTTTAACACATATTTCTGTAATTGCTGACATCTATCGCCTGGACAAATTTTTGAGGCAAACCATAGAGGGAGGCTGTATTCATGTAACAGTAACAAAGAAGCACATAACCAGCATCATTCTGCCTTGTTTTCACACTGTAGCATGATTTGCTTGCTTTTCAAACAGCATTAATGACCTAGCACTAGAAAATTGCCCAATATCTCCAAAATAGAAGAGGAAGTAAATAATGCTGGTAGGTGGGATAAATTTGTTTTTTTTTTTTGTTTTTTGGGGTTTTTCTAACGACAACCAAGCAGCTATGCCAGGGACTTCCCAGCTGACATTGCTGTCTGGAGCAGAGCAGTAATCATATCAGAGAAATCACAATGGTTTCTCTACTTCTGGCATCAAAAATAATATTTCTTGCAAAGATTAGACCAAAAAAAGCCTCAAAAGGTATAAAACAATAAAGTGTTATCTCTGAATTATTTCTGCAGTCATTTTTGTCATTCACCACACAAAATTCTATATCATATTGCATATGCTTGTCCCTCTACTACATTTTCAGTCTTTGTTACTGAGTTTGAGATGAGAAGATCCCTCAGCAAAGAAAACCAGTGCCACAATGTAAGTGTGTGACCGTGTCAGCACTTTTTAGCAGGGCATTCAAAACGTCATGGGATTTACTTCCATTAAGAATAATGAAACCTTACCACAGGAGGGTGGGGAAGAGAGAAGAAAATAAAATCAAGCAAAAGCAAAAATTGCATGGCAAGGATATCACGGCAAGAATGGCTTGAGTCAGAACTATTGTTAGCAAAGCTAGAAGTCACTGGACTGACTAGGATGCACCAGACAACCAATATTTACCTTTGATGGTCATTCAGCATCTCAGTACAAAACAGCACCTTGACTCAGCTTGCTGTTTCTGAGTATCAAAGACCAGTAGTCACAAATCTGCCCTGACTAATGTTCACATATAGAAGAACAAGTTTCCACCTATTTTGAGTCAGAGTATGCCTACTTTGGATAGTAAAGATTTCTGGTTAGAGCAATGATATGGCTGACCTCAAGGTCAGGGTGGGCAGTAGGGAGCGAGTGGCAAGCCCCTTCCCAGAGTCTGGGTTTTGACATTATGGTCGGTACCTAGTCTCAAAAACCAATTCTGCATTAGAGAATAAGAGTCTGATTAAGGGAATTTGTTCATTCTTAGAAAGTGAAGCAACAAACTCAACACAATTCTACAGCAAGTACATAAAGATGTTATGAAGAAAGTTCCATTGGTAATGCTTGTCACTTAACTGAATCACCATGCTGCAATAAAAATATGTAAGAATGATACAAAACTATTGGAAAAAAGAAAAGGCCAGACTGGCTTGACAATAGTATACAAGTGATATAAATACTTTTTCCACTAAATTAAGTAAGAGGAAGATCAAAGCCGAGTGCGTGCTGAAGAACAGCTGTTAGGGTCTTTATTTATTGCAGAGATCTTATTAAAGATTTACTCTTCCAAGGTGGTCAAAAAACATACCTCCCTCGAATGACTTCGTAATGTTTAGTCAGATCCTGTCTCTACTGAAGAGACTTGTCTCATGGTAGTTCAAAGTGAGTTATACTTGCAAAAAGATTGAAAGGAAATAATCACTCATTTTTCAATGTATATGGGACATTGTATATGTATATGGTTGTGAAATTCCTTGGCACTTCCATCTTGGTCAGGCCCAATGTGTGCCCTGGCATACACTAATGCAGCAGAACTCAATTGGCTTCTTTGTTTCACTGCTTTTAAATACAGAGTTTCAGTCTGCTACCCCACACTATTTATGCACATTTACAAGCAGGAGGTTCCAAGTAGTCGAGCTGCTCCCCTTCCATTTCCTTTCCTTGGCTTTTGTCTCTTACACTGTATTGCTTTGGGTGCTTTTCAGAACTCTTCATGAGTTAAAGCATCTAGCAATAAAATAACCCAAGGAAGCAGAGCTTTCTGCTGGGATAAAGAGCTAGATCCACTGAGCAAAGATTCCAGCAGGAAGGCATGAGGAGGAGGAAGTGGTGAGACTTCAAGAAGGGAGGAAAGAGAAATTAAACCTTTCTCCCTTCAACAGCAATGAGCTTTTAGTTCAGCTTAATTCCCTGTGGAACCAGAGCCCAGAGGTCAGGCTAACCAGCCAGAACCTTTCCATGCTCCACACCAGCTGTCTGCAGGATCTCAGTACAATGCATAACTTATTATGAATAACTGTAAAAACTTTAATGTGTCTAGCAGAACAAATAGGGCAAACAAAATTAAGGAGAGAGGAAAAAAAGAGACAAAAAATGTTTCACCCCACCCAAACTATGAAAATCATCTAAAATTCTGCTCTCTGGAAAGCTGAGGATACCAGCTGTCATTGACCCCATCTTTGGTGCACAAAATAATGCTGATCTTTTAACTACAGAGACAAATGTATGGAGTTCATTCCTCTGGGGAAAATTACAATCTAACACACTAACGAAGTCTAATCTAAACCACTAACAAAAACGTGGACATCATATAAAATACTTCCCCTTTTGCAAAGGGGGGCTGGGTAGGAAATGACAGCATATTGAAATGGACTTAATTAGTGCACCTCATTGCAGCCATAAACGAAAATATAGAAAACAAAGCACTTACAAGGATAGTAAAAATTTAAAATATGCCATATGTAAAAGTAGTTGGTTTCCCAAAATGAATTGCTTATGGTGTATTTAGTTTCTTACCAAATAAATCTAAAAATAAGATCTTAAACTAGAAATTCATCATAGTATTATTTTGAGAAGAAAGATCTTTATGTCTCAATTTAAAAAAATCTTACTAGACTGAATGACATGTTTTCACTTAACTAAAGAACTGAAAAGATAAATGTTGCTACTTCAATTCAGATTAAAACATTAATTTTTTCAATCTGCCAGCTTCACTCTCTTTGCTACATCTTCCTTTTGGATGATCTCCAAATACTTCTTTTTCAAAAACCCATTGATTTAAAGGTATTGCCAGCTACTCTAAGGTTTAACTCATTCTAAATCTATTTTTATATCAGGATCTATTTTTTTTTATAGATCTGTTTTTCTATAGATCATTTTTCCTTAAGGAAAAAGCAGGAAAAACTTGAAATCACTGGGAGAATGTTAGCCATTAGCATTTTCTTTCATAAATCAGACACATTATTTATTAAAAGTCAATACAAATTCTGTAATTGATTTCAAATGAGTTACTACTCGAGTCTGTTCATCTGTAAGAAATTAATATAGAATCAGTGAAGCAAAGCACGACCTTGCTCAGTACAGATCTAAATATCACCTGAAAAAGTAAGAAAAAAAAATCTGACAAAAATACAATGAAACTTCTCCCATTTAATATAAAGTTCCCAGATCTTCCCTATCTTAGGAAGCCTAGCATTTATTGTTGTTTTGTATATAACATTTTGCTGAAAAGACAAAATTAATTCAGCTCTACTTTACTGAGAACTAACAAGTAATCAGTAAGGGGAAAAAAAGACATGGAGATCACTTCTCACACAACTTACTGAAACACAAAAGTTCAGGAGAGTGTGAGCTGAAAAGGATGGAAGAAAGAGAATCAGCTCTTCTAGAGCTGAATGCAGGAAGCCAGCCACTGGTTTAAAGCAGTTCAAATTAAAAGTTCCAGAATCAATTTCTTTGGTCAGGGAATTTACTGTTTTCAGTACGTATTTGTTTATATGCTGATTTTACTTCTCATAAATAATGATAGTGCTGCTTTGCTCATTCTAGCTCAATATGCCTGAGATAATATTTTAAACTTGTCAGACTGCTACAAAAGTGTGATTTCCCCATATTGCGCTGGTTTCAAGCATTGGGACGGAAACTACTGTAAAATCTGCATAAATATAGGCAATATATACATATATATATAT
>VXBC01001107.1:0-36964 GCA_013399945.1 Ploceus nigricollis
ATAAATAAATAAATAATCTAATTATATAATATAAATAATATACCTTAGATAATTATATAATGCAAATAATATTGACATTAATTTTTATAAGCAGCAGAACTTTCTGTTCATAGTCTTATAATCCTTTTGCAAACCCATTAAATAGTATAAATTATTCCAGGTTTCTGTTTTTATTTAGTGTTCATGAATATCAACAAAATGTGTCATCATGACAACAATAGAAAGGCAAGAATGTCAAAGATATATTTTCAGAGTAATAAATATTTTCACAGGAGATCTCAGTCTTTATATTAGTTTTGTTTTGCTTTTGTCATCTACAAAATGGAACTTGTATTCCAAAAAGTACCACTAAGTTCTCCTGGTGATAAGTTTTGGTGGAGCACAGAGACAATAGCTTAGTCTTATAGAAAACCACAATTTTTCAAGAATTTCAGGCAAAATGTAAATTTGAAAGATATTTTCTACAGGAGGTTTTCCTTAAATCATCATGTTTATCAACAGTTTATTACAAACACAAAAATAGGATTTAAATTATGCCTCAGATTTAACTGAGTCCACTTAGATTATCCAAAAAGGTTTTTTTCTGATTCAGCTGACAGAGTATATGGAAATGACTTAAAAATAAATTGCTCAATGCACTTGAACGAGCACCAGTTGCTGCCGATCAGCAAATGTTACAGGGTGTTACAATATGTTTGAATTTGGCACATTCCACAAGTGACTGTCATATATCAGCTCACAATGAAACCTGCTGGTAGAGTGCTGGAGACACTGATATTAGATTTGAATTGTGGAAAATACGTGGATTCTCAGATCCAAGTGGTCAGGGTCTCCCACTGTCCCTGCCCTTTTAGCAATTGTAATTTTGGTGGAGGTGTATCATCAGTCAGCCTTAAAAAGCTTTTGTCTCAGCTTCTTTTTTTTCCTTCATAATTTTTCGTAAATAATCCAACTTTAATTTTGCAGTAGATGAAAAGGTGATAGGAAGCTGAATAAAATGTAACCAAAATTCAGCTTTCTTGATAATTTTGGCTTTGGGAAGGCTTACTCCTTTAGGTGGTCCATACCTTCCACTCCTTGGAGTGCATGGTGAATAATAATGAGGTGGCTGTGCCTAAAAACAGATGAACAATTCTGGATTTTATCAAAAGTCGTTCAGACCCAATGTTCCGTCTGTAGTGGTGGGCAATTCCTGGAGTTTAGGAATCAGGATTTAGGCTTGTTGATTCACACTGTTTGCAAATATTTAATGATTTCACTGAATAGTTTACAAGGCAGTTTATACTTATGAGCAGACCAGCTTGCATGTGAATACATTACTTTTATGTTAATATCCAACAATCTTGCATCAAAGGCACCCTGAAAACAGCAAAAGGTACATAATCTGTATCTTATTCAACTTGAAGTACATCTATGACACATCTTTTGACAAATGCTGATATCTGAACACAAGCAGTAAAAAGTGATTTCAGGATAAAAGTTCTAACTGTCCATGTAATAATATTATATTAGTTTTCAGGCAAGATGCTTTGTTTTATCCTTTTTTTGTTTTATTCTTTATTCTATTTTTGTTTTATTCTTTTATTTTTTGATATTTATACATATTCAAATATATATAATGGTTTTAGATTTCTGTATTTTTTTGAAAGATCATTTACATTTGATGTAAAGTTCTTTTGCATTTGATGTACATATACCAATTAGATTTATTTATTTATCCATATAGAGCAGCATCGGGAGTTTATGCTTTCAATCATACTTCAGAAATGTCAATATTCTCATTTTCTCTCCATGAAGAAAATGGAATTTATTGCTGAGTTTAATGAAACATTATGATGGTGAAATTTATGACAACATCTGTATATGTATATATCTAAATACACACATATAGAGATGAAAATACATATACTCACTTTTGTCCACAAAATATTGTATTTGAAATGAAGTTGTGGACGTCCTCGTCAGGTCATAATATATGGCATGTTTCTGAAAGGTCCTTATGTGTCATATCCTCTTCTGGTTTCTTAATTTAGATGCTGAAAATGTTAATTTAAAACAGAAGCTTATGTATTTTTTTCTGAAAATCAACTCTGTATAGTACAGCAATGCTTAGCATCATGAACCACACTATCATACTGATTTATAACAATACCTAACCAAAGTTACCTCTAACCTAAAGGAAACATAATTCTGAAGCTAATTTTAACATTTTTCTCTTTCAAGAAACACCAAGATTATCAGAGTTTTAAAATATTATTAAGACTTCAAGTGAGTCTTTTTACATATTAAGAGTTTAAATGGCTTTGAATGAATTTATGCATCTCTTTCAAAAATATTGCTTCAAGTTTCATTTACAAAAAGTGAGAGAAGAAAATAATACTGATAGTTTTACCTGCTTCTTGTATTTTTGGGAGCAATTTATCCCATTTTTTATGCCAAAGGAGAAAGAATAGAAAAAGTCTCAAATCTGACATTTTTAATGATATGAGAGAGGAAGGTAAAATGCGAGGTGAAGGGACATGGTGGGATCACAGAAGGCTTGTGATCTTTGACACTAAAATAAATATCTAAAGTAGACCAAAAGAACCATGTCTGAAAGCAGTCTTCTTTTCTCCATTTCCTTTGAAAGGGATCCTGCTCCTGAGCTCAGGTTGAATTGTCGTACAAAGGTGCTGGAAGATGTATGAGATAAATCCCATCCTTTGTGTGTTAGCAAATTGTAGAGTATCCTGCCCAAGTGATTTCCCAATCTGTCCAGTGTGAGATTGCCTCTGACTGCAGGCAAAAATCTTACTTCAGTGCTGATAGGTATATTTTAGCTACCTCTGCTGCATCCATTTCCAGGTGGCAGGACACCTCTGAATTGTAAGGTATCCACAGCCCCAGTTAATGGTTCTAAAATAAGATCCCATTTCAGACTAGATCATGGTGAAGCAATCCCTCACTCAATTCCATGAAGGGGGAAAGGGAAAGCATTTTGCTTTTCTGTGCAGTGATTGCATGTATATTATCTAGGCTCTCTGTAAGACCTCTCCTATTTCTGTCTCTGTTCTTTGTTATGAACAAGGGGGTGGGTTTTTTCCATAAAACTGACAGTTTTATGTGAGTTGAAGATCAGTATATGTTATGGTCAAGTCTGTCCAGATACTTATAGCTTACGTCTAGACACGTTTAGATACCAGCATCAGTCAAACGTTTGGCCATGGTGTAAGACTCTGGAAATGCTGCAAAATGCATTTTACAGTGATTGAGAAACTATTATACCTCCAGCAAGTACAGTCCTTTGATCACCTGAGCAATATCCACAGAGAGTTGCAAGCACACCTTCTTCTCTTCTGAAATTTCTTTTTATGTGAAATTATGCGTTATATGTGTCGTAAATCAGCTTTGAGAACATTCTGGAGCAAATATTTTGGGATTTGAAACTGCTAAGAAAATAGGAAATAGCTTGGTGACACTTGCTGCAGCAGGCACATTATGAATGCTGTCAAGCAGAAGCCATTTGTCACCTACCCATATTGAGAAGGTAAAGTCAAAGCAAACTTCATCTACACTGCTTCTATATTAGTGGAACAACCATTCAATAAAAGTGTTGGCCCAGCAAGGGAAAGCCTTTTAGTGTAAATTAAAAAAAGTGAAATAGCTGGATCTGATGAGAATTTGTTATCCCGGTTACCCAACTCCTTTGAAATTTAGCATGTATCATATGCCTATGGAAATGTACTGATTTTTTTCACTTCTAAAATTAGTGAGTCAAATATCTGACACTCAACCTAAATGAATTTGTAAAGTCATCAGTTTTTTTTTTTCAAGCCAGTTCAAATGAGGATTGTTTTGATTTGTAATTGGAAAATATGTGTATTAGTATATCAGTTTTGCAGTTTTAAGGATCTCAACTGGGGCCATGAAACAAGGAATGAAATGCACCTCTGATAAGTAGAATTGTTATTATAATTATTATTGTTATTATATGCAAATTCTAATGAAGCTTCCTTGCACTGTGTGGTTCCCCATCTCTGTGCATCAGTTTCCAGCTGCCTTTCTGTGAGCCTTGTTCTACTTCTGCCAAAGTGACAGCTATTCTGTTATCTGTCAGGAAGAAAAGGATTTCCTTTACTCTCTCTTTCATTTACATTCTCAAACTATCCTTTAAAAAGTGAAGATATAAATGTGATTATACAAAATGCATTATTTCTCATTTGTCTATTAGCAAATAGATATTTGATCAGGTGAAATAAAGGAACTTTACACTATCAGCCAATTGTTGCCAGTTTGGGACCTGTGAGCTCAGCAAACCTCAGTTTGGCACAGGAGCTTTTGAGGTTTTGAATGTAATGATTCAGCTGTAGGTGATCAAAGAGATACCAAGAGGTATTTGTACAGTAAAGGGCCTCAGAATCACAGAGTGGGTCAGGTTGGAAGACACCACCATGGGTCAGCTGGTCCAGCCACCCCTGCTCAAGCAGGACCATCCCAGAGCATATTATTTAGGATAATCCATACAGATTTTTAATATCTCCAAAGACAGAGACTCCACATCCTCTCTGGGAAATCTGTTCCAGTGCAGTGTGACCTTCAGAGTAAAGAAATCCTTCCTCATGTTCAGGTGGAGCCTCCTGTGCATCAAATTCTGCCCATTGTGTCTTGTCCCATTGGTTGGCACCACCAGGTTATTCTCTTTTGCTCAAGTCTTGTGGTTTTCAATGCCATTATTAATCTGTGGTGATGATAATGTCATGGTTTGTATTGTGATGGCAAAATGGAGCTGAATCTTTTTTTTACTCCACCAGCATTATCTGATTTAATCAGAGCAGCACAAGAGGAAAGAGAAATACTAAGTGTGACTGAAAGATCCTTCAGTGCTGGTATTTTATTGACACACTAATGCAGCTGAACAAATTTAAGCCTGTGTTAACATTGCTCACGAAGCATATCGAGTGTTTAATTGCAATGCAAAAGGAACAAATAATGAGAATAAGTTACCCAAATTATTTCATTAGAAAATAATTAATGTGATGGGCAATTAAAATATGCATTAAAGTGTACTCCTTACATTGTCATTCAAAATTACCTAAGCTAAGGTTAAAGGTGTTATTAAAAACATTAATTTAATTTGTTATAGAAAAGGCAGATAATTATCATAAAATATTGCAAATGATAATGAGAAACACTTTAATGAAGTCTTGGTTTAATTAGTGGGGTATCATTATGATTTGCCTGTGGGTAAAATCGCAGACTGTTAATATATTTTCTTTTCATTATGATTAGAGTCTTAGAGAGTTATTTAACAAGCTTTATGAAGAAATATAGGCTTACATTTATATCTTTGGGATGGTATCTCATTTTGTTTGGCACAGATTTATGATATTATAAAGACTTGATAAATCCAGTTTCTGACGAGTGTTCCAAGTGCTGTTTATCCTGCTTAACCTCCCAATCACATGTCATATCCACTGCTGAGAGACTTCTATTGAAAAAAAACCATCTTATGAATCATGGAAGAACCTCAGAACCTTTTCTTGATGGTTTTTGACCTTTTCAGACCACCATGAAAAATTATTTGAAAATATTTTAAAATTGTGTCTATGTTATACTAGGTTGTATTTCTAAAACAAGATAGGCGTTGCTGTACAGCACAAGCTAACTCAAAATACCTTTCTTGCTATAAAATTCTGAGAGAAAGAATGCCTTTTCTTAATTCCAAGAAGTCTGTAAGTGAACCAAAATATTGAAGAAAAAGCTATTTTTAAGTCACTGAGTTTTCATTTTCACTGAGTTTTAAAAATTATTTAAAATTAAATTGTTCTGTATTTTTTGTAGAAGAGAAATACTATAAATAGACATTCCACCAGAGATTGTTCTGGCAGGGAGAAATGGTTGTGCTTGAGAACCTGTATCCTTGTGATTATGGTTTTTGAATTGTCTTTCTTCTTTCTCTTCATTCCTGCTTCTTTATAGCTGGTAAATGCCATCAGAAGCTACTAGGTTGTTATTTATAACAATTAGAATAATTTGGAAAAATCCCTGTTGGCTGAGGTAGTTCTAGTTCCTCGTCTTTCCTAACTACAGCAACAACATTCAGGTTTTTTCTTTAATAGCAAAAGGGCTGAATTTCAGGGACAGCATCTCACTGTGATGAACTTGGCTTGTCTTCCTGTTTTATTCAGTAATATACAGAGACTGGGAGAGATTAAAACAGCTGCTGTCATTTACCATCTTCTATTTCCCATCTCTTTTTTTTTCTCTTTCTGTTTCTCTTTATTTCTAACTTTCATATTTAATTCATGGCTAGCACAGTAGCAACATAATGAATTCAATCCTCACTCTTTTCTCACTACTGCTTTCAGTTCAGGAGGCACATTTCACTTGGTATGAGCTTTTGTGTGCTTTATTACACAAATAAAGAATGAATTCACGTTTGGATAGATACTGATTTTTATCAAAACTATGTGACCTGTGACATGCATGCTGTTACATGTACCCCTACAAGATGTATTACAGCATTTTTAGGTGAAGAAAAATATCATAAAATTTTTCCAGGAATTGAGTTTATTCACCTAAAGAAATGAAAATAGCATGGATGTCTTTTCTGACTTTTAGTAATGGCTACTCTTTTCCACCAAGAACTGCCCAAAAGTCAATTTTAATTTCAATCTAATTTACCACTGAAATGAAACCTCTTTTAAGAATTCAATTATTTGACTTCTATAGCTCTGAAATGGAGCTATAATAGAGTACATGTACAAACTATATCTCAAGCACTAATTTTTGTTTGATTTCTCAAATCAGTTTCATAGATTTTACTAGGTTAACAAGAGAAGAGGTCCTCATGACAGCCTGGTAACTCTGCCATGCTCTACTCCTCAGGTGACAGACATCTTAAAAGTTACTGAGTTGTAGCTAGAGTTGCACTTGCTCCAAGTGCCACTGTGATTATTTAAACCTAACAAAAGTAATATAAATGACACATTTATTTCACAAGTGGATAACTTACATTCACACCAAAGCAAACATTCACATCTGTCTGATTAGAAAATAGGTGTGGAGGGTACAATTTCAATCTGAGTTAAAATTATTAGATGCAACTGGATGTTTCAGAAAACAATATGATAAAAACCCAGTGACACAACCACAGTCACTGTAATTTTAATAATTAGAATTGGTACGTTTGACAGTTATTTCCCATGCAAGGGAGATATTTTAAAAATGTTTTCAATCAAAATACTAAAGGAATAATTCTAAAGGAAAAATATTAATGTTTTTTTTCTAATTAGGAATTGAAAAATATATGCCTATAAGCCACAAGACATACTATATAGTGCTTGCTGCATGTTTTTATTAACTCCAGTATTGAATGAGTTCTCTGATCAGATATTCTCTGATGCTGAGACAAGGCAAGAAACTCAATTTACTCTCCAAAATCAGTCTAGTCAGACATAAGAACAGGTGACTGAAGAAGGACAAATAAAAATACATTTCAACAAATATGAGTTTTGCTGAAATGCTGAATGTGAATGGGTTTTCCTATGCTTTCCTGCAAATAATCATCTGCCTAACCTTCCCTCATGAGTCAATGTTGGCAATTCCTGCTGAGCATATCAAAGCCCTTAGTTAGTTTATAATTATCTTTTCCTGTTCTCTTCACACATGAGGAGAAGAAGTCATGTTTATTTTGCTGTGCTGGATGAACTTCTTACAAAGGCTTCTGCTAGTGGTTTCTAATTTGGTTGCATATTTTTTACACTCCCTCTTGTCCCCAAAGAACATAACTGTTTTTAAAGTAGAATTCAGGAAGAAAAAATATCCATTTAGATAATTTTCACAATGGATGGCTTAAATTTGAGAGTTGTATGAGGCATCTGGAACATGGACAGATGAGGTCACCCACTATCCCGACCAAAATGTCTTCAGTTTGTTCTCAAGATCTTGGAATTTTAAGGTGTAGTGGTAGAACTGTTCACTTTTTGATACAGCAAAGTCAATTTACCTTAGTTACCTTTGTTAATGAGATACTGCTACTGGCACAGTCCTGTTAGGGCAGCAGGCTTTCAGGTTTTTTAGTAGTAGAAACAAAAATGCTGCTGGACTGTTAAAAATTGTTTCATGGCAGAAACTAGAACTAGAAAAAGTGCACGACCTGTTGCATGAGATATAATTAAGTTAGGAGCAGCTTGGCCATATCTAAAGCAATAGAAAGCAATTTTCTTGAGAAAGGTTGAAAAAATCCATATTGATCAGTACTAAGTAGTAAAAATTTATTGCAATGTTGTCAGTTGCCTTATTCCAAATCAATACAAATCTTACCAAAACCTTCTTAAATGCAATAAGAAACTGACAAGGCCTTTTTGTCACAGATTAGTGTTAAAGCAATGAAAAGGCCCCCGAGGAAAACTGCCTCTGACCAGAATGCCAGCTGTATCCCATTTCAGCAGTACTCCTTCTGGTACAGGACATCTTTATTGGCATTTTGGAACCCTGAAGAAAAGCTTAATGTTTTGTCAGTTAACTAATGCAAATGGTCAGAAATGCCTAAAGACCTTGCATCTCTGACGGTTTTTATCAAATCGTAAAAGTTGTTAGTTTTAAGAAGAAAAAGTCAATCAGCCACCTGAATAAAAATGAAAGGTTGGATATACAAGGAACTTTCTTCCTGTTTACAATTTAAAGGAAAAGCTTTCATGAAGAGCTATTTTAGTCAGAGGGCTAAGATCCCATGATAGGATATTGGAAGCTGAAACTCCCACAGGTGATGTGTGGCACACTCACACACTCTGATGTGAGAGTAATACTTTCCTTATAAAAGCACTCAGAACAATTTCAACTCAACTATAATGTAGATTTAGATGTTGAAAATCTGCCTTCCCAAAGCAGAACAATCTAATTTCAGGTAGCAGGGAAATATGACAGCACCCTCTGTACTTTTAGAACAAAGGTATTTCAGGAATTCTTGTTGTACTAGCATTTGATTGATTATTTGGCATTGTCAGAGTACTTTGGATGAAAAGAGATATTTTACTTATAAAGTTATCATGTCCTTCTTTATTTGTGCAGAAAATATTCATTAAAAAATAAACCATCTAAATTTAGTGATAAGTACTTACTTAACATTTCAAATCATGTGTTTTTCAAAGCTTGAAATGATCTCTTGATTTTATTTGGGATTGGGGACCTGAGTGCCTGCAAAGGTGAAGGCACAAAGAATGCAAATCATGTGAAAACACAATGGGGTTTTTATACTAAATCACTTATAACCTGCTAAAAATTTGCAGTATTTTTATAATAGAAGTATTTTTGTCCTTTGTGTAAGACAGTGTTTTGCAGTAATGTGATTTAACTCAGCTCTTTCAAAATGCACTTGCCAAGGCCCTCAGTGTGCACTACAGAGGTGTATTCACTTATGTTGTCAATCCACACTTTTAAGATTCATCTCACTTGAAAGACAGCAAATAATAGGGAGAAATTACTTCCTAAGCCATCTCTTGGGTGTTTCCAGTTGTACAAGAGCTGCTTCTGTGCAGCTGTGTTCCACCCAAAGCTGAAGAGTTTGTCTTGAATGCTCAGCTGAGACAGAGAGGCCACTCCATTTCCTAGGTGGAGTCTAATAGAAACCAGCCACCCACCAATAAATGATAACTTGCTGTTTAGAGGAGCAGAGGGTTTATAAATAAAAATAGTGGAGATCATAGAGGAAAGGTCCACTGAACAGAAGACAAACTCTCTGGAATATACAGTACTTAGAAGGAGATGGGGTGAGGTGATGGAAGGATCCCTCCCAAAAGAAAACCCTCACAAAAACAAGTGGAAATGGTATTAAGTTGGATAGAAATTAGCTTTTCTTTACCCTGGTGCTGATATGTTGAGCCATTTGTGTGAAAAGCTACAGTTGAAAGACAGGAAAATTTTGGGAGGCTGGTGCATACCTGTAAGGAATGCAAACACCATTTGCACAAAACCCAAACCTCTGAACTGCTAACCATGAAATTTTAAGGTGACTTGCAACAAGTGTGGAAATCCAGAACCTTTCTGAAAACTCTTCTGTGAGACTGCAGTCAGGAATGAACCAAAGCTGAGGGTCCTGCTTCCAATGTGAATTTAAATGTAGAAAAAAAGAGAGTTTCTGCCTATAAGGTTGCAAAAAAAAAAAAGATCTCATATTTTCATTGGAAAGGTAGACCATGGTTGAGAGAATCAGTAATCCACAAGAAACACAGGAACACGCCCAACCCTGAAAGTAACTGCAAAGGAAGAGTTAGCAAGATGAAATTTGAAGTGTAAGGGAGATGTGGAAGCAAACAAGATTGATGCAGTGGTTGGCATTTGGAAAGACCTGCTGTGTTTACAGGGGTAAAATTAAAAGAACCAACGAACAAACCAATAAACCAATGCAAAAATGAAAACAAAACAAACCCCAAAAACAACAACAACAAAAAAAAAACCAAAAAAAAACCCCAAAAAAATCCAACCAACCAAAAAAAAATTTATTAAAAAAAAGTCATCCTCCTGACCTCTACTGTGCGAACTACCAGTGGTTTAAACTACTCAGTCCAGCTTAGCATTAGAAAAAGTCAGCAGTTACCAGTCTTGCATCAGAAACAGGAACACTTTCATATTGCCACTATATTGCAGTTTTTCAGTGCTTTTATCTTCTGCCTAAGTTGGCAGGATAAGCTATTTATTTAATTTTATACTGGGACAGAGTAGAAGAGGAAGAGTTGCTTGGTCAGACACAATTTAGATGGATGAAGGAAGTACAGTGTCTTCAATTTCAAATTCTGGTGCTAAACCAGCTTTCCTTAGCTTAGTGACAGACAGATATATTATCTTGGCCTGTTTTAGCTGAAAAGCACTGCAGAAATCTGTTAAAAAAGTGACAACAAGCATTTAAAGTCTGAAATTCTGAGAATTCATCAGGCTTATAGGCCTTTGTATGTCTACATATTCACATTAAAAGAGTCAGAACTAATTTTCATTCTAAATTATATGAACAATTTACAAAGAGAAAAGCAGTTGAAAGCAATTTCTAGCATTCAGGCTGATTGTCATGCTTTTTTTCATCTTTTGTCATCTTTTCTTTCATAAGTGGGTAATACATATATTTTACTAAAAAAAATCCCTTCCAGACTCAGTCCTTAAGTCAAATGCTAAGGGGGAAGTGTAATGCAAATGAAGCACAAGAATTGTAGCTCTGTTTCATGAATTATTTTCGTTTAGCCTTCTGGAACAGAATTCCTGAAGTCAATGGCAGAACACTCTGCAGAGCTCCTTAGCTGGATTTAAAATTTCTGTTCTCAAGACATGATGAAGTCAATGGAGAGAGTGAGACCTTGGTGTGACTTTGGGGCAAGACTGAGACACTGGTGGGACTTGAAGGGGCTCCTCAGAGAACACTGATGGGTGAGAGCAAATATTTTCCTGCATGACTTCGGATCTGGTTTCTAGTGGTTTTTTTCTTGTGTTTCTGGTACATTTATGGGGTATTGCAGATATTTTTTAATGTTCTCAACTGTTTCTCTGTTACCATAAAAAAAATAACTTCATGTTAGTAGGTATTGTAGGTAGATACAGAGTAGAAATGAGTCTGAAAAACGGTAATTGTAACATAAATACACCAGAACATGGGAAGAAATAGCTGAGATGTGGTTTAGGAGGCTGCTTCCTCTTACCTCTCAACTGGGGGTTGTCAGTCCTTTGAAAGCCCAGAAAGTCACTGTGGGAATGTTTATTTAACCTTTCTAGACCAGTGTAAGACTTCAAATATTTTTCTTTGTTTCCTAGTGAGACACAGGGATTTTATTTACTTAATATAAGTTTTATTTTCCTTTGCAAAATCAGCATATGATGGCAGAATTTTAATAATGATAATGGCAGCTTCTCATTCTACCTTGTACTGAGAACACACATTACAGCAAACCAGAGTACAACACAGTTCTTTCAAAGGTGATGAAGACAAAAATGCATTCAAAATGTTAATCCAGCCAATTTCATTATAGTCAATAGTGGATATGCAGAAATGGGCTTGGGAGAGTTATTTAGTGGGAGGATTGCAGAGACAGCTCCTTTATTGACTGTTGCTCTCATGGAACAAAACACAGAAAAGAGGATTTTTGTAAGTCATTTGTAAGGCATGACTGTCTCATTAGAAGGTTTAGTTGTGCTAAAGGCTGGATTATGGGAGCATCCTTATGTTCTGTGATGAATTAAAAAAAAGATTTGCTGTCTTGGACAATGGGAAGTCATGCAGTCCAATACTAAGTAGCATCTGCTATGTACTTTTAAGTTACTTGCAGACTGTAAAACACATAATGGGAATCTGTTGGAAAAGAGGCATATTTCAAGGTCCAAAATATAACAGGTAACAGCTGTTTTGGTCAGATGTTTAAACTAAAATATCCATTTTGTACTGGTGTCTGAGACAACAAAGACCAGAATTCATGACTTAATGAACTTCATATACAGTAATTTTCTTAAAAAATTCCTCAACATGCAAAGCAACATTGCAAATAAACCTTATGCCTATTAACAGGTAGTTCTATTTCAGGTGTCTGTGAGAGAATCTTGAATTTTAACTCAACTGACCCAAGCACTTCTGTCAGATTTCCAGATTCTCCATGTATCCAGCAAATTAATTAAAATCACTTACAGATGGCTTTTATGGTTTTAATATGCATATTGTATTTTTATAAGCATCTTCTGCTATGTCTAGTACTTAAGTAGGGAAATTGGAACGCAGCCTGTAGGAATGCTTCTCACATTGCTCAGATATTTTTAATTCTTCTCAACAAGATACAACGCTGCTTTTAGCAGTCTGGTAAGACTCATTTTGACCATTCTAATTTAAGCTGCTTGTCTTTAATTGACAAAGCTGTGAACGTGTTTTCCAGGGTTCTCTGTAATTTCAGAGAAACAGGAACTTGAGCATTTTACAGCGCGGCTGTTAGAGAGAGAGGGTGACTTCTCTCAGTTGTGTTTAAGGTGCTGTCATTGCTTGTGAAGCCTTTGGATTTCCCCAGCACTTCTGGGGGATGCAAAAGCCTGCTGTGCAGTGCTTGAAGTGTCTGCTGGGTTGTACTGGGACTTTCAAAGCACCCCAGATTCATGGAAAGCTTCAGGAATGGTTGCTTCCTGCCACGCAGTTCACCAAGCACCTGTGACTTTGAAGGGCATAAGATCCCAGAACTGAAAGAAAATGTGGATATTCACACAGCACCATTGCTAGTTTACCCCCTTATGAATCATGAAACATAATTCAGTTGCTAAAGTATTTCTGTACCCTTAGAAAAGGATTTCTCTGCCACATTTAATGTTTTTGCCTATCATTGACACTTTATTTCAATTGCTGCGCTCAAGATGTCCACCCTTGGCAGTGGGGAATCTGATATCTCTCCAGCTTTCCTACAGCACATCCCAAAAATCTTCAACTTAAGCTATCTTACATAGTCACATATTCTTTCTAGACTTACCAACAGACAATTAGGTAGGTTATTTTTTAATATTACTATTATTTATTTCAAGATCCTCTATTTATTAATCTGAACTGGGTGAGACAAATATTACTACCCTTTCTTTTTCTTTTTTTTCAATTCCACTTGGTTTGATTTGAATATTTTCACATTTCAGATTCCTAAACTGACATAGAATTTTCAAAAATAAACAGAAAGAAGTGCTTATCAGAGCCCTGCAGGTTGATCTCTACCCTTTCCCGTGGTAACATTTTTTCAGCACAGTAGCAGCCAGCAGAGTAGATAATGGGGCACTTCTGAACCTGAAAATTAGATGCTCTCTGCCATGACTAAAAAAGAAAAATCCCAGAGTGGAAGAATATGAAGAAAGGTGAATGAAGTTAATTTTTATTTGTATTTTTTTTTAAAACAGCATAAGGAAAAATAAAGGAATTCAGAACTTATTTGAGAGGTATCTGCATGAACTTAGGGGATACCACCATCAGACCTAGCTATTCAATTACCTGAAAGAGCAACACAGACCTTTACACTTATTTAATAGGTAGAAAGTTTGCTTGGATTTGCTTATTGTAAATTAGTGATTGGCTAAAAGAGGCAGAGTCTCTTTCTTTCCGTTCATATAATTCCCAAACCAGATCATCTGAGCAGGCAAGAAATTATTTTGTGTATACATTGGTGAAGGTATTGCAGTGCCCGTGTTGCCATTTCCTTTTTGCAGTGAAAACATTTATAAATAACAATAGGTATTGAATATGTGAATTTTTCAAAGCAGACAGCAAAAGAAAAAGCTTATGGACAATTCTACAATGCAAATGAACAAGAGTTGTTTTATTAAAACATATTGGGGGGTCCTATTTTTTTTCCTCTTCTTTAAATTTTCACGTGTATATATCTGTTAACAAATCAACTGATAAAAGAGAGAAAAAAGAAGATAAAGATCATTTTGCCTGTATTTTTTATATCAATGCAGAGACGTTTTGTGCCCATACAGGAAAGTGATGAATGAATTTTCTTGAAAATTTCTGAGCGGTGTCTGCTGACGCTGGGCAACAATGCTCCTTTTCTGATTGACAGCTGGAGCACTCCAACTCTGTCTGTTATAACACAAACATCACACTGAATCTCTCACAAATAGATGTAGTCTCCTTCCCTTTATTAGCTTTCTTATCCCATAAAGTGCAGTCAGGATAGGCATCATTCCTGTCCTTTAGAAAGCAGTAGATTAGTCCATTTCCTCATGGGGCTTTGCAAAGTCCTTCAATAGACGTGACTGGAAGAGGAAGAGGCTGAAGATGGTGGCCTAAGGGAATAAACTGCTGACTTGATAAATCTTTGGGTCTTAAGAGGTCATCTCTTGATGTCTGAAAGAAAGATTGACTTACCAGCAAATATGAGCACCAATCTTTATGGGTTTTTGAGGGTTTTTTTTAAGTAATATAGAAAACATTTGTATATGAAGTACTTATAAATTTTCTGCAAATACAGAATAACAGCGCTTTCCTTTCTCAGGTCTTATTCAATTTTCATAGATTTATTTATTCTTTTTTACACTGTCTACACGCAGTCCATGAGATGTGCAGAGAATTTTAATGAGTTTTTACACTAACAAATGCAGCTATAAAATACAACATGGAAAAATCTGAAACTCTGTGAACTTTTGATACGTGTGACTACTCATAGACCCAGACAAGCTTAAACATATCATTAATAAAGATTATGATGGTTCATATCCATTGCCCTGGGATGAAGAATGAATTATAGCTAGGAGAAGATTAAATTCACTTAATTTTCTTTTTCCTAACTTGTAAAGCCATTCTTAGTTTAATACAAGAGAACCTATATATTTTTGATAGGGGATTTTTCACAAGTGTGTAACACTTATAACTACTTGAAACTGGTAGATTCTAAAAACTCAAAGCCAGACCCTTAGATATGGAAATTGATGGGGTGCATCAGGAATTAAAGGAACAATGTGTGTTTAAAAATTATTTATTTATTATTTTATTTTTTGTTATTTTAATACATAGGACATGCAGACAAAAGAGTGTAATCTGCTCATTTTCAGACTGTGATTTAAGAAGGATTCTTTTCCAAGACAGCCAGACCATCCTGTTGTGGAGGTTGAGAGTGTGGATGAGAACACTGAGGTTCAAAGGAGGGACACCTCAGTGGATCTGCTGTACTCATTTCTTAGCTGACATTAAATCTGTGGCTAGGTTATGCTTTCTAGATAACTTTTGTTTCTTTAACCTGCTGCTGGCAAATTTCCTGCTGTTCCTCAGTACCCAGAATCCACAAAAAGCCCTGGGTACTTCTGGGTATTTTATGAGTGCAGAAGGCTGTCTAGACTCTGGGAAGAATCTAAAAGTAACTTGGATCTTTTGAGGAAAATAACAAAGTGCAGCTCTGTCACAGGACATACACAAACTCTCATAATCTGTAGCTGAGCAGGGATTTATAATCCATGGAAGTTTCCAGGTAATTTTTTGAGCTGATTTCGATTTCAATTTGAACAAATAGGGGAGAAACACAAATGTTGCATGTGTACACCATAATGTTTTGAAAGCATGACAAATCTGTGAACAAAATCAGTGATCTACCTTCGTAAAAAGATTTTTCTTAATTCCTTGTTGTTAGGGTTTTACATTGTGAAGTGGATTGATATTTATTCAAATAACAGCTGGCACAACAAGCAGCTCTATGCAGTTCTGTTTTGGTTTGGTGTGGTTTTTTTAACATCTCTCTCCTGAGAGCTCTATAATATAAGTCCAGATTGCTGCTGTCCTCCTCTGACAGGCTGGGGGAGAAGTATTGATCTATCATGGGAGCATGGGATGAAGTGACAACAGCAGTGACTTTTATTTGTTCATCTCAGAAAGAAAGTACCAGAAGGCAGTGTTAGCTAACCTCCCTGTTTAAGCAGGAAGAAGATGCTTGAAGAACAAAAAATGTACTTGTTTTTTCCTCCATTACCACTGGGGCAAGGGTATGTTGGCACTAAAGTCTCCTTGCTGAGGATAAAAACACTCTAATTTATTACAGCTTTATATGCACCAGGATTGAGGGAAGGATTTGGGGCCTGCTGCACAACCAAACCCAACAGTGACAGAGATGTTTTATTCACCTTTCCCACCACCTGACAGAGGTCACAAAACATTGCAAATTGTTAGAGAGATAATGTACACGGTAAAAGAAAGAAAAACATAACCATAGCTATAAAGAGTAAGGTGTGGCTTTTTTGTCATAGGGAAAGGCAGAGATTTAAATAAAAAGGGAGAGAGAGGTGTGTTCAGGGGCATCAGTGGAAATCAGCATTGAATAAAAACACTTGTCTCTACAAATCTTTTGGCAGAACACAGACTCATGCTGGGTTTTTTTTAGAAGAAAAGTAGCAAAATTAATTTTTAATTGGAAAGTACAATCTGTATTTTTTGCTCAATAGTACATTGTGTTTTGCATATACTGCCAAGGAAATGAAACAAGAATACCATCCCCAAAGACAAACTGTTATGTTTAGGAGAGCAGAGGTACACGAGGGAAAGAAAAATCTGTTAGTATTCAGCAGGTATAGCTGAATTCTAGCCCTTACATGTGGAGAGCAATTGCTCTGATGCATAGAGACATCGACTTCCACATTTTATTTTACACTGGGTTGTGCCATGCCCTGTTTGGCTCCAGCTCTGCAGTGCTCTGCATATGTCTGGATTGCTGCATTCATCCAGACTGCAGTGGAGCCAGCCAGCTCAGAAAAAATTCTAAAACTGGGGCAAAAGTTAAGAACATTAAATTGGAGAATAAGCATGATAACATGGGGTTTTTTTTGTCAAAGGCAAATCCACAAAATGTTGCTGGCTGCAGCATCACAGGCTGGGATCAAGACACAAAAGCACACTATGGCACAAAAGCACTGCATGCACTGCATGTTTTTCTAGATTTTTGTCCTGCTTTCTTTGCAAGAATATTTTTGGCTGTAAAATATGTTGCTCGCTCTTTCCTGGGGAACACTTCTAAAAGGCAAGGAGAGATTCTTACCACAGCTTTTTATTGCTTTTAAAAAGAAGTAAAAAATAATCCATTTTGCTAGGCAATATAAAGCACTTAACTATCAGCCATCAATAAATAGTAACATAACTAATATCTTGTGAAAATTAGGGAAATTTTGTGACTGTATTCTGCTTAATCCTATTTAAATCCCTAACTACCATTTATCCTCTATTTGTAGGTCTGTTACCATCTCCATGACTGATTTTAGTTGCTGGAGTCTGATCTTCAGACTTAGTAGCCTTCTCTGTTTTTCAAGGAAATTGAACTGAGCTTTTTGTTATATAAAGGCAGAACAAAGAAAGAAGAGAAAGGAAAAAAGATCATTCTCCAGAAACCTCTGAAGACTTTGTTCTCCATATTTAACATTTATCATTTTTATTGTTATAATTTTTTTTGATAACAGAGTAGCTGTGCCATTAAAATGACGTTGCATTAGGTAAATGCATAAAACTACAGACTAGAAATATTCTTAAACTGAAGAATATAATTTGAAAATTATAGTCTGAATTAAACAAGGCATGATTAGTCATTCACTTGCCTGCTGACCTCTTAATGACTGTGCTGATAACTATCAATGCAGAGAGTCACTCCCTTCTTTGTAGCCTAAGAGCTTGACAAGAAAATGTGGATGTTTTCAATTGATGCACACAGGGGGGAAAAAAAAAAAGAAAAAGAAAAAAGAGGAAAGGAAGGGTTGTATAAAAATGTGGGAACAATGAAGCAAACGGTTGTGTCTGATAATTCTGGTCATTAATTTCCTAATATATATCCAAACTGAAGAGCAAATGGTAAATCCTAATATCCACCAATGGATTTTAGGTAGTATGGCTTAGGAGACACTACGAAAAATAAAAATCCACTAAGAAGTTTGTGGGGTTTTCTTTCAAATTCTAATCTTTTCTTAGGTCTCTGAATAGCGGGAAAATGTAATCTCAATTTAGAAAAACCTGCAACAAAAAGTGACAAAGGATAAAAAATAATAGCAGTATTCAGCACCCTCACTTATAGAATGGTCTTGCATATGACTACTTTACATCCTTTGTTTGAAAAGTGCTAGAATTTAATTCTGTTCTTTTTGTGGAGAGTGTATGAAAAATTTATTTTAAGGGAGACCTTTAGGAAGCTTTACTTTAATGCTGTTAAAACTTTAACTTTGTATGAAACAGCCTGGAATGTTAATCTCGAAATTTGCTTCAGGAAAGTGCAGCATTTTCTGAGACTGGCCTCAAAGTAGGAAAAAATTGATTCTGCAATGATTCCCTCTTACTACTACTTTGTTTCTGATATACTAAATGGTTGATGTAATCATTCAATCTGATGTTGTTGCAAGAGAAGGAAAATTGATCAATATATCATTATTGATCAGTTGCTTTCTGATTGGCTTAGCAAATCTGAGTGTTATTTCTAGCCTCACACAGCCAATCTAGCCTATCCAGGGCTAATCTAAATAAATGTTTGTCTCTTCTAACTCACAAGGTTACAAAACAAGTAGATTATAGAAAAAGGAGCTGAACAATAACATAATTCTATATATACATATATGAAAGCATGTAATATGTTCTTAAAATTGGGCATGAAATTAAAATCACACTTAAATGTCAACACAAAATAAGGGTACTTTGCTTAGTCACAGTCACAGTAGTACAATAACCTCTCCATTCAGCTCAATTTATACAAAGCCTTTTCAAATTAGAGTTTCTAGGAACCATGTACTATAACCCTGAGTATTTTGGTGTTTTTCAATTAAGCTCATGTAGGTGTTTTATTAATGAAGTTCTCTAACATAGATTGAAATACTTTACAGCATTATAAAAAGGCATGTTGCAGTTGGTGCATTTAGCACAGTCCAATGAAATAATACTGGACCCATAGTCCAGTGCTTTACCTATTTTTGATGCATTCTTTTCATACTTTGTGAATCACATTGAATAAATGTTTATGATTATGTGGGTGCATTCTCTCTTACCTCAGGACCCATATTTGCTTCTTGCACATGGAGCAGTCTGTTTGGGTTTTTTTTGTTGCTTCCCCCCTCCTCTGCCTCCCCAAGTTTAGTAAAATGGATTTTAATACCCAGTTAATTAAGAAACTAACCAGCAAGCCATGATAAATTCATCAGCTCAGAGTGCTTTTAAATTCAAACCTCTAGAGGTTAAAGTGCTTTAAATCTAGTTATTTTATCAATTGAATGTCTTCCCCAGCCTGGTTCTGTGTGGAATAACATCTGATTAAGAAACTATGTCACAGCACAACTCTGTTTTTCATTGGTTTTTTTTTTTAGCATATATCCAGGGGCACAGAAATGCGTGGGAAGAAGGGTCAGCAACATTTGTGTAGCTCAGACTGAGAGGTCAGATTATGCCAGCCCAACTCAGGTATCATGTGTTTGAACTAATGTAATTACCACATTATCCCATTATGTCAACAAAAAGAGGTGTCAGAAGCTTATTATCTTGCTGCTCCAACGTTACCCTCCTTCATCTCGTTTTCTTTTCCTCAATAGAGTCTTTTAAAGAGAAATAAATTGATTATCAATTTTTTACTTGCATGCATCTTGGGTTTTAGTCAGTGTGAGTTGATTTTTATGCTAGAAATGACTTTGGAATGAGAATGGAGACTTAAAGGCTGTATGCTAAGGACTGATCTTTTTTGGCTTCAGGCACAGCTGAGAATTATTGTGTGCAAGGCAGATTGTAGCAAAACCAGACTGTTTAGGCCAATCCAAAGAAGCAATTTATAGCCACTTTGTGAGTTCATGGTCTCTTGATCACAGACATCATAACCTGCTGAGATACTCCAATATTCTCCTTTAAGAGAAGCCAATGAAGACAAAGTTATGCTTCAATACATGCACCAGGAACTTCCCAAAACCTGGTTTCCTCAGACAGATGAATAACTGCTTTGGGAACCTGATGGCCTGGGTCACACATATTTTGAGGAAGGGAGATGAAACAATAGAATCAGTCAGTGTTCAGTACTCAATATTTAAAATCTTTAAGTGATAAGCAGTAGTGTGAAGGAGCTGACAGTTCGTGTTTCAAACCTGAGGATTGATTCCTCTCCTAGATTCTTTGTCTCCAAATCCTCCCAACAGCCTTTCACCTCATCTTCCTGCTGATGGGTGTTATTTCCTCTAGCCTATTCATTGACCTATTTTATGGAACATAAAGTTATTTTAGTTTTTATGAATGCTCTGCCTTCTGGGGCCAGATGTTCTCCCTGGCTTTGGAGCCTCACAGCCCTTGCTGGACTATGAAAAAGTGGCCAGATGTTACCTAAGGACATTTCCATCCTTTCAGTACATATGTTCATGAGATGAGAGAGCTCACCCAATATTCCTCCTCCTGCTAGTTCATCTTCCTGTGTTCAGAGAGGTATAAATGGTGTTGCACTACCCCCTGTTTAGGCCATAGATTTTCTGGATTCTGTTGTGATAAACACTGTCACGACCAGTCCAGGTGGGTCAGAAAGGTACATCCTCTACAGTTTCTTTCCTAGCAGAGGAAGGGATTTGAAGGGCTGGGATTTGAGGGTCTGGCCAAACAGTGGTGATAAGAGAAGACAAATTTTCATAACAGTAAGTGAACACCTACCTCCCTGTTAGCATAAATTCTTCCCATTTCCTCTCTTTCTCTATTAAATTTAGGGACTCATGTGCCACGGTGAGTGGAAAGAATAAAAGAGAGGGAAACTCACTGTAAATCAGACTGACAATAGCATAAAATATGGTTAGAGAAAATCTGGCTAAGAGAAAAGGGAGAGGCATCTTTAATACACTTGTGTATATTTAAAAAATATTCCAGCCAGTTGAATGCAGGTAAACCTCAGGAAATTATAAAAGCCTAGGATACATCTGTGCTTTGTGAACTAACATAAAGGACAGGCAGCCTGTTCCTAGCTATTGTCTGCTTATTACTGGGCCTGAGGATAAGAGGTTGCAGCTTTCTAATCTTCTTTTTCCAGTCTCAGGAATCTGGAATTGTAGACTTGAGCAGTATAGCCAAGTAGGCCTGCCCCGAAGATCCCCCTAAAAATTATTATAAAATAATTTAATAAATGATTAAATTTGTTGATTATGATTTAAATTAATAATTAAATGGATTTTGTTGCTTCTTAATTTTCTTTGTGACACTTGATCTTCTAGCTTGTATCCAGCTCATTTTTACAAAAGGAAAAGAACTCAAAACAAAATCCAAACTGATTTTGCTGATTGCAAACTCTGAACTTGTGAATCTTCATTAATAGTATAAAAAATCTCTGTGAGATTCACAGTAAAGTCAGAGAAGATTCCTCATCATTCTTTATATACAGTTGAGAGGGTGGTATGTCAGTCATAATGAAAACAAAGAGATGACCAGGTGAATTTAGAGCAAAACAGCTTTTTGTCAGCTTAGTAGAGATGAAAACTCCCCAAGGGACCACTGAGAGCATAGCTGGCCACCAGTTGCCATGCACCAGTATATTGGAGGTCACAACAGTTTCCTATACAATAGTTCCTTCTTTATTATACACTGTCTGCTGAAATCACAAGGAGACTTAAACATAAATTGCGGGGTTGAGATATGTCATAATTGTCACAAATGATAAGCTAGTCATGTTTTGTATTACACCATTTTTTGGGAAAAAATACATTCTTGGACATTTCCAGTTATGCCTTGGGAGGTGCTTGATATTATCTGTTTCTTCTGTCTTACCTCTCCTTCTTCAGCAGCAGTTCCTCACCACTTGGAAAGGCCAGATGAAAGAAAGGGGCTACAGCTGGGGCCAGGTGATCCCTGCCACCTTCTCCCATATAAAAGAAATTGTTTTGGTGCTGCCCATCTTCAAAAGTGACACAACCCTGGGAGCTGTTGTTTAAATTTCAATTTAAAGTAGCCACAGCTAATTAGAACAAAATAGAAGGGATGGAGGTAGAGGAGGCAGATGGTTGGGTTGGATTTGGGCTGGGTGATTTTGCTGGGCACCAGGCATTGCTCTGGGGGTCTGATCCATAACAACAACAATGCGACTGAAAGATAATGTGGGGTCTGCCCTGGGAGCAGGGGGAGAAACTTTACAGCATCCATATTTTGTAGTAGGAAATACCAGGCACTTGGCATGACCAGACCTGAATGTATCTTCTTTGTAATTCTCACTTTAATAAAAGTCTGTTCCTTAGACAAGATAAATAACAGGGAGGGTTATTTTATATAACAATGAGTAATGAATAACTATATGTTGAATTCAAGACCAGTTCTTCTCCAACTTGAATTATTGCAGCAATGTGGAATTAGTTTATTTAAAACCATGACACTACATTGAGAACCATGTGAGTGGGATTCTAATGAGATGGTTTAGCGTCAAAAATTTAAAGCAAAAAGAAATCTTAGGTTGAGTTAAAAAAAAAAAATCTATTTCTTGGCTTCCACTTTGAGTTAGACAAAATCTTTGGATTTTTCAGATTTCTTGTGCAAAAAATAGCCACACTTGATTTCAAAATATGAAATCAACTTATTTCCTACATAGCTAAAATATTTTGCTTTCTGTAGTAATTTTTTCTTATTCTTTTTATTTTTTTTTGCAAAAGCTATTTTCTAGATTGCCACTCACTTATGCTAAATGTTTTTACTTAAATGCCAAGTGAGAACTAAAAATCCCCTAAATTTCAGCTGAGTTGTCAATTTTTAACTTCACAAATTCAAATTACTCTGAGTTTGGGTGAAGCTGTGCAGATTGTAGAAGCTTGTCAACCACATCTTAAAAGTATTCTGAGTTTGGAAGCAGGTGGTGAAAATCATTCTACAAAACCACTTAAATGAATGTATGTGTCCCTACGTATCTCTTTCCCCAAGAGCCCAGATTTTTCAGGGTATTATCACTGAAGCAATGCAAATTCAGGAATACTCATCCATCACAGCAAACACCAGAAATACCTGCTGAAATCTGTCTCACAATCAGGGGTGTTTTTGTGGGGGTTTTTTTGTGGTTTTTTTGGTTGGTTTGTTGTTTTTGTTTTTTTTTTTTTTTGGTTTTTTTTTTGGTTTTTTTTTTTTTTTTTTTTGGGTTGTTTTTTTTTTTTTNTTTTCTTTATTCCCTAAATGAATTTCTAAATCGATGCTTAGCTAATAACCCACCATTAAATCTACAAGCTTATCATTTCAGCTCATGAATGCTGTTTAGTGGTAAATGAGGCTCTTTTTTCCCAATACTATAACAGTGCTAGTGTGCAATAGAACAGTCATTTACCCCATAGCATTCTGAAGAAATAGAATCCTCCACTTTCTGCAGCACATTTTTAATGCCCATTTTCCTGAAATCCTGGCTCCTGATGGTGAAAGCTGATTTACAGCAGGAACTCACCCTCTTCAGGATTATTGTCAATAAATGTGAAGATGTAATTTGAGTGATAATGAAAGAACATTTTATTGAAAATCTCCAGAGAGTCTGTTTCACAAGATATAATTGGAGAGGGGCTAAGAGTCTCCTGCACCAATTTCCAAATTTAGCATCTCAGCCATCAAGATGTGTATATTTTAAAACTGTCTAGGGGGAAAAAGCCTGTAATATGATCAATAACAGTATAAGATTAGAATCTGCAAAAATGGGTACGTGGAGGGGACGGGAGAAGAGCTCAAACATTTCAGTGTACAAATTACATAAATTTTGTCAATGTAGTCTTAATTTTCCGTTTTATCCATATGTTTGAAACTGCTGGGACAGACCTTCATATTTTCCAAATTGTGCAGCTGTACTGACTAGCTTGGTTTATAGAGATAGAAGATGAGGCAATTTTTATTTTTTTTAGTTTTTATTTTGGTAGAAAAAGCGCCAAAAGTTTGCTGTTAGAATGTGAGTTTTGCTTTCTGACAGTTATGTTTCAGGTAATACTGTGAGTACCCAAAATCCTCCTCCATCTTTTGTGGATATAAGATCATATCTGGAAATAAAATGTATTTTGAACAACTACTACACCTTGCCAGTGTATTTCATAGTTTACAATGTCAGAGCTGCAAACTTTTTTCTGCTTGTATGTTTGTTTCCTTGTGTCATTTAATTCTTTAATATGTTGTGCCTAAATGATTTGAGCCTTATTTGTCTCAGAGATGGCCTCATTTCCTTCTTCATTAATGCTTTGGTCCCAAAAGCTGAAGCTAGAGCTCATCATTAAAGAAGACAAGAGATTACTGGCTTTTCACTGAATGGGAATTTCGTGGATGGAATCTCTTTTTCTCTCCTGCTTCAAAATAATTCAAATCAATAGACTCTTGGTCCCATTTCTTTCTTTTAATCTAAGCTTTTGTGAAGGAGTAGAAAGGCTGGTATTTGAGAGTGAGGAGTCATTTAAATTCCATTTGTCTGTTGATTTGTCTTTTTTTTTTTTTTTTGGTGTTGATGAAAAACTCTTTTAATTATTTTACAAAATTATATCAAAGATACTGACTTTTTTTAATCCATTATCTCTTATCCTTGATCTTCACTTTATAAAATCTATGTTCCTTAAAATTCTTCCTTTAATACAGACTGAAATTAAATGAATATTCATATTGCAAGCTTAGCGAAATTTAGAAATATCACCAGCTTTCTAAATGATGAGTATTATTTTTCTTGGATGCACAAACCAGATTTTTCTATAGTGAGGAATCTATTCCATTAGAATTTGAATTAGTTGTGATTTTTTTGGGGGGCTCATTAACATTATTAACAGGACCACCTTTTCCATGGTTTTAAAAGGGTACAAGAACCAGTGAGGAAGTATGCTTATATAGTACAAAAATAAATTGTTTTCTCTCACTTTTCTGCTCCCTTTATCCTGTTATTTTTTTCTTAGAAAAACCAAAACCAAACCAAAACAACAACCAAAAAACCCCCAAAACAAAACAAAAACCAAAAACCAAACAACCCACAAAAACATCAAAAAAATTTCTTTCTGGTTTCAGATACACTATCTTCAGGCTTTTAGGCTTAAAGTAAATATTATGTTTTATTTGTAAGTACAAACTTTCATGTAAGAAAAAAAAAGGAAAGTATTCTAAATTATTGTAGCTGATAACAGGGAAAGGATTTTGGAATATTTTTTTATAAAATAAGCTTACAGTCTGCTTTGCTTCAAAGGCTGAAAGCACAGAAAATTATTTGTTTTAAAGACCTTCAGCCAGATTTTTTCCATATGAAACTTGTCTTTTTTTTTTCTTTACCTACTTGTAGAAGGAGGTGAATGGTTAAAACTGATATTCCTAAATCATACTAGAACAACCTGAGCACTAAATCCAGATATAATGGTAGTGATATCCCTGAGATTCTGTTCAGACATTGAGAAATAACCCACAGTACAGGTGCTTGACACTTCACGTCCTGAGAACAGATCTGCTGCTGAGCAAACCTGTGTGAAATGCACACAGTTCAGATAACTTCATTTTCTGCTTCATTTTTTTTTTTTTTTACACAACAGGTGAAGCCACCCTTCTGAATTTACCCAGGCAGCTCTTTTTCTTAGTGGCCATTTAGCATTTTTTTAGTCATGGATAGTGAGGAAGAGTTATTTTATTTCTCTTTGAGGGTTCCCAACAATGCCTCATAGTCATGGGCTATTCAAAGCTGTGGGGAGTCCCTACAATAACCTTTGTAAGCATCACATTAGGGCTGCTCATTTTCATCTATATGGTGTTATGTTAGTCTTGTAATGTCATTCACTATTGAAAATGTATGCATGGCACAATGTTGGACTTTTCATTCAGTGGTGGTGCTGGTAGGGTTGTTGGTGGGCATCTTTCCTCTTTCGTTATTAATCAAAACATTTAATGGCTGTGGAATACTAACATTGGCATAAAAATGACCAAAAGCAGATTGCCAAATGGGAAGCTGGGTGGGAAATTAATTTGTGTTGGCTTGATGAAGCTGTGAAAAGTTGTCTGGACAGACCATCTGAGCTCACGGGAAAGGGATTTTGTAAAATATGGATTGTCAAGGACTCCACTGTACCAAGAGATAGAGCGTTCACCAAATTCTTCAAGCAGAGCCTGCTGAGCTTCAGCAGGACTGGTTTGCTTTACCTTAGCCTTGACTTTCATGGACCTTATCTGGTTCTTGTAGGAGCCACAATCCAGACAAATCAACTGCAGATTACTTGGCAGTGAGTGTAATTTAATAACCATTGGTTTAAATCCCTTTCTTATAAAACAGTAAAGTGTTGCACTGATGTGAAACATCAGTGACCAACCTTCAGTATGGGGAGAAGGGAAAGGAAGGAAAAAATCATAGTTGTCTTATAATTTCCCTTACATCTGCCATGCTAAAGAGTATCTGGGAATATCTGGACATCCTTTCCATTTTGTTGTGATGGATATGGCAAAAGTCAAAAATGTATGAGTAATGGTGCTTGTTCTACAAAGAGCTTGGTTTTAAACTGGGCCAAGATTTAAGAAGATGCTAGGCAATACGAAAGAGGCTTTCATTTTCTTATGGTTCAAAATGTTAAGTGTATATGGAAAAAAATGAGAGAGCTGGCAAATGCTCACCTACTTGAGCTGCTAAATGGAGAATTGACACACATGACCCAGGCAAAGCTTCACACACGAGAAAATTCTGGAATAATAATACTACTCCTTAGAGGGGTAGCATCCTCCATTATTCAGCCATCCTACATTATACACAAATGATTTATGCACCCGTTGGGTAATTTTAATATCTGAGAGCTGCTCGGGGTGTTCCTGTCCTGCTTTGTTGAAAAGAATGTGTGAGGGCATCCTGGACCTCCACAGCCCATTCTTATAATCTAAATATAAAATTAGATTTTATATGAATTTTACACCTGAAATTGTGTGACAGGATCATGAAAGCTGAGTGCCTGGAAAAACTGAAGGAAGTTACAATATTGTTTTCCAGTTACATCAAAACTTCCTGCCTCAACAAATTCACATACCTAGTTATACATACACAAACACACATATATTTATATGATTTAGGCATGAAGCTAAGTGCCAAGTAATTGTTATTGTGGAGATAGAGCCACTATGATTGTAAGTAACTTTGCTTTTTGACAAGTGATTTTTTTCAGAATTGTTGGTATGCATGAATAATGCTTTGCTACTTGCTTCTATATTATGCCCATTTATATTATGAACCTATTTTGAATTTTTGTCATTTCAGAGGGAATGCTTGTGTCACCAGGTAAGTGAAATAGCTGTTCAGTTTTCCTCAAGCTTTCTATACTCAGTAAAGAGAGTCAAAACCTTCTCTGAACTCTCCTGCAGAGGATGTTGTGATGGTTTGAGGTTTTTTTTTCCCTCTCCTGATCAGGATTTTATAGAGACTAAATATTTAATTTGGTAAGCTGAAAAGGTAGATAATAGTGGTGGGAATATTGCCCCCTTATTTTTCACCTCCTCCACTGAAGGATTTCTCTGAAAGGTCAAATAAGCTTTTGAATGTTTGGATTTTTTTCCTATTGTATGTTGTTACACACACACACGTGTACCTAAGTTTGTTCATTATTAATGTCTTCAAATATTTAAATAATTGAGCTCTCTTATGACTCCAATATCAATTACTACAGACACCCTTTATTTCTCTGCTATCCCACTCCTTACTTGGTTACAAAGCTGTTCAGCGCAGTGACACTTTGTCAAGTCACTCTGACAGACTATAGCATTGAGAGGGAAAATCCCAACTCCTAAGGAAACATTAAGATTGACAAAAGATGAAGAACAGAGATCGTAAAACCAAAATAAAACAAAAAAAAAATTCCAGAGCTGAATGGGATATGAGGACAAGGACAGAATGTGATTAGGATGTGATTGCTATAGCTTTTTTTCTATGCAAATTTCAGTGATCAATGGTAGTCTTCAAAAGGTGTCATTGGGGGATTTTTTTTTTTATTTTTCCACAAGAAGGGATTGAGAAATAAGTTGTAAGTATGTTCTCAGAATGAAACACCATTGCCATTTTTTAATTATTAACAGCTGATACTATTATGCAATCATGTGTTTCCATATTGCATAGTGCATATTTTCCTTTTTAAGCCTCTCCCTTTAAAGACTTGGCAAGTAAGGTCAGATGCCTCTTAATGGAAATAGAAATGAAAAGCACTACCTCATTGATTTCTTCTCCTCATCTAAAAATGAGATTGGTTTTTTTTTAAACTCTCTGCCTCATCATGATGATTTCAGATAAGCACCTCCATAATAGCAGACTAGTATGGAGAGCTATAATGCTTCATTTCAACTGTATTCTACAGTAAGTTTATCATAGATTCAATTCACTGCCATGAGACTGGCTACAGTTGCTAAGAGGAACTCTCATTGAAAGAATTCATCAGTGCATGGAAGACAGTGAACCAAATTCATCCCTGCTATAAATCATCCAACATTATTGGAACTGTCTTAGGAAAAAAAAAAATGTCCTACTCCATTTATCCATTACTCTACAGAAGGATACCTTTCATAAAAGTTATTTTCCTCTTTGTTGCTCTGCTACTTATATATTTCAGTCACTGAGGAGGTAAAGTGAATCGTAAAGATGAAGTTGAATATTTGACACCTACTTCATTTATGGAGAAGATCTTATGCAAAGGAATATAGCCCTGAGCATTTTGTTCTAATTGACTCTTGAGACAAAGTCTAAGCTTTCCCTCAGAGACTGTAAGATAAGGGAATGAAAGCAAAACTTTATAAAAATATTAGTTTAGGAAAGTGCTTCCACCCATTTAATAGAAACTATGTTTCTGCAGCAGTTCTCTAACCCATGTGGCTGAAGTGCTCATAAATAACTGTTCCTCAAAATGTCACTGTCAATGAGGAAAAATTACTGTTCCTGTTCCAGTAATATGTTAACAGGTTTGATGAACACTTCAAGCTGAGATAGTCATCTAATCATCCCACTTAAAAGAAAAGTATTTTTGCCAAAAAGATGCAGTTCTTCAATTATGTTTCTGATAGCTTGCTTGTCATCTTGGAAAGGTCAAGTTATAACACAGTTTTTCATTCCTTGCACAAAGTTAGTCAGAAGTTAAACTCAGGGTGAAATATTTGATGATGAGTAGAAGAAAGGCAATTGGTTCCTATTTACCTTGTTCTTGATAGTAACAATGAAAAATAAAATGGACAGAGGGGAAAAGACTGCTCTGAAGTGTAAGACAGTGCTAATCAAAGTAGTCCTTCAGTAGACTTAATATAGGCCAATGTCACATTTTGAAGCACTTTTAAATTGTGTACATCTCTAAATTAAGACTGCTTTTATTGATTATAAATACTAAGTTTAAGAAAGGTCTAAAAATTCATATCTGGAGTTGTGTTACTCTGTTCCTTAAACTAGTGGCAGTTAAGAACATTTTATTCACTTTGAAATTCTGCTTCTACTTACTATTCCCCTTTGATACACAACTTTATACTTACAGAAATCTGTCAGTCATCAAGCACTTAAAAACTGTCAGAATAAGAGCAAAAAGACAGCGAGCCTTTTTAAAATACACTTGTCACTAGTATGCTATGTAAGGCAAGAGTTTAATTAGAATTTTGCAGTTCGGATTAGTGATGTATTGACAGCACACTGATTACATACCCAGGAAGAGCTTCAGCATCCAGCCAGCCTGACTCCTGCTTTTGAACAGCAAAAAGCACAAATCCATTCATTCAGCAATATTTCAATCTGACATTTTCTGTTCTAATGGAATGAACCTACTTTATTCTTTAAGAAATGCATCATTGAAAATGAACTGCTTAAATCGGCAATTAGATTTTTCATTGGCAGAAAATAATCTCTAATATCCATATGAGAGTTCCTCTTTTTCCCCCCTTCCCTCTGACATGCTGTGTACTTTATCCTGTAGAGGGTGCAGTACACAAGAGTTTAGGTGAGTGTTCAAGGAAAAAGTGGACATCAGCTCTGAGAAACCTGTGTGGGACATTATATAATCAAATGTTGATGCAGCAGTGACCTTCCTTGTGTTCAGCCCTGCTACTGAACACTCTTGCTCTTTCTGAGAATCTGAGTCCAGTCAGAGCTGCTGGGAAACCACCTGGAAAATCTGTTACACAGAAGGAGAAAGTGGAGGGCCCAGGATGACACAAGGCAAAGCCTTTGTCAGTAAACTCACCTTAGCTCCATCAGTATTAAATGGTTCCTTTTGGCTATTTTGTGTAAAATACGTATTCAAATGCTTTGCTGAAACACAGCCTATATTGCTTGCTTCTTTTGGAGGCAGGATCTACTGAAGGCATACAAATCTGGCATTGGAGATTCAGATTTCATAAGAAGTCATGTTTCTCTATATTTTTTTTCTCTACCCCAAATTAAGAAAAAAAAATCCCACAAAAAAAGATCTAAGATGCCATATAAGTTAAACTCTTCAGAGAAAGACTCTACCACAAATGAACCTTGTCCTGCAAGCTTAAGGGATTGAAGTTAATTATTCCATCTTTAGAAGGTCTGAATAATTTTATCATCCAGCTGGAAAGCAAAAGAAATATAGGAAAGTTGGCTTAAGTGAACTGAGGGGAAAATTTATTTTGAATGACAGTGCCATCTAAATGACAATACATATTTAGCTGCAGGAGTACTTTCATCCAAGCTTCTCTCAAGAGAATTGGAATTCTCATGGTGATTAAAATAAACCTTAGATTAGACAACGTTTGTGATTTGTTTTTCTCTGACAGGAGAAAATGTAAACAGTCCTACAGCAAATATTTTAACTGGTAGTAGTCCAGAGTGACAGAAGTGATTAAAAAAATAATTCTAGTACCATAATGTTTGCTGGAGTACTTAGTGATGTTTGAGTGCTGCATATGAGAGTCATCATACTGCCTCAGCTCACCCAAAGTATTGTTGGATGAGTGGGGTGGAATATATTGAAATGTTGATCATGTCACACATTAGCGAGCTGCGTATTGACAAGCAGCTTCCATACTCAAGGTGTTGATTTTGATTTCTTGTTAAGCCCTCCCAGTGATTTGTGACTAATCTATATCTAATTTAAAGTATTCAATAGAATCTCCCACATCTCTATTTTGAAGACCATCTTCTTTGAGAGAAATGCTTCTGAACTTTATTACCCCCTGATTACAGTTAAGCATGTTGTGCACAAGCCTTGAGAGAGCTTGTCTAACGACTCATAATTAGTTTGATAGCCAGTCCTATTAGAAAATCCACAACATTTTCTTCCCCACCTATTAGTTTTATGGTCTGTGACTGCTTCATGGGAATTACAACATGAGAAATTGCAAAACAAGCGTTAAGATGAAATTGAATAACGTTATTTACTTGTGATTGCAACTGTAATTGTTTAAGTATTAGCAACATGCAGTCTTCAAAAGCCTGACTCTCAGCTGCCTGTTTGATGTCGTGATTGCCTCACCTTGGGACTGTGGTACCAATTTTAGCATTTCTATTTCCCTCATTATTGAATGCAGCTTTGATTAATGTGAATGGCATTGGCCAGGATGCAGGAACACTCAGTTCTTCTTAGAAAAGCTGCAAATTTATCTCTAAAATCTTACAAAAGCTTTTTTTGTAAGGAAAAAAAAAATTAAAAAAGTCTTTTAAAGCAAAGCTTTTTCACAAGACTAAAGTTTATATAAACCATCATCAAATTAAAATTATAATAGCAAGCGCGATAAAAATAAAATATTGAGGGGTATAAAAATATTATAAAAATGGTCTTTTCCCCGCAATTTTTGGCAAGATGAAGAAAATATGAGAAAAAGAACAGGTATCTTCCCTTTCCCTTTTGTTTGGAATAAAGACTTGAATGACAAAAATTAAGGAAAGCCATGGAGATTGAGGAACTGTGGCCCCTAAAGCTGAACAGCGTGGCCACTGATCATTGTGTGAATGTCTGGGAGGGGCTCGATTCAGAGTACAGCTCTGAATTTACATTCAGGAGCTGAATCTGTCTCTTCAGCAGTATGCATGCTGAATAGAGATGGATGAGAGCAGGGGCTGGGATCCCTTAATCTCTCACTTCTACCTGCTGGGAGCTACCAGATCAGAGCCTGTCTTCCCCCAGCAAACAGCAATTGTTTTATACAAAGTGAAGCAGATTCACAGAGCAGCGCTGGCAGCACTCACCTGCTGGTTGGCCTCACTCCTGCAAGAAGCCTTAAGTCCATCCCCCTAAGTGGAAAGGGAAGAGGGAAATGAAAGCAGTCCCTTGAAGCTCTAAGCTTGAATGTCTTTTTTTCTTCTTCTTTTTGTTTTGTTTCAGTTTTACCATGTGGCCTGGTAGGGGATTGATTTGCAAGCAAACCTTCGAGGCTTGTAGAGGCTTAGATGTGAAAATAGCACCATGAGTCACTTGAGAAAATATTAAGTAACAAAAAATATTGGCTGCTTAAACGATTTAATAGTGATTTCTCCAACATAAAGCCGTGAAAGGATTACAATTTGGGCACATACACTTAGGCAGCTCTACTCAACAAAAGACTGAACTTCTTGCAAATCTTACACAGAGTGTCTCTGAGCAAAATTTGATATACTAGATCCTGATGATAACCTGATGAGCAGGGGGATACAGATAGTAGATTTCTTCTCACTCACAAAACCAAGAGAGAACAAATTATCCCAAAACTTTATTACTGTTTTGTTCCTGAGCAATATACATAACATTTTATCCATTTAAAAATATCTTAAATTTTCATATAAAGTGGTGGTTTTAATAAGGTGCTAGAATGTTGACCAGAGCAAAGCAAAGTATTTGTTAAAATGGTAATTGATTCCTTTGAGAAATACCAAAACCACAACCAAGGAGTCAATATATCTTAGGAGCATGTTCAGTATTTCTGTGTATGAGCCGCAGTAAGAGGATTCACAAGAAGTCACAGAGGAAGCTTTGAAGCCTTGTGTTCCAAGTGACATTCCCTCAGGGGACTGCCAGTTCCTGCTGGAGAAGTGAGGATATATGAGAAGCTCTACAATAACCTTAGTGGCTGTCTGAAGTTAGCGGTGTAAAATATTCTTCATAATGTATTTTGCAAACTGTTGCCAAAAGTAAGCAGAGGTTTTTGCTTTGCTGAATAAAATTACATTATTTATGTATTTTTTTTTTATTTTCCCATATTATTTCATGATTGATAATTTTTGAGGAAAATACCCATGATGCCTTACAGAAGATAACACTTATTTCTGTGAAGAGAGGAAGCAGAAAGTTCCCAGACTCCACAAAGGGCAAATTAAATGTTGCAGTTAAACCTGTTCAATGCAAACTGTAGTGGGTTGACTCTGGGTAAATGCCAGGCATCCACCAAAGCATCCCCATAACTCCCCTCCACAGCTGGACAGGGGAGAGAAATTATAACAAAATGTTCATGGGTTGAGATGAGGACAGAGAGAGGTCATTCACCAAATGCTGTCATGGGCAAACCAGACTCAAATTAGAGATGTTAATTGAATTTATTGCTAGCAAAATCAGAGCAGGATAAAAATAAGACCTTAAAAACACTTTTCCCCTCCCATTCCTTCCCTGCTCTACCTCCTCCCCTCCAGCAGCACAGGGAGATGGGAATGGAGGTTACAGCCCCATTACAGTTTAAAGTTGGTTAACCAAATACACAAATTAAAAGAAACAAGGGGAAAACAATTATTGCAGCAATTTCCTATATTAATGTATTCTCATTTTTTTTCTAGTGTTTCTTCCACTTACTGATCTACTGGATAAACAGAAATCTACAGGGTTAAAAAAATAGAATAAGGTAAATAAAAGGAAAAATAAAATGCTTCTATACTTTGGGCAAGCAGTGGTTTCAGTACTTCAAGGCTAAGGAAGTTGCTTGGTTTTAAAGCCAGAAATTCTCAGGAGTTCATCTCTCAGAGGAAACATGTAAAGGGTTTGTACATGAAACAAGGCAAAGACTGAACATTCAGGACATGAAAGGGGCCCATCAACTTACAGGATGTCCTTCCCTCCCAGTGCCTGCTGCTTCTGAGGGCTTGTCCAGGCACACACTTCCACTGACTTTCTCGTCTCAGGAGGCTCCTTCTGGGAGCAGTGATCCAGTGACTTTATTGTCACAAAACATGCAGTGACCTTAATTGTCACAAAACATGAGAGCAGAAGATGCCAGGAGAAGTAAGGTTTTGTAAAAGGTTATATATGTTCTTCTGGGTGTAGATGTGTCTGCTAAAAATTGTCTGCCTATAGTAGCTCGTGAATTTTCAGCAAGTGCAACCATTCTTCACAGCTCTGACATTTATACTACAGCTTCATAAGAGAATTTAAAGCCAGACCAATGAGGCCATGTCTGGATTTGCCAGCGTCTTAACCTTACCCCATTGTTCTGCCTGAAGGAAGTGTTAAGATAGTGTTAAGACTTTATATTTTCTTAGAAGCAGTATAGAGTTGGGTAGCTTAGAAACAGAAAAGAATTTCTCCATTTCTCCAGGATTTCTAGGTGCCCCATGTCCCTGTTGCAACTGAACTACTGGGTTAATGGAATTTCTCCTCTGCTGAGATGCAGAAGTCCTAGACATAAGTTCTGCCTTCTGTATTACCCATCCATCCATCCATCCATCCATCCATCCATCCATCCATCCATCCATCCAATTATCTGAAATTTCAAAGATAGAAGTATGGAAGCCCAGACTTTGACCATATTGCAGGAACTTAGAATATTACAAAGATTTTCCTTAATATGTGCCTGGTATAAAAGATGAAGGGGGTGGTGGTAATGGATTTTCTTGTCTCTAGGAATTGTATTAGGAAAGAGTGAGATTGCTGGGACAATCTCCCTTGAGATTGTCCCAGATTTGTAGCATGTTCATGGCATTGTGATGAGCATGTGTTCTGTGGATCATCTGGAGGATTATGAGAGACAGAGTGGCTGAGATGTTTAGGAACTGGAAAATTTAAAATGTTAACACAAATTTATTATGCAGAGGTTTAACCATTTCACTCATTTTCCACCATTTTCCTCCTTTTTCTCTCTGTCTCCAAACAGTTTCTTATAAAAATGGAAGTGTAGGTTTAGATACTTCTCATGGTTTTGCTTGGATTTTACTGACAGATAAATGTGGGTTGTGCTTTGGTCTGGCTCAGTGCCAGAGCAATAGTGATTTCCAATGCCAAACTGCAGTACAAGGCTATTTTGAATGACAGACTAAAGTGTGTGTAGGGATGTGAAAACAGGTGGTCTGAGATGTCTGGTATCAACAGAGCATCTGGTCACTGGAGTGTGACTGCACTGTACTTTGTACTCCTCATCTAAAGTGGTACCAGCAGTCAGTGAAGAAACTGGCATCTTTTCCAAACCTATCATTTTGTAACCTGTCCTGAGAACTCAAATATATACCAGTGTTTTTTTCATGGCTAAAAATACTCCAGCCAGTCTATAATTTCTTTACTTAATCTGTATTCCTTAAATGGCTAGAAATCAGATTATGTTCCATTATGCCAGAATCGGGTTTTACTTTCTTTTGTGAAGACACACAGCTGTTACAAAACATTTCAATAATTTTTAATCTCTTTGTTCACTTATAACTAACTAGATAGACATGCTTTTATCTCTGCCTAATTTTGCCAGCTCTATTAATATTAAGCATATTAAATCCATAAAATTATTAAAATATCCTTTGAGGGTGAATATCCTGTCTCTCTTTGCAGTCAAATGCTTGTTATTAACAATTTATCAGCAGTTTTAAGAGAGTAAAGAAGTAAAGGCTTGAAAACACAAGAATTTATTACACACTGAAAGATGATAAAGAGGCCATGGTTTAAGCTAGCAATATTCTTCAGTCAGGTTTACATTAATAATGTTTTCCTTTAGAGTGTCACTCTTCTACCAACATCTGTGTAAGAGAGATTTTTTTGGCTTACTGTAAGGGTGAGAAGGACTGATTTGGAAGTCTATCGTGTTCTCTGCGTATAAGATTCCAGAGTATCCCTACCCACATTAAATACAGACCTAAAAACATAAAAAAACACCCCCAAAAACCAAGTCTGAAATAATTGATAAGTTAAATTCTATTTTACATTGTTACATGTCTTCTGTTACTCTGAGGACAAAGTTAATTTTGTTGTTTCCAATCACGGCTTGCACAAGAATACAGCACCCATGAGGATTGTCCAGAAAGGAATAATGGTGTTAGCACCATTCATTTGCCCTTGTAAACAAATTATAGTAACATCAGGGTGATACCTGATGAATATGTATCTTGTAAAAAAAAAAAAAATCATAAAAAAATCATAGATGCACCAATATCAGGTATTCCTTTCTGTTCATGGAAAGGAAAATTATTCTGTAAAGTATTGCCACTGATTGTATAACCTCTGATTGCAGAGATCATTGCTTTTCATTGTGCAAAGCTGAAGACCTTTCCCTTAAATTTCAGAGATTGTTACGGGAGATCCTGTACAGCTGTTTGCTATAACCATATAACCTGTCCAACCAGTGGACCGAATTCTCCTGTCTAGCACACATTGTAAATTCCAAGGCACTGGTCCAAGGTGTTTAATAAATAAAGAAACCATGAACAAAACCCCAAAAAACCCCCAAATC
>VXBC01001107.1:37096-48128 GCA_013399945.1 Ploceus nigricollis
AAAAATTAAATAATTTGGGGTAACACAATACTGTTTGCAGTAATACAATACTGTTTACAGTATTGGAAGTTTATATTTGTTAGGTGTTATAAATACCTAAGTGGAAAGAGGATAAGACAGATGCTAACCTCTCTTCAATAATAGGCAGGATAGAGATGAGAGCTCAGTTCCAGTCAGCTTAAAACATTACAAAGAAATAAGCAACATTTAGTTTCTGTTACAATTTGAGCTTCTCTGAACCCTGAAGCAAAGCAGAATGTGAGAAACAGAGGGTTCCCCAGCAGACAGAAACCACATTTGTGTCTTTCATTCCAAAATGCTCTTTGGCTGGATTTTAAAATACCATGTCTTGTTTTGTGAGATCTCACTAAGGAATACCTGTCAGCATTTCGAATTCAGCCTTTTAAGATGGTACAGCATGTAGGTGTGTGCTCTCCCTCCATCAAATAGCTTTGAAATACCAAAGGTCATTACCTGCTCTAGTACCAGAATTCCTGTAACACGCTGGGGTGTCTCAGGTGTGTGCTCTGTGTGCTCATGTTAGCTTTTTAATGGTGACAGCTTCATGGAGAAATGCCTGCTGGAATGAGGTGTTTCAGGCATTGTCCCTTCTCTTTGACTGAGAAAGATTTCCAGGCTTTTTACTTGGAAGTTTCAGCTGTTTTTAAAATGAAGGGCGTCTTCCTGTTAATGCAGCGCTGTTTACATGACAATTATAAATCATGCAGGAAGGGCACCATCAAGACAGGGTAGCAACGGTGAAAACAAAGACAAATGTGAGTCAATTCACAAAATATATCTCCATTTCTGAAAATCCACTGAAATCCAGTAACACACTGTATTCAGAAATAACATGTTCTGATAGAACTCTAAAAAAGTAGTTCTTTTAGGTCAGTTTAAAGACTTTTTTCCCCTCTTTGCACTGTCTTAATGACAGCAAGAAGCAAGAAACATGAGCCAGAGATGGAGAACTGTGTGCAAGACAGGTCTGGTGTGCCCCTTGTTATAGGTAATTTTCAAGCTGTTAGTAATAACAATAATTTTAAAATAAAAACAATTACTTGCTAAGTTTTCTCCAAAATTTAATCTAAAGTTTATTTTCTCCGCTTTAAGATAAAAAAATAGATTACTTACAATACCTAATTAACTAGAAACAGCATTTAGTAGAAGGAATGAGGGAACCAAATTACGAGAAGTTACTATAACAATTAACTGAAACATTAGCATGTTTTGAAAGGCTTATAAGAGGCCAGTGATGGGTGGCATTTCTCAGGGGTCAGTATTGGGCCTTCAGCTGTTTTACATCTTTATCAAAGCTCTGTGGGCAGCAGGTCAGGGAAGGTGATCCCACCCTTCTACTCTGCTCTCCTGAGATCCCCCCTGGAATGCTGCATCCAGCTCTGGGGTCCCCAGCATAAAACATGAACTTGTTAGAACAAATCCAGGGGAGCCAAACCATTCCAGGATTCTAGTAAAACAAGATTGATACTTTAAATATCTGAATAGGTCTTGGTTTTTTTTGGTTTTTTTAATGTATAAATATATTTCCTTACCTTTTTAAACAAGGATATCATCTCTAATATACTTCAGTCCTCAAGCCAAGATCTTACATTATTTTAAAATATTCTTCATTATTTTTTTCTGGAGCTGTGTTATGAATTGCATCTTGCATAGAAATGTAACAGCCAGAGTAATAAGTCTGGAACCAGAATTCATTTTACCTTCTAAATTAGACTTTTATAATAAATGGTAAATTGAAATGCCATTACAAAAAGGTTACCATCTTTTATTACATGAAGTTAAGAACTTAAATTTTACTAATGGTGCAATTTTCTCTGTAATTCATCTTTTACTTAATAGCATATAATTGTTTAAATAACATTTTAGTCCCTGTAAAAAGAAGGTACTGTTAGCAAGGAAAGTCTGACTATTAGGCAGCTTAGGAAAAGCTCAGGGTTGTCTTTTTCAGATATTCAGATATATTACTTTTTATTTCACTGAGCCACAAGAGCATATAATTTTCTACACCAACAATTGATTTTTATTCTGGCTGATGACCTCAATCTTTTCCCACCCCCAAACCTTTTTTTTTTTTTTTTTCCAGAAAAACACTTGGGGTGGGGGCTTGTTTGAAATTCATTTTCAGTGTGGTGTGTGGGGCTTTTTAAACCAATCTTAATAAGGTGCTATGAATGCAATTTACTGGAATAGATTTGTAAGTGAAAGAAAAATGTGCTCAGAATTGCAATTAAGCCTGACAAGTGCTTATAGACAAGAATGGGAAATTTTAAGCTTAAAACTTCCAAACCCTCAGGTCTACTCTGTCCTCAAGGGATACAGTCTCTCAGTATGCATAAACTTTTTAAGTCCAGATGCTTTTAAAAGTGCCAGTAGGAAGATCTTACTTAAATGCTAATCCACTTTAGATCCAGAAAATATATTTGGGCAGCTGCTTTTCTCTAAGTGTGCACCATTAAAGACATACCTTGCAGTCTGAAACTGTCTGGGGACTCACAACCTGCATGTTGCATTTTTAATTCTCCTGAAGCATGGCTAGCCTGCCCCAACACAATAAAATTCCCCACAAACCCAGTCCTTTCCCTTGAAATGTGATGATGGTTATGCTGCCCATCTGCTGTGCAGAGGTTCAGTGGTTGGGGTTAGGAGGTGGGGAGAAAGGAGAGCAAGTCCTGCTTAGTTTGATTATCTCATCCTTGTGAGTGAGCTCACATCTAGCAGTGAGCAGGGGCTGTGTCCTGAGCTGGGGTGCTCCCAACACCCCTCAGGGAAAAACCCTGTTCCCCTTGGTGCCAGCTTGGGGACCTCAGCATGGGAGAGGCTGTAAATATCACAGGGACTCGAAGGAAACCAGCAGGACCCTCTCCTGCAAGCAGAAAAGCTGCACCTCTCTGCTCTGTGTGCCATTATGTATCATATCCAAAGACTTAATGCAAATGTATAAGCTGTCCCTGGAGCTGGAAAAAAATCTATAATATTTCTATTGCTGTAATATCTATGAGCCAAATGCAGACATTTGTTTGATTTGGCCTCGGGCATTTTTATCTGGCACGCTCTCCATTTCATTTCTCCCACACTGTATCAATCTCAAAGCTCCTTTGGTTAGGAAAAAAGAAAGAGAAAAGGAAAAAGAAAAATAAAAGCTCCAACAACTCCCTCTGTATTGCTTTTTAGTTGAGATGCAAATGAAAAAAAAAGCCTTCTCTACCAAAATATTAGTACCAGAGTACCAGTATGATAGCAACCCTGCTGCAAAGCTGGAGGAGAGGTTTGCCTGTTGTGATTGCCTGTGAAATACCCCCTCCCCTCCCAAGCTTGCTGTCACTCACCTCCTAAATAGTGGGTGTTCCAGCTGACACATGCTTCACTGAGCAGTGGAGCTTGGTGGCATCCCAATCCTGCCACGTCATGTCAGCTGAAATTGCTATGTTAGAATGTAAATTAACCCCAGAAATTACAGGTACACATTTGATAACTGTATATAAACGTTTCTTCACATCTAGGGGAGGAGTCCTGGATGAGATTGTGTTGGACAGCAGAGGTGAGGCTAACTAGCATCTCAATTTACCACTGTATTAACTTGTATTTGTACATTTTAAATAGAAAGCAAAAAGCTCATTAGGCTTTCCTGGAACTACATGTTATATGAGCAAAGAGGCAATAGTTTGTTTTTAGGTTAAATTACTGATATGTTTTTCCAGGCAATATTTCAGTCAAGATCTTACCACAAGTAGCCACAAAATGATGCAAAAGTATCCCAACTAAGTGTGGGGACTAGAGAAGTTCTCATGGTACAAGCAAAGAGAATTATTGCAGGTTGTCACTGTATCAGCAGTCAAAAGATTTACAGCAAGGTTATAAAATAGCTTTAAATATTGACCCAAATTAATTCAGTCCAAAGAGTCACCCCTGTTATTCACTGAGTGTCGGTTTGGCCACACGACGGACTTGGCACAGACACAAGATCCTCCACAGATTCCTGTCCATTAAAGTGGCAGAAACCCTGAAATTAACACTTACACTACAGCTAAGGAAGAAGTGGGTTTATTGGTCTTGGTTTAATATTTTTTTCTCTTAGTAAATTCTCCCTCACGTTGGGTAAATCTGAAACATTATTGCAGGATCATTTTCCTCTACTTTATGCATTTTTTTATATTACCAGCTTTATATTTTATGGCAAGCCTCTGAGAGTCATTAATTTCAAATGGCTGAATAAACATTGGTGTCTTGACAGGCACTTATTTAAATGCATTATTTTTGGCATAAGATCTAAAGTTATGTTTGCAAGGGATGGCAACATTTGTTGGCTCTTTTTTCCCTCCTCATCTCATCACAATCTGGCATAATTCTCCCAGTCTCTCGTTTTACCTTACCTTAGATTAATAGTCAAACTTTAAAGGATCAAAATTACCCACGCCTAGAACTATGAGGCAATAATTTTCTTAGAGCCCTTTGTTAGTTGTTCTCTGATATTTAGCTGTCTCCCCTCATATCCAGTCTCCACAGAGTAGACTGAGCCAGTAAGAGAACATTTTTAAGCTCCTCATGTCATCAACCTAAATAATGAAGAATGGTAATTTCGGCGACGGAGACCTGCACATTTCAATTTTCAGTAATAGATGTTAAATGAGCAGTAGAAAACTGTTTGAATGAGTCTGTAGTTATCTCATGCAGCTGTTCATTGCTCCTTAGTTTAAGTTTCTGATTATGTTCCTTTGTACAGGTATTTCTGCAGATCTGCTGGCTCTTTTTCCCTGCTATTGTCTGAGATCTAATTACAAATCTTACAAATATAGTTAGCATGTGCTGAGGATTTGAAATAAAAAATTCTGTAGGAACAATATATTTGAAGAGGGAAAAAAAATATTATAAAGCATTGTTTTCTGGTATTCCTTGTGTCAGTTCTGAAAGACATAAGAAAGTGGTCTAAAAAAAGGAGTAAAAGGAAGAAATTCCCCACACACACTTTCCCTTGTAGTTGCCAGATCCCTGTTAGCACTTGCTGACAGATGTACTTATGGACTGTCTGCTGTCCTCTGCCAGTACCTGTGAGCAGACAGTGATCACAGGCAGGGGTTCATATGATATTTTATATATCAATTGAATCCACTATTTTAAATATTTAAATTAAAAGATAATGATTGTGATAATAAAGGTATGATTTCTATTTAAAGTCTTGATTAATTACATTTAAAGACATGGAATTATGGGGAAGACAGTATCTGGATCTGCAGTTAATGCTTCCATTTTGATATCCTTAAAAAAAAATTATTCCTCCCATGGTCATGAATCATCATCATTAGGCTGCTTCATAAGCAATTAAAAAGGTCAAGCTGACAAACTGTACTTGATACGAGGCAGTTCAAGGATTAAAAAACGTTGGGAGGTGTATTGAGATGGATTTTTCTAGTGGAATGAATGGGTGCTGGAACAGTGTACCACACCTCATGGGGCATGCAAGGTTAGACAACTTTGCACTCCTGTGATGACACTCCTGTCTTAGGCCCCTTGATTTAAAGCCTAAAGGTCAGTCAGATGAGTTCAGGGCATATTTCACTCAGCAGACAACCTAGTCAGGAGACAAAGGCATTGAACTTCACTTGTCACCTTCTTGGCTTTATTACTTCAGGATCTTCCACTTCAGTGGGAGAACCCAGTTGTCCTGCTATTGTACCCTGAATGTTATGTAGTGATTTGTACCACAACAAAGCGAGTAAACTGCCTGCTTAATTCAAATCTTCAGAGATATTCCCTGATTTTGGATCTATCAATTTTTTTTTTTAATTAAGTAGGGCATGAAATGTGAAAGACAGAAAGGAACAAATGAGTACAGTTAATCTTTCTGTTTCCAACCTGAGTGTCCAGCAGCCCTTGTCTTCTCTCACATTCTCTTACATCCAAACACAACATGGGGCTGCAAAGGAAGCTCTGCAGAAGAAGAGCAGGCACTGCCTCCATGATGGTGCCAGGAGAAGGACGTGAAGGCTGTGTCTTACAGGCCAACTTCAAGGACATGCCCAGATGACAAAATATCTGTCAGTCCCACCACTACCTCTTCCAGGGGGTTTGACTGCCAGAGGAGTATTTCAGTGACACTGATGAGATCTTCAAATTGTGCTTTTTTTGTGCTGGTTGAGCATGCACATAGATTATTTTTAAGTTGTAAAAGAGACCAGAAACAGAGAAATTCCAGCAACGGGTGTTTTGGGACCATGATTTCTTGTCACATCTGAGAAACCTTAAGTGCTAGTAACTGATCTGCTTTATGTGTACAAGCACAAAGCTTCTAGTTTTTATTGTAGCAGAGTGCTTTCAATTTAGAAAAAAATCAATCAACAGAAACAGTAAATGGCACCACGCTCCACATTTCTCTTTGGGAACAGCATTATAACATTTTGTCTTGCTCAACAAGAAATTTTATATTGCTTTTGTTTATATACAGGATAATGTAATGGGGATACAGGGCTTCCGTTTAGAAAGGTTATTGACACTCTTGGTGCTGTGTTGGCATTTATTCTTTGGGTTTTATTGCTCCTGATCTGTGGTATTTATGTCTCTGAGGTGAGGACTTTCATCTCTGATACATGCTCATAATTTACAGGCTGCATGGTGCCCTGATGTTGTCTGCAGAAACAGGAAATTAAACAATTAAACAGGAGGCAGATGTGAAGAGTAAAACAAGGTACTCCCCTCAGAACATTTATTTCTCAATATTGTCCATTGGTCAGAGGAGGCTGAAAGCCACTGCTGGTTGAAAATTTTGGGGGAACCAAGGCAGCTTTCCATAGATGGATATGAGAAAATGGCAAGGCACTCCAGAAGGGGAATAAACCAGGCAGAATGTTAATTCAGAATTTAATGGAAGTCTGAGCTTCCATGTTTTTTCCCATATCCAGCTTTCCTGAATCTGTGTGACGTGGCTGAACCCTTTTGTCACAGACATTCAACCCCCATTCCCCAAGCTGTCTGAAGTGACCATTGCCAAGCTCCCTAGTGATTGCTTTAACTGTAATAGCAATGACGGATCCCTTTATTAATTGCAAATTGCACTATCTGGAGATGGTGACAACAGATATGGAGAAAGGAACAGAATATCCTAATTTTTCATTGCATAATCAGCCTGTTTGGAGCTCCAGATAAAAATAAATTACCTCAACCTTACAATACACTTGACATGTATTTATTGCAGCATTCTCTATCAGCAAGTGCCATACCTACACGAGCAAGCTTCTCTCACATTACCCTAAAACGTGGAGGGGAGTGTTAATGAGAAAGAGCAATCAAAGCAGGGCTGCCCTGGGATTTGGGTTTGGAGTCCAGTTGTTGCATGCCACCACCTCTGGACACTGCCTTCCAAGTGCCCACCCAGGCCCAGGGAGAAATCTGTGCTAAACATCCTGAGGGGAAATGCACGACACGAAAGGACTTTGCAATCCTTCAGTGGTAGAGATTGACTCAATGGATAATATGATCTGAGAATACCAAATAGTAAAAAAGACATTTCTCTTGACTTGCAGAAAGAGGGAGAAGAATTCCAGTGACTTGAGAGGGAAAGCTGTCACCAAATTCACCCAATTTGGAAAAATTGAGGGACATGCCTATACACCCACTGCTTGTTCTCAGAGCCAAAGTTTACAAGACTTCCTAATGGAAGCAGACAATTCCTCAGTTCCTGTTTGCTGCAGCTGTTTTCACCATGTCCTGAATTGTTTGATACAAAGTCTAAATTAGTCTTGAGAAACAGGATTAACCTTTCCAATCACATTTAAGGTGAAATTGCTTAACTACAGCACACAATGTCATGCTACAGATAATCCATGTGCTTGATTAATGCTTTTGTAATCAATTGCTGTCTGGAAGTGACTCCTTCCCATCACACTCTTCACAAAAAGAGCAGATGGTATTTAAAAGGTTATGGCAAGAGGGCATTTCAGAGGTCAAATAGAACATCGATCAAGTGGGCAGAAAAATTGCTTTTTTCCTTCCCCTTCTTATCCTCGCAATCCATGAGGGAATGTGGACTATGAATTATAGTTTGATCTATAGTTCAAGCACTAAAATGTTTTCTTGTTTCAAATTTCTGTGTTGTTTTGGGTAATGAACCTGGAAATTGGATTCCCTTTGTGCCAATAAAAAATTGTACCCAATACATGTATTTCAGCATCATAATTCTTAGACCCACAGAGGTTTGCCTGCTATTACCTTGAGCACAGCCCTAATACCGGTGCTTAGTAAAGGCTATTCTAATATCCACAATGTCTTAGATCAATTTTTAGCAATAACAGGGGTTCTGTGAAAAAAAAATACTCTCCACTTCCAAGCTCTTTTACAAAAACCAATTAAAAAATTATATTGTAGGACTCATTCTCACTACTTCCCATGTACATAGTTGGTTGCCATTCTGCATCAGAGTCCAAGGAGAAGTGTTTCCATCTGAGTGCAGGGGTCAGGGAGACTCCACTTTTCAAAGAGGTCTCCAAAACCAACACTCAGGGGTTTGCCATTGTGGAATACAAAAAAGAATATTAGTACCCTTCTTCCTCCCCTTTCCATCTCTTGTCATGCTAACCGCACAGAAAGAGAGTAATAGAACAGAAGAGTAAAATTGTTTATGCTTTCTAGTAATTTCTGAGCTTTTACTAATGAGAATGTAACTATTTTCCTATTGTTTTGGACACAAATATTGTTGTCTTTGTTGCCTAATAAAAGTGTATTTGTATTAATTGCCACATCTTTCCCGCCACTCATTTTTCTTTTTTTTTTTTTTTTGTGGTTGTACAGGTTACTGTGACAAGTGAACTGTTCATCCTGACTAGGTCTTTGAAGCAGAATTTCATTTGGGAAGTGAAGATACCATAATCCTCCTCTGTGATCAGTTCCAGGAAGGATTGGCTAAGACATTTTTCAGGATTTTAACTTAAGAGCCTGAGCTCCTCAAATCTTTCTTATATGCACAATTCTCACTCACTTAATGTAAGTAACCTGAGGAGCTCTTAATGAGACAGGGGTTTTATTTATCCAAGAGCAATTAATACCTGCCATATATTGCATAAATAAAGCTGTTAAACATGAACTTTCAAAAGGTGAACAGAAGCAGAACTTGATGGAAACATACTAATTCTCTTAAAGTGTCATCTGGGTGTTTTCCCATCCAGGAGTGCTATCACTGGAACTGTCAGTGTATTTTAAATAGTCCTAATACACACAGTCATTTATAACATGCTGGCAGAACTTTCAATATCAGTTTTGTAGTTTAATTTCCTTTGATTTATTTCAAGAGCGAATGTACATTTTTAAAGCAGCTGAGATCTATGAGACATTTCAACTAAGTAATGTCTGTCAGCACTGAAAACAGCAATGGTACAAAGGTATATATTGTGTGATTTTTTTCCATTATTTACTGTCCAACAGAGAGGAAACAAAATCAAAAAAATCTTCTGTATGGGTGAGGTATTTCTGTTTCACCATTTAACTTGAGGTTCCTAAAAGGAAGGATACAAAAAAAAGATGTTAACGTGAACAACTGCATTGGTATAAATGAGGAGTTAGGAGAGGTTTATTTCTAGCATTAAGTTAAAACACACAGATTTCTCAGAAAAATATGACTCCTGGGGACTGGCTTCACTTCAGGCATTCTTCATAGGGATTCTGAGTGGAAAGACAGTATTGGCCCTTATCAGAGAGTTTGTGTCAATTGCCTTGTTATGACTGGGACCCAAGCGATCAGAACTGCCATATTAAATGCAAATTGATAAATGAAAGTCTTTACTACCAGTCCAAAGGCAAAAAACAGCTGTGAAAATAATGCCAGATATATTGACAGCACCGTAGTATTTTTCATGGAGTTTAATATATGTATTTTATGACTAATCCTTTAGAAACTTCTAAAGTAAATCTTTTATCTTCCATTGTGTGTCCATATTGATCTGCTGGGGAAGTGTTGCTTGCAGCTGAGAGGTATTATTCATTATGTTTGGAAGCTGTTTGATCAGAGAAGAAAAGAATACAGCATGGTTTCAAGAGAGTGAGAAAATCAAATGAACTTATATAGATGAAAAATAAATAGTGAGATGTGCTTCAACTTTCTGTTATTTATTTTTCAGAGCTTTTTTCCCCTGAAGAGACCAGTGAATCTTCAGATAAATTGACAATGTCTTAAGTAACCAAATAAAAAGCCAAAGCCATCTACCTTTTAACAATAGAGCTGTCTATAAATATAAATGTACAATTTCAGCCCTTTTTCTCCATGTTTAATTTCACACCTTAGTTTTATAATTAGGAAACCGTGATTTTACAGAGACTTAACTGATGTTCTGAATGAAATAATATAATCATATGTACAACTGAAATCTGACTTTTAAAAATTATTTGTCGGTGAATATTGACTATTCCTCTGAATGTTAAATGTGGCACGAGAACTTCATATATGCAGTCAGTCATAAAAAGGGGAAACCATTAAAAGAATTTTTCTGTCTTTCCTCTAACTAAACCTATTATACCTCTACAGGTTCCCCATCTCTCTCCCTGCTCTGTCCCTTTCCAAGCCCTAGCTCCCTCTTACCTTGGATAACCATCCACAATCAATCCAAAACATATCTCTTTTCTTTATGGTGTGACAGTGCCCAAAGGTTTTCTTTTCTGGTGTCTCCTGCTCCTGATTTTAGACACGGAATCAATCATCAGGGCCGTCGCACGTATCTGCTGAGTGATTGCTCTTCTGCACCCTCAGAGTATTTCCTTGGCCCAATTATATTCCTGCCTGGGTTGTTTGTTCCTTTCTCAGAAATCCATAATACACTACCCATCAGAGAGGGGAGGGAGGAAATGCCCTGGGCTTTTTAGTAGTTGCAAGGATTGTATAGTTTACTCAGTCCTTAAATGTAACACTGAAATGAACCTGCAGTGTCTGTGTTTGGATGACTATTAAGTGACAAAAGCAGTGCAGTATTCTTGTGCAATCAATATCTTACATGTGCAACCAAAGACAGCACTTTAAATTACAAAAAAAAAAAAA
>VXBC01001107.1:48154-85288 GCA_013399945.1 Ploceus nigricollis
GAGGATACTACCTACCAACAAAGTGGTGTCTGCATCTGCTTTTGCTTGTGTATTGCTGCCTTTTCATGGCAAAGTACTTCTTACAGATCCTTTCTGCAGCCACCAGCATGTGCTAAAGAGTGACACTGATAAAGCACATACTGTACACTCCCCACATTTGTCAGATTCCTTGTGCCTACCTGACAGAAGTGTTCTACTGCTCCTTTGTTTCTTTGAAAGATTTTCTTCAATGTCTTAGTTTTAGGTGTTGCAATCCTAAGCAAGCTTGCTCTTTGTGCTTCATCTGAAAATGTGGGAAGGTAGCTGCAAAGGGAAAAAGGTACAGGTAAAAGGAACAGGTAAAAAAAGGTTATTAGTAAAATCACTTTTTGGTCCTGGTGGTAAATTTAATAAAAATATCAATGTGAGACTGCTTCCACAGTGGAACAAAGCTAATAATACCTTAAATTGTTCTACTTGTTGCGGGATGCAATAACAGCAATGTGCTATGACTATAATTTTTCAAACATTTAGATGCAAAAATTTTACACCTATCTATGTATTGGCAATTTGAGGCACCTGAATTCCTTCACTAATTTGATTTTATGTTCTTAGAGCCTCAGAGAGAGAGCGACAGTAAATCTGCAGTAAAATCAACAATTAACAAATGAGCTCTGCTCAATGAAATTGCAGGTTCAGACTCTTATAAACTTTCCTCACAGACTGTGGAATGTTTGCTGTTTGCCTGAGGGTCTTCGTGGCAGGATCGCCACATTTCCTTCAGGCAAACTGGTGTGAGTGTTGCACAGAGTGCTGGCACACGCCCACAGTGCCAGGGGCTGGGTCACAGCACACCTTGCAGGTCACTGCTCCTGCAGTGGCAACGCCAGACATGTCCCCAGGTGTCCCAGCCAGCTGGATGTGCCTGGACTTTGTGTGCACAGGGCCAGCTCCCCCCAGATCCTGCCTTGCTCAACTCCTGCCATGGTCACAGCTCTAACTGGGCTGTGACATCCCAAATAAAGGCTCTCTTGGTTTTTTTCCCATCAGGATTTAATTTCACGACAGCAAAAAGAGTATCTCTAGGATAACTAGGATATCTGCCATCCTTACCATCCCACAATTAAGAATCAGCTGATCTGTGAGCTGGAGTGAACTGATCTGACAGCTGGGGAAAGAAATGGGCACTTTGGTTCACTGGAATATTTGAGCACATTTTGCTTTTTTATTCCAGGATAATTTGCATAGAACTTTTTAATCTCAAATTATTGTTATTTTAAAGCACCACTGTGTGGGAGATGGCCACTGGACTTCAAAATAAGTAGTTGATATGAAAATCTAAGTATATTTGTGCAAACAATAATTCTCTTCTAATAAATATATCATCCTATAGCTTTTTTTTGTTAAGGGAAAAGTGCTTTTCAAATTAAAGAAAATTTCTTGACTATTCAATTTAGATTTTCTAAAGAATGAGCAGAGATGTGTTGAAACAGGGAACTTCAAAACAGTTCCAACTGACAGTAGAATGAAAATCCCACCCCAAAGAGAAAGAGAGGAAAAAGAAAAGGTGTTGACTTCCATGTGCTGTAGTGCAGACTTGCATGAGCCATGATGTGCCTGTTCAGTATGAGTCTGATCAGGCTGCCCTGTTCAGGGCAGGGAATCACAGAGGGAGATGGAGATCCACACCTGTCCTTAGAGCTTGACAAAAAGCCTTGGTGCTATTTGTATCTACAAGGGTATAAACATGGAATGATTGCACTAAAACCAGTGGCTTTCCTCCTGGTTCACAGCTGAACAACAGAGGAAAACATTTTACCACCAAAACTCGATTTTACTTTTTTTTTTCTGTTCAAATATACAGCCTTTAAATCTGAGGACATTTAATATTTTTGCTTTTAACTTCATTTTGGTTTTGGTGAATTTCTTACTTTGCTCAGAGTAAGTAGATAACTTAGTATGTCAGCTCAGATTTACCAGGATGATCAGGTTTCTTTTTGTCCCTGAGGAAAAATATTATCAAACTACCCACTTGAGGAAATGAAATGTATTAAAACACCTAACCTGTATGATGTCCTGTTAAAACAAAATAATCCTGTATGACACTCAGTCACTACTGCAGTTGAAACAACATGTATTCATTTGATGATTATCTCATTGAAACAAAGTTAACACACCAAACTGACTGCTTCTCTTTTCTTTAGTCTCACTTTCATTCTTTAAACACTGATGTGGGCTGGTGGACTCTGAAAGCAAATTCTGGCCTCAGAGATGCCCTTTAAGGCACTTTCTCTCAACATATGAAAAGTTCAATGTGCCTGATCCAAAAGTGCTGCCAAAAGCTACTGGTGGAAAGAAAGGCTTCATACTGAACCAGATAAAAGCAAAGGAAACAAAACCAGAAGTGGTATGAGCTGGACTAGATACTGAGGATTTTAAGATGGCTTCTGTGTGACAGAGATGCTAATATAAAAATCTGAGGATCTTTTAAGAGTCAAATGAAACAAGAATAAGGATACCATGAAAACATTTAACCCAGAATCCCATGACATCTAATTCAGGGCTTTATTTAGTTTTCACTGTGTGAGCTTTGGGGAGTATCTCACAATGAGAAAGTCCATAAAATGAAGAATGCAGCTTAGTTTAAGAATATTTAAACTGTTAACATTCAATTAATTACGACTGCGGTAATTGAGTTCTTTTACACACAAATGTGGCTATCAGGAGCTGTTATTATACAACCAAAATATGTTCACATGTAAAAATCAAACAAACAAACTTAACTGAAGCAAGAAATACGCTGATAGAAAAATAGGAATTAATGAGAGATAGCGATCACTGAAAAAAAAAAAAAAGGCATAGACTTGTAGAATTTTGGACTTGAAGTGATTTTAAAAATAAAGCTTTGACTCTAGAGACAAAAAAATATGTATTATTAAACCTCTATATTCTGGTACCATCTAGAGGCCAAATGGCACAGCATCAAATTTTCCTAGGAGCTGTACAAACATATAAAATTATAGATGTTCTCTCTTCAACTCAAAGAAGGGGTATGGCAAACTCACAGCTACTGAATGCTTGTGTTATTTCTTCTTGGTGCAATATTTTCTGTCTGTCTCTCTTCCTTACATATTGTCTGGATCATCTGTGTGCAAACCCTGGGTGTGCCATCCTTCCAGTCTGCCAACAGCTGTGCCACAAACACAAATCCTGAGTACAGAAGGCAGAATGTGCCTCTGGTGCAAGAGCTTCAACAGCTGCACCCACAAAAATGTTATAAGGACAAGAAATACAGCCAGGGTCAGGAATGAATTGTTCCCACCACCATGGAGCCCTGGGATTGCAGTTTTCTTTATAAAACGTCCAAGAGATTTCTTTCCTAGCATTTGGGGTAGAACTTGGAAGGCCAAAACATATATACATCAAATCCTCCTACTTTTCAGCTACAGAGTTGATAAGTGATGTCTAAGGAAATACGTACACTTGGGTTTTGCTACTGTTACCTTGATGCTGAATTGTTGTGAATGCGCCAGTGAAAGAATTTTTGAGCTGCTGCTCCAAGAAAGAAACATTAAAATAGAAGGTTTTCATGCAGGGCAGGGCTACTGAAGAGACCTGTGAATAAGCCAGCCCAAAGGCTGGAAGGCATCAGTACAGGATTACTTGAATCTTCACCTGAGCAGGCAGAATTAGGTGGCCAGGGAAAATAGATGTAATTGTCTGGGGTAGAGCACTGCACTAATGAAACTGTGCTGCTTCCAGCCAGCTGAGGACATCTCTGGCTCAGGAATTCCTTAAATGCCTCTGTTATTTGGGACCACTGGGTAATAGGTCAGTGATCTCACCCAGTGACCTCTAAAAGGGTCTTTCACTGATTTCAAGGGGATGTGTACTAAGTTTCTGACTGTGAGCTTCACTTCATGTCTGGGCCTTGGGACTTCGAACTTTCTGTTGAATTTTGCCTTACTAGTAAAATTCGTGGAGGAAAATATAAAATACAGTGACACAGACTTGATCACGTGTTTCAGTAACATGCTCCATGGGTTGGCTGCAGTGGCCATGGTGGCTATACAGATGACACAAATAGTTTAACTCATTTTCCATGTATTTAACACACAGAAAAGATTCCCATGATATTTGCAGTGAAACTATAGGGATCTTTAAGATTTTCCTACGTGTATTACAGGAGGATCACGGAAGCCAAAAAATATATAAATTGGGGAATTTTCTCACATAAAGTAGATAACTTTCTATCCTGAGAAGTATAATATTGTACTGGAATTAACTGAAAGAAATTGGATTATTTTGATCTTTCCAACTTCATCTTTCATTTTTTGCTTCACTTGTTAGGAGATAGGTATAAAGAATGTCTACCTCATTTGACTATCTTTAGACTTTACGAAAAATAATAGTCAGCTTCCAAAAATAAACTACAATATTCCTTCTAATTTCAGTTGGTGTAAGATCAGGTTCTTGATTCAGATATTTTGACTCAAGTTCAGATATTTTGACTCCAGTTACTTCTGTAAGAGGCTCCAGTGCCAATGTCACTGTGGAAGTCAGCAAGAGTTATCAATATAGATGATCATGGCAAATTTAGATGTCATCTAGACCCTTCTAGGCCTGTCAAATGCTTTACTCCATTATTTTAAAAGCAAGATCAGTGTTTCATTGTTATTTCTAATTCTGTGAAAAGGTTTACACTCTTTACCACATCTCAGGAATTCACCAGGACTGCTGGTAAAATTTGAATTTTTTTTCTGGCAAGCTCTGTTTGCTTTTCACTGAACTTTGCAGATGTGAAAGGTAAAAGACAAAGGTTTGCTTTAAGCTTTCCATTCTTCACAAGCTAATCCCAAAAGCTGAGCTGCAGAGGGATCACAAGGGTCACAACTTTAATAGGGGGATATTGGAGAGGGAAATCCCACTCGTTTGACATTGACAATAATGCAGACATCTGATTTCTGCCTGGAAGTTGATAAAGTATAGCTAATATAAATAATAAATCAGCCCCCCAAACAGTTTTATTTTTTAATGGTAGTACATAAGAAACAAATAAGTGGATGGGGCAAGGAGTGGGTAAAAAGAAGTATTAGAACACCTCTAACTTCTTGAATGTAAGAAATATAATCCTGATAAATTTCAGTTCTTATGGGAGTAAAAAGCCACAGTTTGGAATTTTTTCAGGTGAAAACATATTTTCAATGCTTCCCTGGCTTAGTATTTTCATACTGTCAAAATGGATTTTTGTGAAATCACTTCCTGTTCATTTTTCATCAAAGTTAAATCTTCCATTTTTGAGTGCCCATGCTTTTCACATTTTTTAAAAAAATTAGTTCTTAGGTTCTTTTATTGGAGTTCAACATCTACTGTTCAAGTACTACGAATGTTCTTAATACCTGCTTCCACTCCAGGGTTGCATTAATAAATCAGATAGATTATTAAATCAGCACAATTTCATTAACCCCATTCCCTCTGTAAAGAATAATTTGAACTGAATTGTTTAATTCAACAACTTTTACGGAAGAGAGGCAATTTCCCATAGACAGAAGTTCACAGTGACTTATTTGCTTTAGAGTAAAAATATTTCTGGGACTCTTACCCAACCAGATTCTGAACTCAGGGTGAGTGCTGATGATCACAGCCATCCAGGCTGTCACAGATGTTGTGTTAAGAAAGCTATTGACCATCAGTGGGTAGTAAAATTTTTCTGCTCTCACTTTATTGCTGCCCCCATTAAACCATCCTCTCAGGTCCTATATTTGTGTAACTGGTTCTGTCCCCCACGGCCTGGAGTCGTTAGGCCATCCCCCAGTAGAGGACCATATAATGCTTTCTTAATTAACCCTGTGGATCTCGTTGCCCCAAATAACATTTGAATGGGAGCCTGTAGCAGTAATATCTTGATCAGTAATATCTTTCCACTGGAATTGCTTGGATGGAATACATAATTTCAGAGGTAAATGCTAAAAGGCCACAAGATACTTTTGAGACAATTACACCACAGTTTGTCATTTCATAACAGAAGGACTGCATTAATTGTCAAGACAGCATTCCCTTTTTGAATGCCATCCTTATTCAGCTGCAAGTTATTTGAGTTTCTTCTAACCCAAATAAACTGAAAAGAGTAAGAGCATATTTAGCAAAATATTATCAGATATATTAATTCACATTTCTACCATAGAATCTTTAATTAGTCAGTACTTATTGCTTCTTGAATTAGAAAGTAATTTTTTATGAGATATTTTGCCTCCATGCCTTTTGAATCCTTTGTCTCCAGCACATCTTTTTGCACATATCTCAGATTCAATCCAAGCGATTTGATCACAGAATGAAGCACTCTTATGTCAAGCCTGTCAAATGTGTTTGGCATTAGATCAGTCTATAAGTGTCAATTTGTTTGTGTATTCTACTTTCATTTCAATAAAAACATGAGTAGTCTACCATTTCAGATCAATTACTTGTTTTGTGTTGCCACATTTTACTTTGTCCTTCAGCTGTCTTTGCTTTCATGAACAGAAGTGATCTGCAGGCTGAGGTTTGGTGGGGATCCACCCTTGTGCACCTTGTCTAAGCCACAGTCTAGGCCACAGATCACAGGAGAAGTAATGAACCACTTTGTACTTAAAGATTTTAATCTGTATAGGTGGCACAGAAGGTATCCTAACCATTTAATTCCTTTGTCATTTTATTTGAATCTTTTTCTCGTCCTCCAAGTAGTCCAGCTTCAGCAAATCATTCAAGGTTTTGCAGTTACTGAGAAGTGCCAAATGCAGCATTTGCAGTCAGGGAAGATAAACTTGGAAACCCTCACACAGAGAGACAAAGTGCCACAGAAGTACAGACTGTAAGTCTGTATATGCAGGGTAATGAGGCATGGGAGTAAAAAAATGTGTGTGAATTACCAATGAAAGAGGCTAAGATAGCCTAGAACAGCAGAAATTCAAGAAAGAATTGGTCAGGTATGCAGATTTCAGGTCTCAAGCACACAGCTGGCCACTCTCTATATGACCCTGTCTGGAGGAATATTTATATTCTGTCAAAATAATTTCTCTAGAATAGTGGTTTCCTGACAACATTTTCCATGTGTTTTGTCCACTGCACCACAATTCTTCTGCTTCATGCACAAGTTGCTGCTAAAATTACCAGTAACTCAAAACTCCAGGATTAATGTCTGTTCTGCAGAGCCTCCCAGGATTCAAACCACACAAATGCTCCATGGTGGAGTTGGCTCACTGGGGAAGCATATGGGCCACTGCTGTTATTTGGATAGGAAATGGGAGCAGACTCTTAAAACTCTTTAAGGAATAAAAACTGTATAGATTGTAGGGTTAATAGATCAGTATTCTTCTGAAATATAAAACATGGATGACTCTTTAAAAGTACTAATTTAGTACCATGAAAAGTTAATTTTCTGCCCATTTTGGAAAAGCATTATTACATGTTTTTTCATTTACCAAGTAGAATATGATTGTGTATGCTGGACAAACGAGAGCTTCAGATGAAACATAATTAATTACAAAGTATTTACCCTTTTTTCCTGGACTGGGCAAGCCATCTTATTTGTAAATAAATTTTGGATTTTAATTATGGAGAGATTTGTACTTCTAACTAATTGCTCAATATGCCTCATTATTTTTATTTGAGGAAATCTGCTAATTAGAAATATAAACCAAATGTTTGTTGTTACTGTCTTTTTAATAAATGAGACACTGAACAAAATTTTTGGCTTTTATTTATTGGAATAGATCCCTTATGAAAGCTTTGCTTATAGAAAGAAGGGCTTTGCTTATTCTCTGTCTTTGACAATCCCCATTTGTATCTTTTTAGGAATAAGAAAATTATTATTTTCTTAATTCGGGAGAAAAAAGCAGAATAAGTTAGACACCTTTAACAGAGTCACATTTTAGGAGTAGGTGACCATAGTGATTTACTTAAAGGACCAGAAAGAAAACAGAAGTCATTCTTTCATTTTTTAAAGACGTGCTCCTTAAAATTCACTAGGATTTTTGGCTAAACTCTGAGTTTTCAGATTGCTCATCTCAGTAAATAAACAACGTGCCCCTTGTGTGTCCTTTCTATCACATTTAGCCTCCAGATTTTCTCAAAAATGCTGAGAGAAATATTGAGCACCTTGCTACTGCTCATTATCTGCCTTAGCTATTACATGCTCAAAAGCAAAGTTATTATCATTCACATTTTTTCCCCATTAAAAAGGCAAGTGGTGAGGATCAAGGCAGCAGCAGGCACCTCTTCTCTTTCTGTGTGTCTGTAATTTCTAAAACTGCAGCGATTTTGCATATTGAACACACACCACCAGCACGAGATGGATGCTCCCACTGGATGTGATGAGGCTCTGTGAAGCCTAAGTTTCCTTTTTATTAGTCCTAGATGCTATCAGGAAACCAAACTCTGGCTGTACTGCATTTCTCACTGTCCTTGAGAAAATGGATGGGTAACTTATAACCATAATTATGCCCACTCACTGGTCTAATGAAGAGAATTAGGGAATGTGTAAACAATAGCTGTGCAGGGGAGAGTATGCATAATTGGCAACTATTAATCTAATAGTGAGAGAGGGAGATGGGTGAGAATGATTAACATAGGCCACACAGAATGATCATTTGTGATAAGGATGGCTGGGAAGACATTGACATTATTTAGCTTTCCCTGCTGGCAGGGAGAGCATGAATAGAAAGAAAATTAAATGCAGGATGGATCAGCAGGTGTGGTGCAGCAGGATTTCAGCACTCACATTTTTCCTTTTCTTTAGAAATATTGCCCAAGTATTTCGTTCCATGCTATCAGTACCACAAAAAGTGCTGAATGGTGAAGTAGAAGAACAAATATTTTCCACTGTCTCGCAGGGAGATTCATTGTACAAATTGTGTTTTTCTGGCCCAGTCAAGGGCATTGAGAGCTATGGAAGACTCTGGTTTAGGTTCCCATTTTTATTTTCTGTCCTCTGAGTGGTCCTTTCCTTGTGGCAAGCAGGAAAGTGACTGCAGGATGATGGAGAGTGATTATTAAAAAGAACAAAAGAGAGAGGAGGTAGATAGTTCCCAGAAAGAAAGAAAATAGCAGTTAACTGGAAGTGAGAATGGAAAAGGCTGTAGGGTTTGTGAAAAGAAGGTGAGAGAAGGATAGTAAAGGATGACTGGGACAGTCACGACCTGGTATTTACGGGGTGAGAAATTAAAAAGTATATTTGAAATTTTTCAGCTGTGAGGGTGAAGTCCCCTGACTGGGTAGGAACTGGACTCATTCTTCTGCTGTCAGCAAGGAACTAGACAACCATGCAGAACCTCCAGTCCTCAGCACAGGTTTGTCTTGTGTACAGACATGGGGGAAAACCAGGGAATAATAGCTAAAACTTACCTCTTAAAGCTCGCAAAATGACTTAATGTGAGTTTGTGCTGGAAAACTGAAATCTAGTATTTTCTCAATTCTGAATTTTATTCACCCTTTCTTCAGCATGCTACTGTTTCTACAGATATTTAGACACAGCTGCCAATGAGAAGGCATGCAGACTGCTCAGGCTAGGTGAAGGGACATAAAGAGAATAAACTCTACCTATTGGACCATTTTGTGTGAAAGTTCTTGGTACTTCTCAATAGTTGCTGCACAGGGTGGAGGGTCTTTGTACTGAAAAAGCTGCTCCAAAGACAGGGTTGTTTACCATTGAATTCATATTTATTTTTTATTGCTGGAGCTCTCCAGATTATAGCTAGGAGAAAGAACAAAGAAAGTAACAGAGAAGGAAGCTTTGGGAAAGCATAATTGCCAAAGTCTCACTCTCAGTTTGTGTTTTTCAAAAGGACTATCTCAAAACTGCATTTATGCACATAAAAGAAATACAAATGGAAATTATGAGATGGTCCTATACTTTCCCAGTCATGAGTAGCTTCTTCTTCTGCATCCAGAAAATGCAAAGAAAATATTTGATTCATGTGGATTCATGTGGGTAGAACTCCAAAACCTTATGAAAAAAATGCCAATTATTTCCTCTGTGAGACAAAACAAAGGCCAACACCCCACTCAAAAACAAAACTAGAAACACTTAAAAAGGGACTCCCTGAAATCCCTGAAAACTAACACTCATGTAGCTCAAGCTTAATCAGAGACTATCCATCTGTTCTGGGGATGCTGCAAAGATTTTCTGTCTTCCATGTGCTTCAAAGACAGAAAGCTTCCAAAAACTGTCAGTGGAATGAAGCCTCTCCTCCTTCCCTCTGCTGTGGTTGTGTTTGCTTGAATCAGATTCAAGTCCTCAGCTTTTATTATAGAAATTTTCTTTCATTTACTGAAGCATCATGTCTTATTTAAAGAATATATATTTACTTTACAAATGCATCACAAACTGTGTGTATTCACTGTAGACTGTGGAATTAAGAACAACACCCTAGGCATGCTTTTCATTTCCCATGGCAGGCCACCATCACCTTAATATTTAAATTCCTATGGGCTCAAAACCATTCATTTTTTATTTCCATAGTGATGGAAATCAAAGGAAAAAAGTCTATGCTATCATTTTCCTCTCTTTTAAAGCCATCATTTTTAGGTTTTTTACCAGTGAAATCCTTCACTTTTTAAATTTTTTAATCCTGTGTCAGATTAGTTCAAAGATCAATGAAAATAGCTGGAAACTATTTTGAAAACTGAAACATTAGTCAAGGAATGACTGAAATCAGCAAAACATTAATTAATCAAATTATCAAAGAAGCAATTTCTGAATGAGACAAGAACAATATTAAACTCTTGACTAAAAACTGGAAAGGCTGCAGAAATTTCTAAGAAAATCCAGTATGTATATGGATATACATAAATGATCAGTGTATGGAAATAGCTGCTAAGTAATTCATGACCAGTGTTTATTCTCTGGTTCCCAGAGCACAAAAATGAATGGATTAATGCTTTAGTGATCTTCTTCCTGTATTACATAAATGACTATCCCCACCCTTGTTAATGGCAATTTCAGATCATTCCAGCTATTTTGGGAAGCCTGTGAACTTTCAGCCAAAGTTGTTGTTTCATCATTCAGGATGGTGGAGAGCTCTGCTGCTGATAACCCCCAGTTTACCTCAGCTCAGCAGGCACTGGTAAAGAGCTGTCACAACCTTCCCTGGGACACTGGGTTATGTCATGTTCCCCAGCTACTGCCAAGCAGGGAGGATGAGTTTTTCTTGGCTAAAATGAAGTAATGGGAATAAAATTGTGCCTACAATACTTCCATCAGGATCAAAAGAAGAACTGTCTTTTCTCCTTTCTCCTATCTGCTGTAGAACAGCACAGAACATAAAAGAAGACTATTTCAGCTGACAGTGACCTACAATTGTCATCTGATGATCATCCAGTCCAACTGTCTGGCACTTCAAAGCTGACAAAAACTTAAAGCATGTTATTAAGGACATTGTCCAAATACCTCTTAAAAACTGTCAGGCTTGGGGGATTCTGTTCAACTCAGTTTTTTTCCTCCCATATATCTTGTCTCTGAACCCAGCAGATACAGTCCCTTCCTCATGAAATTAATTTTATTTTACAGATAATTTCCTGGGTTTTCTTTGTATTCTTAATGTTGAATTTCTCTCCTCAGAGCTTATCTGTCTCTAGTGCATCCAAACCAAACAACTTTGCAATGCCAAAATGAGTACCTGCTTGTAAAGTCCCTCCCTGGGATCTGTCCCTGGGGTTTTGGTGTGGCTGAGCCAAAATTTTAACTCTGACAGGGACTGCCACAGTGTCCCATAAGCTCCACACACCTCTAACAAAGCTCAGAATAGAGAAAATATTTCTATTAAAAATCTGTTTCCTATTACAGATACAAACAGCATAAGCAGAATCATCCTTCAAATTATGTCAGAAACATCAGTTAAAACCAAAAAACAATACCAAAAACATCCCAAAAACAACCAAACCCAAAAGATAATAAATAAATACTATGTTAGAGAAACATCCAAATAGATAGCACAAAATAGATATTTTATGCCAGAAGAGAAGCTGCAAATAAACTCTGTGATGGCCTCTGTGGCTTTCCAAGTCACCACTGATTTATGGAAATCAGTGAGCAGCTTCAGCATCAGGAGGAAGCCCACTGGCAGTGAGATGTCTACAGGATTTGAAACAGGGTTTGGACTGCTCAGGAAGCATAGCAGGATAGCAGACAAGTTAGAGAATGAGTTTTAAGATCTGACAGTATTAATTTCACACATAATGAGATTAATACAAAACCACTGTCTCACTCACTCACTGGTCATTTAACAGGTACTTCTACAGGCACAAGGGAAATGATCTACAGCAAGGCATCATCCATACAGTCCAAGAGAATTCAAGCAATAAAGTGGGAGACATTCCTGTGAAAGCCAAAAGGTCCAACAAAGAGGGGTTTCCACCTCTATGGGTCTGCAATTTTACTGTTAATATGTGCTGGAGTTGTGCCACCTCCTACAGGTCACAACAATGGTGAGATGCTAAACTTTGGTTTTGGTTAATTCAGCAGGGCCTCCCATGGTTTTAAAGGAGAGGAGGAAGCTTTGCTGCAGCCAGTTTGGCCCAGTGGGAATAAATGGCTTTTAGTCTTGCAGAGCAGGCAATCAGTGAGATTCCCAATCACCTCAGCTGAACTTCCACAGGGGCTGGATGGATCTAGGGACAAAGGGCTGCCATGGCCTGGGGAGAGTCCCCATTTGGGCAAGGGCACAGGACAGAGCAGGAAAGCCAAAGGCTACCTTGAATTTTCTGGCATGTAAAATTTCTCAGTGCTGCAGCACAGGAGGGAGGCTGAGACTGTCAGCCTCTCTCTCCACTGTGCATTTATTTGGCACATTCCTTATCGGTTTTTGAAGGATTGCAGCATGAGTCAAGCTTTGCTTGCTTTCAATATTTAAAAAAAACCAAAAACAAAGAAAAACAACCCCAAAAAACAAACCACAAAAACTCAAACAGTATCCTACTAAAATGTTATGGTAAAGTCAAGATAATGAAGAGGGAAGAACTTATATTAACTCAGGTTGTACTGAAAAAAATATTACAAGTTATGAAAATATATTCATCATTATTGTAAATAAACTAAATTTTTACTGTGTTAAGAGAAAGAAAATTCCAAGGACACTCTCCCTCTCTTTACAGAAGAGGCCCTGCAACCATTCTGATTCTTTCCATGTTTCATGTTACTGACTCAAATGTTTTTAAAAGCACAGAGGAAACCTCCTTTTCTACATTGATCAGACCAGAAATGCAAGCAGAATCATAAAATATATAATGTGCCTTCTTGAAAATTATTTTCCACAGGTAAAGAAAGGAATTCATTGAGGGATTTAGCATTCTTTCTTCATCAATATTGTAGGAAAATGAAATTACTCTTAAAATTCCCATTATATTAAAAAGGAAGTGCAGGAGAACAGTGTGTGGGCAAGACAGGGAATGGTATAATGCTGTTAAGTAAAAATTTATGTCAAAAATTAAATGCATGCAATGTGTACGTGGCATGCGCTTTAGGCATCTTACATTTTAGACCATATTAAAATAAATTTTTTTATACTAATGAAACTCTTTAAAGAAATAAGAGTCATCAGGATACCTTTTGATAATTATTAGAGCATAAATCATTCTGAACTCAGGTGGCACTAAAATAAATCATTCTCCTTAAACAATTGTAAATAGAGCAGGGACAGAAACTGATTTTTAAGGTGAAAATGCAAATAAAAAAAGAGAGTAAATTTTGAATTTTCACTCCAGAATATAACAAACACCCAGGCAAAATCCCCACATCAACGAAGTAAATTTGAATTTTCTGGAATATAAAATATTCTCCCGAGAAAGCAATTACTTCAGGTCAAGTAGAAAATAGCTGCATAGCATTTCACAGATCTGTTGTGGATACTGGTGCTGTGAAGACGTAAACCAGACCCTCAATAAGTGTTGAACTTTTGGGAAGAGGCAGCTTCGCAACTGATGTACATCAGGCCCTCTGGAGCAAAAGGTATTTTCCTATAAAGCATAAAGCCACAGAGGTCTTCAGAGGAGTCACACACTTCTCATCCCTCCCTGTCAGAGACCCTCTTCCATTCCCCTAAAAAACCTAACCAGAATAGGTCTTGACATAACAAAAAACACAGGTTCACTGCAGCAGGATGCAGATGAGGTGTCCCAATTACTGTCCACCAGGGCAAACTTTCCTTTGGTAGTTAATTATTGCATGACAGTACTATAAATGCCTCTGTGCAGAGCCTGGAGAAAGAATTTTCAAGTTAAAACTGTTTGCACAATGCCCATCAAGCCCAGGGCTCCACCAGAGCTATTTCTGTAATTCATGGCTTTCAGGGATCACTTGGTAGTTTTTTCCAATTTAATTATTACTTGGTTATAATCACAGTCAGTTCAAGATGTCATGAACTGTGCTTTTGGTGCAGATTAGACAAAATAAAGTTATGCTTGAGCATGTTCTGGTTTTGTTATTTTCCTTCAGCTGTCATGGAAGCAACAAACACTGTGAATTAGTAACCACTTCAGTTTGTCTTTTCCATTGAAAACTGGCCATTTCCTGAAAAACTTCTCACAGATTGGCACAGCATCACAGGATGTAAAGATGACAGCAATTTCAGCACGCTAATGTCTCATTTGCATGTCTTAACATGCAGTATTCCTCCTTGACTGGCATTCTCATTAACTTGACATTAGAAAAGACTGCCTGCTAAACAACATAAGCAGCATTTAAACATAACTGCTATTAATTCCTCTGCTTTACAGAAAGGAACATATAATTTTCCAAAGGTGCACTAGAGATAAATGTTTAAAGTTAGGCTGTTGATGATGAGGCATAGGCTTTTTTCTTTTTTTCTTTATTCAGTGTCGTTTGGGTCAGATATGGACTCCAGACATGAGAAGATCACATACATTTTAGCAACTACAGAGGCCAATAGATTGTCAGCATTTGTGTATAAATGTATGGAGATAACAGAGTTTTTTCTAATATCAGTTGGGAAAAGGTCAACTCCCTAATGAGAAGGACTGCTCTGAGGTGTTATTTGGGAATTAGCATTGCTTCTCTGATTAAAACCAGACATTCTCTAAGTGCACAGAACTACAGATTACTCTTTTAAATTTTAAAAGCCTAAAGACTTTAAGACTCTATTTTTGTTGTCTGCTCTGAAACAGGCTTAATACAAGCTTCTCTTTGGTATCTCTAATATCAATACTTCTTGTCGATTCCTGTGCTAAGTAACATTTTTTTAACAAAAATATAAGATCAAAATATGTGGTTTATCACAATATTTGCAGTTTGGTTCCTCAAATCATCATCAAATGCTCCCATGGGATCCTGTTGATGCTATGATGGCCTGAACCAGATGAAGCCAGTAAAACTGCACCGGGGGATAGGTGTGACTTGTGACTTCCTCGGAAGTCTGAAAGCTGCTGGCTTCTCAAAAAGCCAAAATTCCGTAAAATCCTAACAGAGTATTGGTATTACACATGCTTGGCATGGCTCAACTTGGCACATAGCTAACATTTCTAGCCCAGCTCTAATTTGTACCATTGAAAGTGAAAATGTTTTAGGGTTTGCTTTCTTAGGGCTTTTTTTTTTTTTTTTTGACACTCAGTCCCAAGGATTTTATTTCTCGGGCAGAAAAACTATTGTATTCAAGCCAGCTTTCAAATAAAATATTTCTCACCTACTTGGTTGTCTGGTTGAATTTCTGTGTTCCTCGGGACAAATTAATGTCTTCTTTGCTATAATTTAGACTACCTTAAAATTATTTTCAGATGATAAAATCTCAAAACTTCCAAATACTTTTTTTTACCAAATCAAAGGAAAAAAGTTGTTTTGTCATAAGACATTTTTCCACATCTGTTTCAATATCCTGATGTGATAGAAAGAGTGTTGTCTCTTATTAGGTGCTTATCAGGTGATCAGCTGGAAAAACAGGACAAACAGATAGTCACAGGGTTTTTTTCCCAGGTTATTCCAGCTCGGAAAATCCTTCTGGGAGGTTGCTGTTTCCCACTGAAGCATGCTGGTCCTTACTCCACTGGGGCGTTGAGTAATATTGCCGCAATATTTCTTTACACAGTGCTTTCTTATTTAAGAAGTGTTGAATAATGTCTGGGAAACAAATTGCTTAATGTTGACCAAATCTATGGAAGGTTTCCAAGCCCACAAAACTTTATGTGCAGATTGACAATCTTGCATGCAGCCACCTTGACTTCAGAAGAAGCAAAGTCAAGCTTAACACCTTTCTGATCTGAGTCTCAGAGGCAGGTTTTGCAGCAGCCAGAGGAAGAGGAGAAATTGAATGCCTATGCATGGGCAGCCTAACCTAAAAGCTAATAAATGAGCAGTGTATTTTTTTTTTATCTGTTGACTGAAGTGAGAGATGGAAAGTGAGAGCCAAGTAGCAGCTATTATAGCATTGTGCACGTGACATTGAGGTTCAGGGTCAGTTGTTTCCATTACAAACCCCATTTTTCAGGGTTTATAACTTGTCTGCCTTAAATCACATCTGGCTGAGACTGGCATGCAACCTGTCAGGACAGCTATAGGAGATATTTTCTCATTTCTTTCATTAAAAAAGAAATGAAATCCTTACATCATTTAACTCGTTTGCCTTTCTAATGCAGTTAAAAGCTACTTAGTAACTACAGACACTTCAGGGGAACAGAAAGGTTCTAAGACAAAAGGAAATACTTTTAAGAGAAAAAACTTTTTAATGCAATGTATCCTGGACCATAGGAAAACTGAGGCTATGAATTCAAATTTCACAGCTCAAGTCAACTCTGCAGTTGTTAAAGTGATGTCAAGCTGTGTCTCCAGACACACAGATGAGAAAACATTTCTCACTACTGTTTTTTCTCTCCATTTATATGTCTCTGATGTGAAATCCAGCTAGTGAGCCACCTGACTGAAGAAGCTTAGTGATGTCTTTAGTGCTGAGATCAGTAGAACTTAGATCCCTGCATTGCTGTGCCACAGGGAAAAACAAGAGATGACTATATTCTTTTCATAGATCTTTGAGAACACAGATGGCAAGAGAAGAGCAGGGCAGGGGGAAAAAAAGAAAAAAAAAAAGAAAAAAAAAAGAGAAGAAACACAGTTTTCATTAAATGTAGCTCATAAGCCCAATTTATTCCAGGCCTCCATAAAGGAAGAAGGGCATGAAAATTGCAATTAATGTTACAACTCCCACTGTTGACAGTGAATATCTCTTTGTTCCTTCCTGATTGTTCTGCCCCAAACATCAACTCACTTTAGTGCATTTGAAATACTCTTCTGAGGTGACTTGAAGCTGACACAGCCTCTCCACACATGGCTCCCCTTCCACAGTACCTTATGGACACCAAGGAGAGGATTGTCTCATCACACCCATCTTTACACTGCCTCCACTTCTCTCTGTGATGAATTAAAGTTTCTTTGCTACATCAGAGGTGAATTCAGAAAGTGTTTACAACATCTGGGCTATGTAGCCCATCTTTCACCTCTTGGAAGAAATTTGTGCAGAATACAGTGGTGAGGCACAAAGAGGAGACAGGTTCTGAGGGAGTGTTGGCTGTCAGAGCCCTGCATGTCCTGACACATTAAAAAAATCTTGTGAAATTTACAGCTGGAGCACCAACTGCCTAAAGTCATCTGAATTTACAGCTCCCACAAGAATGAGATACTATCAGGTAGGGTGGAAAAGGGTCTTTCTTTTTCTCTGCTACTCTTCTGATTTTGCCTTTCCAGGAGAGAAGATCAGATTCTTGCTGTACAGAAAGTGTGCCAGCCTTTGACTCAAGTTATCCTCAAGCTTCCCTTTTAACTCAGTGCTTGCTTAACACGTTTTCCAGCTCCAACAAAAAGCAACAGGAAAGCTTCATCCCAGACTGTGCAGCAGAAGCAAAATCTCTGAAAAAGCCCATGCAAAGGGAGACAAGCAAAACCTAATTCAGATCAAGGATTTGACCCACGATCTCTTGCCCCCAGAAAACTGTCATAAGAAACAGACTTCAGAGGATTTACAATTCAAACAGCAGCAACATTTCCTACTGGAGATGGGTCATAATATACAATACCCCTAGTGTTAATTGAGCCCAGGAGCAAATAGGTTAGCATGACTCCTTAACCCTGCAACCGAGATCCTCACCTGGGAGTTTAAGTATTTATGTGGGATCATCGTGTCAGCAGGAAAAGTTGAGAGCAGATGACCTGGGTTGTGCAGATGACCTGGCTGTGACTAGAGGGAAAGAACATCTTTTTGATAAGTCTTGGAGTGATGCTCTTGGTTTCAGATCCTCAAACTTAGAATCCTTCTAGTGGAACAAACATTCTGGTTGTCGTATTCTGCTGAGTAACGTGATGATGCCACGTTGTTTTTCCTCCATTTCATATCTCTACTTCTTTGTTTTATTGATTTTATTGAAAATTTTCTGGGGACTAAAAGTTTAATTTTTAGTCAAAGTATATGGGTTTTCAGTACATATTGGGCTTGGTTTTTAGTGGGGGGCAGGTTTAGTTTTGGTTGGTTGGTTTTGAGAAAAAGGGGGAAAAAAAGAAAGAGGAAAATATACGGAGGAATAAGAGGAAAGTATATCAGTCCAGTTACTGATTTTATTCAACAAAATGAGATTTAAAATATGTAGGAATATTTTCATACTTCAATTTGGAAGGTAAAATCTATTCTCCAGCTTCAGGCAGCCTGTAAGCATTTTACCTTGAAATTATAACTTGCCTTGGAATGATAATTGGGCTAGGTTTCTGCTGAGCTTTAAGTGATTTCATTGGGGTTTACTGGGCAATCAGCTATTTTGCTTCTCCTGCAAAGAAAGAATGGCTGCAAATTCTGTCAGGACACATATGTTTTTTCTTTATGAAAAAAAAAAAAACACCCAACAAAAATCAAACCAAAAAAACCTCAAAGAAATAATCCTGACAACGTTTAAGGGAGAGAAAAGATGATAGTTGGCAATTATTCTATATGTGTGTATAAAGTTGCATATAGGTAACTTATTCTAAGTAGAAGTGCAATAGAAAACAGACCTGTAATCTTTGTTTATAAAGCTGGACATGTGTTGTATTAGAGAGCCCACTTAAATTCCCTGAGGGAATCTAGACACACAATTAGAGGTAAACACAAAAAAAATCCCCAAGGAAAAACATAATAATAAAAAAGTATTTTTTATAATAAAGAACTATATTAAAAATAAAATTAAAAAAAAGAAAGTTGTGCATTGTATAATAAAAGCACAGAACCCAAGGCAAAAAAGATCCAGTCAATCTTCCAAATGATCTTTATGAGAGTTAAGGGAGAGTTGGTGATTTCACAAGAGACCTCGAGGAGCGAGGCACATACAGTCTCATTATCCAGCACTGCCTGGACACTAATATCAGGGGTAGGGAGAGGCAGACACAAAACCCATCATTTAGCTTGTCATACATAGCTAATAAAGCAGAACTGGAGACTCCTTGCCTCTGCTGGTTCATGTGGGGCCAATTTCTGGCAACTGCTGACTACAGGCACCTGCCAATAATCCCAGGCAGTGTGAGGGCTGTGTCTTGTCCTGGCTTTCCAAGCTGCAGAGCTGTGATGCTGACCCACTGCAACGTGCCAAGGAGGAGCATCCCTTGCTGAGCCCTGCCAAGTTTCCCTCTGCATCTCCCTGGTGTGTGTGTCTATCTCTCTGCAAACAGCAGCTTTAATCCACTTTGCAGGTTCATAGAGAAAGAATTTGCTGCCTCCTCTCTAAGAAGGATCCAAGTGTGCCATGGTGAGTGTGCTTCCAAGGGGAGTTTCAGAGATAGAAAATTTAATTCAGAACTGCATTCTCTTCATGTTAATTTAATAATTAGAGCAACCATCAATATCACTGGGCCTGTCTGAGCAGAATTTAGCCAGTAAATAGTCTTACACCAGTCATGAAATGGGCTGCTGCAAATGAAAAGGGCAGCCATGACAGTGGCTTCACAACTCAAAGTTCTTAGTTTATGGCTGTGTGTGACACTGCAGTCCTTATAAATAAAATGCCCTCTGAGATTGATGGCTAGGCCTGCCTTAGGAGTGCAGGAACACACACAGTGAGTTTCATGTCTAGTGGGCCTCAAGTCTGACACATTTTGTAATTGCAGGGCAAATGGATCCCTTGGATAACTCTCTAAATTACATGGCCAACAAACTATAACACCAGGACTCCAGGATTTTTAATCATAATAAAAAGTATACCAAGTGGCCACATATATGATTAGTTTACAGACATAACTAGATGGAAGATACTCACTTGCAATCTATTTATGAAGACAGGCAGGCAATTATATGAAACAAGGGAACTAATTTTGCAGAGTGAGATTTAGTGATTAGCACTGGTGCCTTCATTTAATCTTTAAACCTATAAAATTCAGTGCTCTGAGATCTATTGAACACACATTCAAAACCTGTGGCATTATTTTAGGATGCAGTCACTGCAGCTGTGATCTGCAGAACTAACCTGTGATTGAATAGCCTCATACAGAACTTGTCACCAAATTAGGCTGAGAAAAAAACTATTAATATTTTTAGTTCATCACTTTTCCCTCTCTGAGGACAATTTCAGAAAGTTATTCGGGCTGATTCTTGCCTAGCTGGTTATCTATTCCACCCCATGCAGATATTTTTCAGAAGTGCTGTTACATCCCGTGCCCATAAAACATACGGTATGTGTAGCATATATAGGCTGTAATTAAAAAGAGACACTTGTGTTGACAAAAAGACAGTTGTTCCCACATAAGTGTAAAGACTGTCTTCTCTACCAATTAGGAATCAGCAGAATATGGGCTTTAATTGTCCTCTTGGGGAACTTGTCTTTTGTATCTATGATAAATACATGATTATAAGGACAAATTATATGAGCAGCAATAATTTCCTAGTAATGTGATCATTAAAAGCCTTCACAACTGCAATATATCAATATTAATTGGGACAGATGATCATTTTACTGACATGCTCAAGTCATTATCCATATTTCAGTACTTCATGAATACCTGAATAGTCTTAATGATGTGATTTTTTAAAGATTCTTTCTTCAGTGGTCTTAACATTATTGTTTATCTAAAAATTATGAAAAAAGAAGAAGAGAAAACAAATTAGAATCAATGCAGGGAGTTCTGAGCTAAAAGTAAGCAAGATCCAGCAAAATTTCAGTTTCTCTTCAAGCATTAGAACTGTTAATCACAATTATTGAGAAGAAATAACCAAATAAACACTCTCTGCTGGGCCTGAGTTGTGTTAAGTCCACGGTCAATGTTTGCTGATAAAGGGGACACTGTCACTCAGCTTTGGAGGCCAAGCAGTCTATACAACAACCTGTTGATTCATACCCCTTAGTAATATTCATTGCACAGCCTGGCTGCTTCAAAGACCTTTTCTCATGTGGGAACAGACACAGTTTGCATGTCCTTTTATTGGCATCCCCTGTGACAGTGGACTGGCAAATAATTTTGTTTCCTGTCATAAACAGGCTGTTGAAAAAGCCACTCTGACTTGCAGATAACATGTTTGCAAGAAGAGTGATAAACCTGATAAGATAATATCCTGAAAGCTGAAGAGAAATGACAGAATGTAGCTGCAGAACACATTTTGGGCCTGAAAGAGTGTTATAGACTCACTGCTACTGCTCCTGGAGATATGAATGTCCTTCTTTGATATCACACCTGCTGATTTTTCTTCCACTATAGACTCATGTCATGGTTTGATACAAACCAAAGACTGTCCTGACTTTGTGCATTTATTGATAACTATGGAATAAATACATAAATGCAATAGCTAAGGCAGGAGAATAAACATACAAGTTATGTTTTTATATAAGTGTTACTGGACACAACAATCATATTCATATATTCATTATTAAGGCTTGAAGAGTTAATTTTTACTGTAGTTGTTTAATAAGACAGCAAGTGTCATCAGTAGGACTGTAGCAAGGACATTTTTCTTGCCAAAGAAGAAGTTAGTACCTGTGAAAAAGTAACTTTTACAATGTAGACTGAACTGTGATCATAATGTCTATTAGTGCCCTCCTTTCAGCAGCCATGACTGTCAAGGTGAGTTATCCCGACATAAAAATGATAAACAGTGCTAACAAAAACATATCTACAAGCTCAAGCTCATAATTATATACATACTAACTTGCCATAATAGGAAAACCCCTACAATAATGTGCTGCTGCAGTAAAGAAATTGAATACTCAACTCTAGAACAGGTGTAAGGAGGCTGTTCCACTCAGAATTGCAAAATAATCTATCTTCAGAATGGTAGAGTTACAAACACAAAGCAACTATTACTTCAAAATTTAGATTTTACAGAAATTTAAAATTAGAAATTTAAAATTTAGATTTTAATTTTGGGTTAACATTCTTTACAGTCAAATATAATTCTAGAATTCATACAGTAAGGTAAAAATATTTCTTACTGGGTTATATTCATTCTTCATGGAGGATATCACAGGGTGACACTGTAGGATTATACTTAAATCCGTGGATCTAATGGGGAGAGATGTCCAAACATATAAAAGAGAAAATCTGTTGATACTAGCATCCAATTGAATTTAACTCTAATTTAAAATGGTGAGGTTTTTTCTGTAGTTTAAATTCAAAGATTGTTTTTGGTTTCGAGATTAAGTATTTTGATGTTATTTTCAACTTTGGCATAAAATGCAGGTGAAGGGAATACTGAAGTCTATTTAATTTGTTCATCTAGGATCTGGAATACCACGGTTCAATATCTTCCCCTACTTGATGAGTCTTGACTCCATTGCTCTCATCAGAGTCCTTTAATGGTCAGGCTATTAGGCATTGCAAAATCCCATCCTTTATCTTTCCTTTTGATGTTTTTCCATTTTCTATAAAACATTTTTGCAGAAAAAGAAATTATTCTCTTGTTTATTAAGTGGGACATTAAATCCTTATTATTTAAATAGGTCAGATGAAGTAGAAAATCTCCCAGAGAGCCAGAGAGAGCTACATGTCTCCAGAGTCTGCGACAAAGCCATTCATGTGAGAAAAAGGAATTCTTGGTCCAACAGCAACAGCTGCACGGTTTATTTAATCTGCCTCTTTTAACTTATTCTCTCACAGCTTTGGTAGGACTTGGAACCCGTGAATTATCTGTTTTTTGTAAATTATGCTCTCTTTGTATGTGGGAAGCATAATAAGTGCTTTTTGTTATCTTTTGTATACAGTGAACTAACTGGATAATCATATATGGTCAAAATGTGTAAATGGTGTGTCAGAGGTCTAAACTGATGTCCCTGGAGTAATGGAACTGTTGTGTTAAGAAAGAATGTGTGATTTCTCCACTATTAGGAATCTGTTCTGTTGGGTATTTACTATGGAATAATATCTCTACTTGTTTTTATTCAATTAATTAAGAGGATGCCAGGAGCTACAATAGTGTGAATGAAGCCTAATATTATACATTTAGGATGCAATTATATTAAACCATTCAAGTAATTACACTAATGCTCTGCAGAAAGAACAAAATAAGCCAGATAGAAAACTCTGGCTCCAAGAACTTAATATATTTATAATAAAATTAGTGTAAAACTAGGACTTCGAGATATGGTGTCATGACACATTCAACAAGATAGCAAAACTTCATAATTAATAACTTATTCAGTTATTATCAGGTGGAATTAGCAAAGAGTCTTTCATATGTAGTAAAACACAACTTTCAGCTTTGCCATCTGATCTCTTTTTTGTGAAAGCACTAGACATGAATTGAAGCCTTGCTTCTTTTTTTATCTATGGGGAATACAAGTGAGGATGTGGATAAAATAATTTTGAAGGTAACAAAAACCTTGCTTGATTTAAACTTCAGACTAGAAAATGGAAATACGACATCAAATTTCTCATCCTTTATTCAGCAATTTCCATGACATAAATGTATCTTATTTCTCAGTAATACAATAACAGACTAATTTTGCTGGGCTAAAATGCTCTGTGTGTCCAGGACATGCTATCCTCTTTTTTATCATCTTTTAGATTTCTTTGATAGTGAGAAATAGCATCCAACCTTACAAGGACTGCCCAGTACTGGGAGCTCACAGGTTGTGTCTCTTAATGGGCACTAGATTGTTAGCTTTATTGTTATTTTACCAAAGACAAAATTAGCAGAAAGAAAGAATCGTCAAACTAAACATAATTCAAATAGTCATTGTGGCAGCAGCTCTCTGGCCACAGAGAGCAGGCACAGACTTTCCCAGGCATTTTCCCAGGGAAGGCTGTGAGAAAATCAGAGGAAAGAATGAGAAACAATTCTTATCTCCACTTGTTGCACCTGCTGTTGTGCACGTGTGGAATGTGTCATGGAGATTTGTTTACCAGAGGGTGATTTCTTAATTAGACACTGGATGGTGTTTGGATGGATTGACCAGTTAGGTCACAGCTGCATCCGACTGACTGTAAGAGTTACTAAATTTCTTAATAAATATAAAATAATATAGTATGAGATGATATAATAAAGCAATTGATCAGCCTTCTACAATCATAAAGTCAATACTAATTATTACCCAGCTAAAGGCCTGTGGCAACAAGTCATGGTACCCTGTCCTGAGCTGATCATGACTTGTTCAAACTTCTCATGTTCTATTCCTCCAATTAGATGTTCGTTTAAGTGAAATTTGGAGAGAGGGAAGCTTTTTAGATTTTCTGTCATACTGTGGTCTGAGACATTGAAAAAAACCCAAACCTTACTAAAAAATCGTAAAAAGTAAGCAAAAATAGTTCCGCAGTGTTTCGGTTGTAATATTTTCCTAATTAAAAATAGCATCCACTGCCACTAATGTAGTTTTCATCACTTAAAATTTTTCCAGCTCTCAATCTGTATGAGCATAAACAATTCATAAATAAAACATCTTCAGGGATCCAAAAGGCCGTTTCTTCCGTAGGAGTTCTAAGAAGGAGCTCACATGCTGCATGTTGCTAGGCTTATTCGAAACCTGCTGGTGTCCGCCTCTCAATATGAGAGTATAAAACACTCTCCAAAAAAGTGCTCTTCCACTGTGGCTGTCTCTGTGGGATGCAGGCAGAGATAACTGGTTGTTTGTAAGAGGAATATCTGCCTCCTGTGTCAGTCAGAATTTAAGTATGTCCATTGGAATCCTTTTTTCCCAGGATAGTGCCACGACTGGCTGGTGTTGGGCACACATCTAACGTGCATTATCATTATTAACATTATCTTGTTAATAATGATACGTGTCAATGGTTCATCTTGAATACCTAGAATATCTTGAAAATCTTGAATATCACTTTTATGACCTGAAAGCAGTGAGATTTGGTTAATGTTGGAGGGTTTTGGCTATTTGATTTACTCTGCATCTCATGTGCTACCTGGAGTGACTCTGGCTGCAGGGCCACTCTGCTCATCTGGGAGGAGACCTCTGTCAGGAAGATGCTCTTAAAGGGAGGCAGCCAAATCTGCTCCAAATCACACTGTGTAGTCAGAATCCTGTCCTGGTTTGTCCTTATGGCTTCATGCCCTTTTTATCTTCTCTTCTTTCTGGTCTTGGTTTCATAGGAGCCTTTCAATTTTCTCATCTGACAGAGCAACAGAAATCATGTTATAATAGCATGTTCAGAATACTGCTGGAGAAGAGCTGTGTTAAATTCCTGAGAAAGCTGAATTCCTCTGGCTCACTGCTGAAATGTGCTCTGAAAGACAGCGTGGATTCTCCATTTCAATTTTTTCACAAAGAAAAAGTAAATGATGCATAATTCCAGAGAAAGAGGGAAGGATGCAAAAATACCTCTCTTACATCTCCTGTATTTTATGCTGCAACAATTATTTTGGGGTTTTGCCCTGAGTGGTGAACTTACAGCTAATGAGATGTGGTCTCATTAGTCACAGTATTTTTTTCATTATTCAGTTAAAGCCTTATGAAGATAAGTTTAAAAATTAATATTTATTTATTTATTTAAACTAAGGGGAAAGGTGATAAAGAGAGCTTCCTAGTCTATGATTAGCATGCCAAAAATTCCCTGTTATCCTCAGAATCATAGGTGTGTCTAACCTTGTCACAGCTGCAAATCACTTAATTGGCACAGAAACGGAGAAGAGCACAGACAGGATGATTGCAGACTTTCTGAATGATAACCCATCAGTTGACCAAAACAGGCACTGCCTCATCTTTCTAAGGATGTGCTGAATATTTATCAAATGTTAATTATATTTGAAAACTTTAAATATACAATCTAGGACCTTGTCACAGTGACTTCTTTAAAAGCTTCCACAGTGATAAAAAAATCAGTTTTGCTCTATGGCTATGCTTCCATTCTTAGAATTACCTTCTGGTGTCCTACTCCTATACTAAATACTTTGATTTTTCTTTTTACATGTGGTGTGCCTCCACTGTCCTGCAACATTGATTGTATACACTACACTTCAAAGTTTAGAAGTAACAGATCTCCTTGAGGCAGTATGTACGTGTCTTTATGTAATCAGTTCAGTAGGATTTTTGACTTTATTTTCAAGAAATTCTTCCTATATACATATATTTATATATATAAAATATATGTATATATGCACTTATACACACAAATATATTTATAAAAAGAAATATACCTTTACATACTCATATCCAATTAAGAGAGTTGGCCTAGCCACAAAAAAATACCATTCACAGGACATATATTTTGTCTCATCTGAATAGAAGATTCTGAGTTGCTCGATTTTGTAAATTGTATTTTCCAGACTACATAAATTCTGAATTACTGTGCCAGTGAACACCAGGGGTTTTTTTTTACTGCTGTGATCATCTCTCTTTAAGGCTGAAGTTAGCTGGAAAATTTTTAATGTCATTATTCATCTCTACAAAGAGGAATCTGCTATGGGTCACCTGTTGTCCTAGGACTTTTCTTTAGTTTTCACCTACAAAACATTTGACCTCTGCTGTGGAACAGTAAAGTATTTTTATTAACATTATAGCTAGTCTGGACAGTAGCTCTGCTCCCTCATTTTGATGGTTTTTCATGAGTTCTCCAGAGAGGCTTTGATCACTGAAAAAAATTGCTTTTTCATGACCTCATTTAATATGCAGAATAAGCTTCACTACCAGGTGCCATGGTTTTCCTTCACTGAGATTTCCCTGAGGACATCATGGCCTTTTTTGTAAATCTCCTTGTGACTCCTTTGTTCTTCAAAATGTAGGCAGTACTGAAACTCCCAAATCTGCATTTGAAAATGCTCTTTCTGTGATTTTTTCTTTCTCTTTCTTCTATTTTTCAGTGAGACCTCGGCCAACCCCTTTCCTGTATCTGCACATATTTGAAATGAGGTTTCACTGGCTGTCTTCCACAGTCATATTTTGAACCCTGGGGCTTCCTGGAACAATTTTCTTCCGCTCAGATTTTGGGTCTCCCTTTTTTATTCTAGGTCTTTTAAGTGCATACATCTAAATGAAAACCTGCTTTTGTACTGTACTGCATGCTGTCTCTCTCTTGGAACTATTGCACACTCTATTATAGTTATATAGAGATATGGATGATTGTTTATTCTGTGTGGCTGAACATTTCCAAAGCAAATTTCAATCTTCAAAGTTATAATTAGCCTTTTGTCTGTTCTGTTCTCTCCTGAAGCTGTTATTGCATGGAGCACAGCACCAGTCCCACGAAGGACTGAAAATGTGTGTGAAACTACTTGCTCAGGTTTCAAAGTGCAAAAGCCATGGTTGTATGTGGACTTTGTACTTCTGACCCAAAATCACACTGGCCCCTTTATTATATATGACAGAAGGTGGAACGTTGGAAAGATAAATGAAGGATTTGCCTTTATGTGTTAACTCATTTTGAATCAGAAACTCTTATATTGCCAATTATATTAAATCTGTTGGTTCCATCTGTTTCAATTCAGTAGAACGCTTACTGCACAATCGTAGCTTCATTAATAAATGAATTATGTTCAGTAAGTTTGCATTCCAAAAGCAAATGGATTAAAGCATTTGTACTCCATCCTAAAAATACTCTTAAGTACGCAAAGTGAATAAATGTCTCTGTCTAAAACAACTTTTTTAATAAAAAACCTGATGTTACACAAGTAGAATGTTACACATCAAATTCATTCCTGACCTAACCAGTCCAGGGAATCTCTGGGAAATGTTAAGTGTATTTTACAAGGTAAAAACTTAATGGTTTTAAGGCAGATAAGAATCTCTACTATAACAATTTCTAGGTCATATAACATGGAGTGAACTTTCCCAGAGACTTCTATTTGCATTAGCACAATACAGTTTACAGGATGCAGCCAGATCCTCAGCAAAGCATGAGACCTCAGGTCAAGCTTTGGTCCATGAAAGGTTTCTGCCTGCCAGCCCTACAAAAAAAAGCAGATCTCACAGCATGAAGAGCTGGAAGGGCAGTGATCCTCAGCATTTTCAGGTGATCCAGAAGTTTTCAGGGGGCAGAAAGAAAGCAGCAGTACCACAGCAACACTTCAGTGCAGCGATATTTCAGCCACATCCCATGAGGTCTGCACAGCGACCATCAGGTTTCCTGGGAAGGGGGCAGTGTCTCTTCAGAGTTAAGATCCTGCAAGGCTGCAGTTTGAAGTAGAACAGCTTCGTGAGCTCTGATGCAATTTCCATGCTCAGCTGGTCCCGGGGGAGCCGTGTAATACCAGGGAGTTACATGTTTGCACCTTCTGAAGGTCACTCCCAGGGACTCTCTGTCATAAGCGGAATATTAACGTTTTTCATTACACATCCTTCAGGTTCAGCACGTGTCAGGGAAAGAACTGCCTTGTACCTGTGAGTACCCCTGCCTGCAGGTGCAGGGATTTCCAGCAGGAATAGCAAGTGAAGGAAAAAATGGGTTTCAACCTAGTGCAGTTTCACTAGAAGGGCATAACGTGGAGGTGGGAAAATCAGAGCCAGCCGATTCTCCAGCACAGCAGTAAGAGGGAGAACAGTGTAGGAAAAGAAAAATAGGGAATTACGTGAGCTGGTTCTTAACAAATATGATACAATTTATAGTTCATAATTTTTTCAAATAGAAAGGATTTTGCTAGATAATACCTCTGGGAGTTGATTTTTTTCCCTTTCTTTTTGATGCTATGTCTTCCAGACTATCCCTTCTTTTAGATGTTTGTTTCTTCTTTTTGAAATTAGTCTAAATTGTTACATTAAGGTTCAGAAAACCAACTAAACAAATCACATAGCAAGAGATTAGACCTAGTCCTTAGGGGTTTGAGAAAACAGAATTAGTCTATTTCTTTAAATTGGGTTTTCTTTTTCTTTTTTTCTTTTTCTTTTTCTTTTTCTTTTTCTTTTTCTTTTTCTTTTTCTTTTTCTTTTTCTTTTTCTTTTTCTTTTTCTTTTTCTTTTTCTTTTCCTTTTCCTTTTTCTTTTCCTTTTCCTTTTTCTTTTTCTTTTTCTTTTTCTTTTTCTTTTTCTTTTTCTTTTTCTTTTCCTTTTTTTCTTTTTCTCCCAAGAAAACCATTGCTATCTCATGCTTACAACCAGGCCCTGAGGCTATGGAAAGTCACACATCAGAAGAGGCAGGTCAATACAGACAAATGCTGTTTCTATGTCATAAAAAGAATCCTGGAAGGTTCTGGGTCATCAGTAGTCCCACACCCTCATCTTTTCACAACATATTTTCCTGCTAGACATTAATATCCATGAATGTTTAGGGTTTGGGCATCTGATGAATTGGAAAGATCTTCTACACAGCCTGTCCTGTTCACAGTCAACAGATCCACTGCAAACCTTCAGTGGTCAGGAACACCTATAATTGTGAAAAAAAAATGTAGGTAAGGATTTTAGGTTCATTGAGTAGCCAAGAGTTTTGATAAAGTCCAAGAATATGGGGATATATATATATATTTATATATAGTTATCTTTTACATTCTTAGACAAAGGATAAATTCAAACCTGGAAGAAAAAAAATTGAAATCCAGTCATTTTACTTTTCCCTGTTCTAACTAGTGAAAGAAATTGATTCTAAACCAGTCTGAAAAAATAATCAGACAAAAAAGGACATCATCATCTTTACAAACTAAAATTAAGCTGTCACAATCAGAGCTAAAACCGATGTGATATCTCTGCAAGATGACTGATGAATTTTTCAGCCTGTAGTGGCAAATCAAGCCAGCAGAACAATAGCATGTGCCAGGTGTCGATTGAATGAGTAGTGCCACATTCCTTTTTATTTTTTTTCTGCCTCAAAAGATGCTGGCTGAAAGCATTTCTGTTCTCCACGTCTCCAGCAGGCCCTTTCTAACAGTGTAATATTTTCACAGTTCAACTCCAATGGACAGCTGTTTAATACTGGAACTGCTCTGACTGCATTCCAGTCCCACAGCCTGGAAGGTGTGCATGTCCTTACCTTTGTAACCATGAGGGAGGATTTGGCCAGAAGGTGGTCAAACGATCCCTGTAACCTAAATTACTCTACAGTTCTATAGAATTCCAGAGAAGTTCCACAAAATGGACTCAATTCTTCCTTCTGGATTCATCCAGTCATACTGGAGTGAATGCAGCTAAAGTAATTCTGCTTTGCACCCATGAAATCCTAGCCAGAGGAGGGAGAAAAGCCATGAGAAGCAATGTGAAACAATCAGCATGGCCATTTGGAGTTTTAGTACCATTCTCAAAATACTTCTAAAATTATCGCTTAGTCTGTGTTTTCTCCAAATTTGTTTTAGTTCTCTTTGTCTGTACTTGTAATCTATAGTAATGATGCAGTGCTGCTATTGCTATCACAGATGGTCAAGGGTATATGATGAAATTTTCACTTACTGCAAAATCCTTTGTGACATTTTTATAAAGAAAATCAGTGGAAACTCCACTCCAGAAATGCTTAGCTGCTTGGGATATTATACTGATAGCTATAAAAAAAACCCCAAAAGCCAGCAACAAAATACTGCAATAATCCTGTAGAAATATCATATAACAGTTTATTGATGTGCAAATTTTCCTGTAGTTGTCTACCTTTGGCTTTTCTATACGATATGGTGATATGAATGTTTCAGGTAATCCCAATTCCGTTTCTATTTCTTCCAGTTTTAATTTAGGCAGCTGCAGTGCCACTTTAGTTCAGATGGTCAGACCCTGATGCTAAAAAGGCCAAGACTGTGGGGTTCAATCCCTGTGTGGGCCATTCTCTTAAGAGTTGGACTTGATGATCCCTGTGGATCCCTTCCTAGTCACAATATTCTGTAATTCTGTGACTCTCATTCTAGTGCTGCTGTCACTGGTATATTTATAATCCACTCAAGGAATTAGATAGTGTATCAGCAATGTATTTATATATTTCTTGTATTTATATAGTTCTTCTTATATTTCTATTTAAATATTTCTTAACAGCAGATAATGACAAGAAAAATTGTCTTTAATAAATAGAAGTAACAGCAGACCCCTTAGAAATCTATGTCAGAACATTTACTTGGAAACAAGTATATTTTTTTCACAGCTGCACATAGTAATTTCAATGTAGGATTTTCTGATCTTGTGCAATTGACATGGTTTCAAGAGCAAGTATTGACTGTAGCAGTGTATAAGGCCATCAGAAAGCAGTTGATAATGAGCTCTGACACAGTGAAGATGGAATTTTTGCTTTAAGGTGTATGATTAAGGTGTGTGAAATTACAAGTGCTGGGATAATGTGTGACAAATGGTGAAGGAGAAATACTTTTAGCTTAGAATCACCTGCTGGTCTTTGAAAAATACATGTTCAAATGACAGTGATATTATAAAAAATAGAAATTGTGTTTAAAAAAAATAGAGAACTAGGAAAATACAGCTTATTCTTCAACATCAATGATATGAATAGCTGAGACCATATTCTACTATTGTATCATCCAGGTGTGAAGGATGTATGATGCAATTTACCCTGTGGAGCTGAGTTTATTATTACTGACACCACATGCATTTTTCACATTTTTATCTACATCACATGGAAGAAGTGAGATATGTGTAGTATAGATAAGATAAGTGAGATAAAAACACTACTCACTTAAAAAACATTTGGTACAGACCTTTGCAGTTCCATGCAGATGTAACTGTGTGCATAATAGCCATGCTAAAAGAGGAAACTGCTCAAAGAAATAATTTAAATACCTGTCTTTTTCAAAAGAAACAGTCCAAAAAAAGGAGGTTAGCAAACTGTCAGTCCATACAGGATTATGCATGCGTGTGCAGTGATTAAGAATATTGACAAGACATAACTGTGTGGCATTGAGAAGACAAAAATGTAATTATCAAAAAAGGAAAAAAATCCATAGAAAATCATTTATAAGAAGACACATCAGTAGCAAGTGAATTTGAAGGGACTACACTAGCACAGAGTGGAAGAAGGGCTTTGTGAAGGCATGATTTTAAGGAAGAAGGAATTGAGTGACAGATGATTTGCAAGCTAGAAATTTCCATTTGCTTCATGAAAGGAATGAAGGCGTGGAATGGTTATTGAAGACTAGAAGAAGTTAGAGGCAAAGCAGAGGAAGGACTACAGAGAGAAAGCTTTCAGGAGAAATTTCAGAGCATTCTGAAACAAGAATGACCCCAACTAAATCCTTGTAGATGATGCACAGGAATTTGAGTTTGAAGTGCTAAAAGAAAAATGGATATCTTAAAGCTATGATCCTCAGATTAAAAGCTCCTTTTAAGGCACAAACAGGCTGCCAAGGGAGAAAAGTGTGACTGTTGTGCATTGTGAGTTAGGTGGAGCCTGTGAGCCCATAACAGCCTGAAGACACACCATCTTTCCCCACTCCAAGAACCTGAACATGGACCACTCATGCTCTAAGCTCCAGTGACAGAATTATCACTTGGAAAGTGCTTCTAAGCCTCAGCTCTTTACAGAAGAGCACTATGGAGGGACTTAACTGCATTAGCTTTGCAGTGTGACTCAGTAAATAAGCACAATGGCAAGCGGAAAAAGAAGCAAGGGAATAAAAACAAGAAAAAAAACTGTTCTGGGAGACCGCACATCAAGGACACACATGCAGGAAGCATTTTTGTCTTAATTCTGGTGTGTAAAAATGTCACTAGCAAGGGTATTTCTGACAGAGTATTAATGACATTGTGACACAAATTCAAATTTTTGGTGCAAGAGGTACTGACTGTGATAGTGAATTCACACAGCTCTTGCAAGAATGTTAATAGAATTGCTGGCACTGTGTCTGAAGAGAAATAAAAGGATGTGAGGGAGCTCAGAATGACCTGGGATTGAATCTGATATTGATTCATAGTAAAGGAATTCAGGAGTGATGTGAATTATTTAGAAATATTTGGCTCTTGTTCTATCTGCTATAAAGTTATGCTATAAATGAAGCATATGTTAAAAGAAATAAGGTGTAAGGGCACAAGTAGAAAAGAAGACAGCACACTGCTAAATAGGACACATATGTACTCATTTGTTAGGATCAGGCAAAGGGATACCTGGAATACTGTAGAGCTAGGTGATTGTTACATATGTATTGGGGCTAGAGGGCTAGGACATGAGCCCTGGGATTCATTTGTCTTGGTAAAAATACAGAATAAGACCATGCTAATTTTGTTTCTGTTCAGTTTCTTTTTCAAAGGACTAGTGGTGATAGATTTTAAGCAGTGGTGCTGTGTAATACCATACCACAGGTATCAAATGAATATTCTCTGGATAGAGCAGTAGGTGTGGTGATAGAAAGACCCCTTGAGAGGTTTCCAGTGGATTGTAATTATCTTTACCAAGGCTATGTGAGGAAAAGATAAGTGGTTCAGCTGGGACCAGGTTATAGATGCATGTCCTACCCACCAAGCAGGGTGTGCTCTCTGTTTCCCTGGGGGAAATTATTCCAGCTCAGACAAAAGTCTTGAACAGACATTGTGAAAGGAAACACAAGGAGAGGCCAGATTGGAGCTAGGTCATTCCTCTGAGATACTTAACACACTTAATTGTTAGTCCTGTTCCAGAAAATCTTTAAATGTTTAATGGGAAGGCACCTTGAATCTGTTAGGGTACATTAACCAAGGTTCAGCCACAGAGTAGAAGAACTGACAGAGTTTCAAGGCAGGAGTTGTTTTCCTTGGAACAACTGACGAAGGCCCTCATCTAGCCATGCCTGTCTGTATTGACATGCCATTGCTAATGGTTTGATCTTATTTTTTGGGGAGAGGAGGGAGCATATGGCAAAATGACAACTCTCAAATGTATTTGTATCTCTTTTTGTTTCTGCTGTGTCCTAGTGAGGGAAGATAGGGTTGTCTCTGGAGCAGAAACCTCAGCAGAGGATAGTGTTGTGGTAAATAGAGATTTTTTTTCTTATCTAGCAATATATTGTTGATCTATGAGGTAGCTGGTGCACAGTTACTCAGGACTCATATTCCCAGTGCTCCCTTGGGATACAAAGGACTCCCACAGCAGAAGAAAAGCAAGCAACACCATATATTAAGCACACATACAAAGGCAACAGACCTGGGCTGTGAAGGCATCCATAACCATCACTGGTTAGGTCAACAGCATACCTTTATAAAAATAACTTTGCTATGGATTTTCATGTCGTGCTAAGGAAGGAAAAAGAAAACAACAGAAATAACCTCTCTTTTATTAATTTCTCATTGTTGGTTTCACAAGGAGTTGATAGTTTTTCCATACTGCTGCTTTTAAAAACATCTTGTATGTGTCAAAAAAAGAGATGACATACTTTTTTTTTTTCTGTTTAAAAATTTCATTACGCTGTCTGTTTCAACCTGGTCTTTCAAAAAAGAGGTTATTGATCTATTTCTTCTCTTTTATTAAGCATTTCTTTAATCTTCTCTTGGAGGCAGTAGCTCACATGACTTAAAAACTGCATTTAAGAGGAAGCCTTTGTAAGACAATTTCTACCTTTCTCTCAAGTTAGTCTTCATCCTGCTTTTATATGGACAAGGCCTCATTAACATATTAACACAAAGTGCAGTTAAGCCAGAGCACTGTGTAAAGCATTCATTTAGCAGTCAAATACTTTCTATACCTTCAGTAGAGAAAACTTTCCTTTTTTTTTTTTTCCCTAGGCATCAATGTCCAGCCAGTGTGTTGCTATGATTCCATCATTTCCCTACTCATAGCTGTTGACTCCAGCTCCAGATGTCAGCTTTGGAGAAAGGGCACATCATGAGGCTTTGCCCATGAGAAATATATTTTAAAATAACCCTGTGGCCTGGACTAGCAATAGTATCTCTTCCTCTGTGAAGCCAGGCTAAATGCTAATTGGGAATGCACAAGGAAATTTGCATTGTCTGTCCAACTGAAGTGCCATGAAATTTCATTAGCTTCCTTTCCAAGTGTGTGAGCAGCAAGCATGTAGCTCATTTTAATATGGACTCTAAACAAGAACATGCAAAGAGAATAACATCTGAGGAGATCATAATGGAAATCCCTGGCTTACTTAGAGGTGATAATAAAAGGAGCATTATTTATTTGGGTTTGGTCCTCAGTATTTCAGAACCACTGAACCTCTTTTTAAGAGACTGGAATTATTCAAGTAGGAGTACTAAAAACTTCAATTAGCACCATTCCTGACAAACCAGCTATGAATCCATTAGGCTTTTACTGGGCAGACGACAATACCTGTGTGTGTGTGAAAATTATCTTTAAATTAAACGCGATCTTACTTTGCTCTCATGGTTGTCCTGACCTGTCAAGACTCCTGTTCTTATTCAGAGGATTGTTCAGCTGGCCTTGCCATCTCTCCTGCTCTTGTCAAGGAGTCTGGGCTGCTTTTTACAGGCTCATGTGGCAGTACCAGCACAGGCACTGCACAGCATCATTGCCTGCGATGCCCTGACCACGTCATGTCTTGTGAGAGAGACATTCAGGCAGGTTTCATGTAACATTCTGTGTGCCTCATTTCTTCCAAAATGGTCTCAGCTTTGCATCAAAGAAAATGTCTCTCTGCTGCATGGAGAGATCCCTAAATTGGTTACATGTTCAAAATTTGCACAGCTATCCCTCTCAAATGCACCAGATGTCAAAGTGACATGAACACCTCTAGCAACACAAGATGAGCTGGATAACTGGGGTTTTATGACAGAATGGCAAGTGATAAATTAGTTAGCTGTGATAGAGTGTTAATAGTAGTAATGGGTATAATTTGGCTTCACGAATGACATCCTTTTCAAATGAATGGGTGAAGTTCATGTTTCTCTTACTTTTCTTGCTGAAATACATGTGACCTCTAAAGGACATGGCACGTCATTTATGTGAATAAAGAAATAATTACTTCAAAAGAGTTAGTGAAAATATAGGAGGTTTTTGGGTTTGATTTTTTTTAATTAAAAAGGTCTGTTTTCCTTTTTATGTATAGGATAATCTTAAATCAATATAGATCTAGGCTTCATGACAGATAATGACACAACTTCCCAGAGACTTCAGTGGAGTCAGAAAGATTTTACAAGCTAAGGAGCCAATTCTTATTTCTGTACTTTCCTTATCTCATATTTTTATTTTCTCCAGTATGTCCTCTCTTTATGAATAGAGGCCTTAGACAGCTAGGCAGGCTATTCTACAGGTCCATATTTATGCAGATGTTCCTTGCTTTATAGTACTTGTTCATTCCCAAGCAGCAGTAATAACTAAGGACTCCTACTGACTGTAAATTCCATGGCTGTTATGCACGGTTTACCACTGGCAATAATGAGAAAATACCACTTGCTTTAATTAAACAACAATAAATTAGAAGCGATGATTTACTGAGGATAATTGTTCTTTATTTATTAAAAAATGTAGCTTGATGTGTGTTCTTTTCATGCAACATCAACTTCTTTTTAAGTAGTCAGCCTTGCACTTGCATGGCTCGTGTTCATGAAGTGCTTGCTGTAAGGCTGGAAACAAATGGTGATTAAAAACAGTGTCCGTTATGTTTTTGAAGGAGCTAATGGCCCCCTTTGGAGTTGCTAATTGGCAAGTTCTGCAACTCCAGGCTTTTGAGGTATGGTTGCCATGGAAAAATTGCTTTGAAGTTGGCAGTTGTGAATATTTGACCACGGTTTTTCCTAGTTTGGAGACCGGATGAAAAGCACTGTCATCTCTCCCACAGGGCAAAAGATAGCTGGAGAAACTGTGCAAAATGATTACCCACCCGAGTGGGCAGAACAGTGGCAGATGATGACAAACAAGGTTATCCCAATGGGCTTCATTTCTCTGTCCACTGCGTGGCATTTTGGAGCTTTTCCTGTTTTGGTTTTGGTTGGTTTTGGGTGGTTTTTTTTTTT